>JAOTON010001138.1:0-62500 GCA_034440635.1 Lepas anatifera | reverse complement strand
CTCAACGCTATTCGACAGAGCCCGACCAGCTCTTTCACTAAGGCAACATCCATTTTCATATCAGGTCAAAGGCTAGGGCGCAACAGGACACTGAATATTGGAGATGTTATCACGTAGCTTCAAGTTATAATAGGAAGAACGCTCGCTTTCAGCGTGATATGTCGGACCTAAAAGCCAATGTTGGATAGTGATCAGTCATTTATACGCACTACGCAGTCATGAATACGTATCAATAGTGCCCACTGAGCTTAGGTTAAGTCTGTTTGGAGGTCAATCGAGGTCAAAGATGATACGCTGTCCGTACACAAGGGCAATCAAATGGGCGCCGAAAGCTGTGGGACAGGGTACCTACGCATCCCCCTGTTGGCCAACCAGGGGGACATCTCCCAAAATTTTCGGTTCATCGTCAATAATGCTGTCAGGTACCAAATATGCTCACAATTCCCTGCCCCGGCCAGCACCAGCCCGGGTCCGTTCCCCTGTAAAAATTCCGTGGCAGCACCCCTGGGCATTAAAATTTTCGCCCATTACTTCTATACCAAGCAAGATACAACCATGATTGATTCACCATTGTTGTTCTCTCATCAATAATGGTTTTATTTTGTGTCCAACCATGTGAAAAATTGTTAGGCCTTATCTTAGAGACAAATAAAAGGGTTTGCAGCACCTTAAAAAGAGCCTCAGAAACAGTTCCGATGTTTCATTTAACTAGAGAAAAAACATTTTTCATGTACATACATGCGTCATGAAATACTTGTCTTGTACTTACCTTGAGGTGCCACAAATCAGATAAATTCCTGTAACATTTCAAATAAATAATTCAAACATTATTCATTGGCAACATTTCCTCAAGTACAGTGGAAAATATCAACCATTGCTAAGATGAGGCCCAATTTTTGCTCCATTGTTGAACATGGTTCTACTCAAAGCAATAGCAATGCTGTCTCTTGGGAATAACCTTATTTTCTTTGCATGACATCATTCCCATGATAACTATTTCCAAAGCTCTTAATTGATGCATTTTAGCATTAATAATCAGGACTGAAAAAGTTTCCAGAATAGTTGCTGATGACCCATTTGGACCAGGATTGGGTACTGAGAAGAACAGTTTGCATTTCAGCAACCTGTTCTTTTGTAGTGGACACAATCTGTGATATTTCTACTGTACCTCTGTGGCAGTGCTTCCATAGTTCATCCATGCTAGAGAAAACAAAACGAGTCAACTTTCTTGTGACAAAAATACAAGATATTATCAGAAACTTGGATGCATATAATCAATCAGTTAAAAACATACACACACACCCTGATCACCCAGTGTGCATCCATCTGTGCAAAAGACACAGCTTATTCTATGTTTTGCAGACTTGGATTGGACCATTGTCCTTGCAGTGGAGTCTTCTGGCAAATTGGAAATGGTTTTCACATCTTTGTGCTGTGCAGGAATGCACATTTATATCCCTTATGGGGTACCAATGCAAAGTGATGGATCTAGGATTTTAGTAGGGGCAGCCCTCTGAGATTGCATCCTGTCAACCAAAGGGCACACTTTACCCAAAAGGGTGGCTATCGTCATCAATCAGTGGAGAAAACTGTAATTGGTGTGACTTAAAAATGGTAACAGTGCCATAAATGGGAATGCTTGACCCATAGATGGGAACACCCATTCCCAATTATGGGAATGCTTGAGACCATTTTCCAGAACAAAATTTTGGGCCATGAAACCAACTTTTCGTCTTTCTACCTGGCTCATTTCTGTTCTTCAAATTTTAGACGGCATTTATCTTTCAAACAGAAACAGGAAATCATACTTTATACCCTGCTTCAAATATTGAAGCTCAACATGTTTATTATGATCATTCACATGTCTTGGTGTTATCTGTGTAAATAAAACACTAGTCATATACAAAATCAATTAATAGATATCTAGAAAAACAACAAAAAGTTTTTAAATATTTGATTTATATTGCCACTTGAGATAATAATATATACAGACCAAGACATATGGCCATACAGAACATGATGCGAGCCAACCTAGCATAACAAAACCTGTTTTCAGCACCTTTAATGCCATTTTACACAACTTCTAAACTTCAAAGCTCCATCTGTAGCCCCATCATTTGTATTCTAGTGGTGGGGGCAGTAGCAAGGTATTTTCTGCCTCGCAGATCTGGTTTAATCAGTTTTGGGGTACCCTTTTCTTCAGGCCGCCCTGAATCCTTTCAAACTTACGGGGTCCTGAACTCGAGTTCAGGGATCCCTTGGACCTGTCACTGCTGTGGCACCCCAAATGGAAGCTCATGTTAATTTCTGTGCCTAATAAGAGCATCCTAAAAATTTTCCTATTTCTCATTTCAGGGACTTTAAAATCCTTAAATAAGAGGCCTACTTGGTCACCCAGTTATATGTCCAGCTATAAGGCAAGAACATGGTGGTATCAAAAATAGTATACTTGTAATGGATAGTTTCATAATTAGGCACCACAAAAATCGTTCAGAATATCCACGCCCTTGGCAATGTGTGACTATAGAGCAATGTTTACGATGACATTTCAGTGTGATTGTGGTTGGAAAGAGTTTAAACATGCACCACTGGTATTCAAGTTTTTCCTACTGAGACTTTTCGCGGTAAAGCAAAACAAGGAAACATCATTGCAAGTAGACTCCAAAACCCACCTAGATTGCACGGACCGTCTATGATAAACGCACATCTTGATTTAGCCCCTTGGATTTAACAAATTGAACACCAGTCGTCAAAAACGGCGCCCACCAACAAGAATACAAAAATATTAGCGGCAGCCCACGCCGCGCTCGTTCTGACGGCCGCACACACCGAAAATGTACCAGGGCGACCACCTGCGACCAGGCAACCACGCAAGTCGGCGGTTTCGGCCGACTCGGTCGCCCATTGGTCGCCTATTGAAAAAAATGAAAATCACCGACTTGGTACCGACTCGTGACGGATTCTAGTACATTCTAGTTTGAACTTAAAAATAATACATAGATACGGTATAAGGAGATGGCATCAGCTAAGGTACCAGGTAATTTCAGTCGCTTTTCATAAAATTGGGACCAAAAATTGTAATAAGAAGAAACATAACTAGCAAAGACTAGCAGCAACTAAGGGCGGTGATGATGCCAGATGTAATCGGCCAAAGATGCCCCGTTGTAGCCAAGCTATCTTTCAGAAACGCCAAACAAGCCGGGAAACGAAGGCTAACTTGGCTCTTTGTCGAAGTAGATTCTGCCCATTCTTGGCTAAAGGAACTGGCAGACTTCATCCAATAGATTTTTATGGGCACTGGGTGTATTACGATGACGCGTGGAGACAGTGGAGAGGGTAACCATATTTAGAAGCAGGAGCGGATGGTGGAAGCTAAAATCATGGGAAAACAGATGGAATCAGAGTTTGAGACGGTTGCTGGGTCGCCAACTAAATGATGATAGGGTCGCCGACGGCGTAGGTAGATCGGCAAGTTTTTAGACCCCTGTTTTTTACATTCCATGCCAAACCCTTCCTACGCTTTTGCACATTTTTTTAAGGGATTGGGAGCTTTAAAAGCCTTACCGGGACGTAGCGGAACAAACGTAGCGAAAGGAGGACCGCTGTCAGGAGAGGGGTCTGTCTATTAGTCCAAATAGTCGAACGGAAGTCTGCAGCTGGCCTTGATGGATGGGCAGCAGTAAATGATGCCAGACAACAGGGTGCTTCTGCCAGACTCGCCCTCTAAACACAATTCCAAGGCTCCTGTACCGCCAAATTCTCGCATTTTAAGGGAAGGTGGCACCTTCATAACGTGATTTTAACTGAAATAGCCAAGTTGTAAAGCAAGTTGGAAAACCTGGTACTCAATATAACATTTGTCTTGGAACTCGAGATTTCCGTAGAAAAAGCTACAACCTACCTGCAGTGTACCCCTCATGTACCCCTAGCAGCAGGCCACAGTTGTCATGGCTGTTGGTGTGACGACATATGCTGATGTCACGATGAGCATCAGCCAATCGAGGCCCTTGACGCTTTACGAGTATGGTCGTGGTTGCCAGATCATGACATCATCCACAGGCAGATATTTATTTCTTTTCCTAGAGGAGTATTTTAAAAATCCAAATATTGAGCTTATTGTACATTCTTCAGAGAAATCATGAGTGGTTTCATTATTTTCGGCTAAAAGTACGCCTAATTACACTAAATGCCAAGATTCGACCAAGGTGCCACATTCCCTTTAAGGGCGGCCTGCGGCGCCTTGCATGGGCGCCGGACGTCCAGAGGGGGTGACTCCATGGACCTAAGGGGGAAGACCACCACCTTCGCTCTCCCCCTGGATCCAACCCTGACTGCAACGACGGAGCACTCTCGCACACCGTCATTTCAGATGCAGAGGTCACAGAGGTGTTGGAATGCCTATGCTTCTTGCAGTCACTTAACGCTTATTGGGCAACATGTGCGCCTGAATTTGTCGAATTGTCGCTGTTTGTCGAAAAAGAGTGATGATGGTGCACTGTGGGCAATTTGAAATTCGGAGGACATATTTTGCGAGGGACCTGATAATAATTCGCAAGCGAATGTGCAGGCCGAGAAGTGAGGCAACAAGAGTATATATATGAAGATTCACTAGAACATCCATTGTCGTCACAAATATGCCGCCGGAAGCTGGTTTGCGGATATATTGCATGCTCTGAGTGAGCTGATGGAAATCCCACTATGATTCATAGTGTCAGCTTTTATATAAATGATTAGGAATGCAAATCTGAACAACTGTCAAATTGGTGATAGGAATGCAAATCTGAACATCTGCCAAATTGGTGAATATAGACCTCAATCGGACATCAGCGAATTTAAGTTCACACAAGCCCAAGCGTCTCCAGGAAAGCGTACCAAAGGGCCCAACATATTGTAGTAAATTCGCAATTGGCAGTGGTTTGATCTTACCAGGGCAATAAGCGCCATGGTCATCTCGAAACTGTCTGCATGTTTGGACGAACGGTGTCGTGTTTAGCAAACATAACACGTATGAAGTATACTTATGTGACGCATCAATTCAGATTATCTCACATTGTCGAGCAAGTATCCAGGCAGGGTCTGGGATGAATGCATACTCTTCCAGCTTCTTCCTGACGCGGTGGGGGATGATGCATTCGGATTTACGTATCGCGCTACACTTTGCGCAATTTACGGCGTACAGCATTTCTCCCACAATTTTGTCTAGCAGCTATACCCCTTCCAGCCCTCGGCGCCTCCGCGCTGTTGGCTCACGCAGCGTGTGCCCGCAGGTGACGCACTTCGGCGAGCTCTTCAGCTTCATCACGCCGAACATGATCAGCTTGGCGCGGGTGGCGCTCATCATTCCGGGCCTGCGGCTTCTGCTCACCGACAACATCTGCCTGCGTCAGGCTGGCGCCGGCATCATCATCTTCGGCGAGTGGATGGACTCGCTGGACGGCTTCGTGGCGCGCATGCGCAAATCGAACCAGGCGATGCAGTCGGAGGTGGGCGTGCTGGGGTATTACATGGACGGCGTGTGCGACGGCGTCAGCGCCATCATGCTGCTGGTGGTGTGTCTGGTGTACCTGCGGCGGCACCCGCCGCGGCACGCCGGCGGACACTCGCTTCCACTGCAGCTGCCCATCTTAGGCTCCAAGGTAAGGCGGCGGCGCGGGAGCAGAAGCTGCGGCATGTCTGAAGTGCGATGTGCCGTTGTTGAACGGGAGATATGTCCGTGTTTTCGTGTCTGTGGTTTTGTACGCTGCTTGGGCTCAGAAGCTGCTTAAGCAGATCCGAAGCTCAAACTACTAAAGCGCTTTATTTGATTTGATAATTGGTTCTATTTTGGAACATATGTCAAGCAGTGGATTTAACCTTACTTTAGCTTATCTGGGCTATTTTGAATATGTAAAAGATCCTGCCTTGAATATTCGCTTTTACCACTGATCAATCAATCAATGAATTGCAATCTGGAGAGGTCAATCAACTCCGCATCAGGGCCGTGACCGTGAAGCGTGAACTCGTGATCAATCGGCCCTCGCGATCAGCGTGCCGAACCAGCCCACGTCCAAGGCTGTTCCATCTGGAAACGGAAAACATGGCATATTGTTTCTTCAATTATTCAGTACAGTAGCGATGTGTTTCGATTGTGTGTGTGTTACGATCCTGTTATTTTCGTCAACTAGTGAACCCAGTTTCTAAACCTAAAATTACTGGTTGTACCTATAGGAAGTTGACCCTGGCCAAACTGGACCACACAGAAATGGCAAGCAAATACCATGTGATCATTGCATAAAATATTTACTTCCAATTCCAAGCCAACTGAGGGGGACGCCAAAGTCGGGTGGCCTATTCTTTCTTGATATCATGCGCCCAGTGCTGATCCAGTACTGGGTGGATAAGGGCTGTTATGACAGTTAGAGTAGAGTTAGGCTTGCACTTTTTTAATTTTTAAACCACTAACCTTTTAAATAGGTAGGCAGGAGTGCCCTTCCATACCCGTGCGGTCGTAAACTAATTTTGTCCAATTGCATGCACAAAAAACTGTGCTAGTTTTATTATGTTAGTGGACTGCACCACCCCCGCTATTATTTTTGCTTTATTTACTTGCTGCCTAAACCTAAATTTAGTAATTTTTCTCGCCGTAGCCCCACCAAAGGTGTAGAAGAACTAGTTACCATCGAGGGTCCACGACGAAAGTCATGTTAGGGTATTAGTGGGATAAATAAATGCCTAAATGGGTTATGAGATCATGAAATGGGTCAATGATGAGAATAGAAACAATGTGCTGAAAACGAGGAAAGAAAGAAAAGTGAGAGACTTCTGGAAAGGGAAGAAGAGAGACTGACCTATTAAGATCCTTTCATTAACATATTATTTCATGCCGCATTAGATTGGTATCTCTGAGTCAAAGAAATTGAAATGAATAGTGATTAAAATTATTTCTGCTTGTCTCCTCCTAGACATTTACCTCCTCAGATAGTTGAAAAAGAAATCTCTAACCTGTTTTTTAGGCTCGTTTTATTGAATGGGACTTCATTCAAATTAGGAAATAAAGGACAAATAACATCATTCCATATCCTTGGCCCATGAATCGAAAACGCAAACTTTCTATAAATTGTCGAGGCAAAGGGTACTTTAAAATGTTGTACCAGCCTAGTAGTGTTTTCTATGTGTAGCTCCAAGAGGGATGCAACAGCAATTGGTAAAGTTCTATTGATAAATTTCAAAAGGATAACTACAAACTGACTCGTCTACAAACTGACGCACTAACTCGTCATGGGCTCTTACGCCTGGTGACGAGTAATCGCCTGGTGACGAGTAAGAGCCCATGATAAATGCATGCTCGCTTGAAAATCGCTCGTATTGAAATGTTTTATGAATCATCATTTTAGAGGGATTGGTGCACATATGCCGCTACGGCACCCTGATTCTTTCAGCACACTGTGCTTCCAATGTCACCATTACAGCCCTGCAAATGCTCAATCAAATTGATGTCAAAAGCTGCTAGGAAAGGCGTTATTAGAGATACAGCCGTGTGGACTCCCATGACTGGTCCGGATTTGTCTTCGTGAGTGTAAAAGTCTCAATTGACTCTGCAATAAAAATCCGAGCAGGCTTGAGCACTTGACGTTGCGAAACCAAGAATTGCCCTCATATAATATTGCACCATCTGTCTGGACACCAAATTAGCTTTACGAGCCCTTTTTAGTATCGCTCTCCGTCAGGCAAGGGCTAAAATAGCTGCGTCGGGTCAGAGCTAAATGAAAGCACTGAAGAAATATTCTCCTTTCTTTCAATGCCAATGTCACCAGCGACCACGCAGCGTCAGCGGTTGCGCGAGTGTTTAGGTTCGTCGGTAGGCCAGAGGTGGATGTAGGATTCCCGGAGGCGGGAAGTGCAGTGGAAGGGGTGCCTTTGTCAGCCGACGGGAGAGCGGTGGAGGGGGGGTCAAAATGCGCCAGTATTCAACGTGGATCGTCGGCCTGATGGGAGTGGGTTTCAGGTCAGTAGAAAATCATACGAGCTTCTGAAACTATAGGAGGGTATAACTGGCACAGAAAATGTGGACATGGGTGACTGTTTCACAACCAGGGTCAGATTTAGATTCACAGGGAATCTTTTCCGTGACTAATTTCCTGTTAATCCATCCAGCCTCCTCCCAACCTCTTAAGGGCGCAGCTTGTGAGCGTTGCTAACGCAGTTTGTGGGCGCCGCTAACGCAGCGTTTTGGTGCCGCTAACGCAGCTTGTGGGTGCCGCTAACGCAGCGTGTGGGCGCCGCTAACGCAGCTTGTGGGCGCCGCTATAAACGCAGCGTTGGTCGGTGGTAATGTTGTCCAGTTCTGTATTTGTTCAGAGCGCCGTTCAAAACTGCCAGCTGATTTCTGAAGGTTTGAGTGGGGCAGGGCATATTTTAGGATATTGTGACTGGTGGGCATTAGGCTGAAATTGTCACGAATTCCCACCAAAAGGGCACTCCAAGAGCATCAAATGGCTGGTGACGGGTGTGCACTGGGGCGTTCAGGGCCGTTCACTGGGGGACTGGTTGGCAAAATGCCCACCACTTTGTAGCTTAAAATATGCTCTGGAGTGGGGGTCACTGCCTGCACAATGGAGGAAAATACCTCAAATCTGTCGCCATCCTAATGTCTAACACTGAAACCTGTCGCTTTTATTTCTTAGATATAGGCAATTACTAAATCACACATAATGTAACAAATGGTACCTACCAATATTGATACAAAACAACCAGGCAATAACATTTCAATTTCAATTTTCAATTTATTTATTCAATCGTCGACGGGTATTCCCAATTATGGACGAAGTCATTGTGATAAAATTATATACATACATGCACGAATGATAGCAACACTTACAGAATAATAAAACATCATGCTCACATCGCTAAAAAATGCGCCCTAAAACATATTGTATACATTTATAAAAAACAGCACATACGGAATAATAAAATCTAATACAACGCTAAAAATATACTGTGGAGGTTTAAAACAGACCCTAAATCACAATGCTCTTAAATATTCAAAAACCTCTCTCCGAAACGTGCAATAATCGTCATGAAAGAAGTCAGACGTTGGGCGTTTTTGTAGAAAACTGTTGACTTCACGGGGCATCCTTACAAAAAGGCTGTTCTTAACAGTGTTCACTCTGGCACACGGAACTCTAAACAGCGACAAATTGCGATTGATTCTTAATGGAGTGGACAGTGAAAATGAGCTGACTAAAAAACAAGAGTCAATGCGTCCGCGATAAAGGTTTCTCAAGAACATAAGATCATAATAATTTCTACGAGATTTTAAAGATGATATGTGATAATGTTGGAGAAGGTCAGAATATGATAGGGTGTGGGACGCAGCACGATGTGGAGAGTGATGGTTGAGCCAAATCAAAAATTTATGTTGTACTCTCTCCAGTCTTTCTAAGTGTACCCTGGCTGCACCTGCCCAGACAACACATCCATATTCAAGTACTGAGCGGACATGCGCGTAGTAGGAAGTTCTCACGGAAGACGGGCTGAAGTGTCCTCTCGTTCTAAGTTTTTGGAAGGATCGAAATAAAACGCCTAGGGCCCTGTTTGCTTTTTTTTACTGTATTGTCAATGTGTGGGCCAAATGTTAATTTTTCGTCAAGAATGACACCTAGGTCCCGAATTGAATTGACATGTTCCAGAGCTGTGTTTTGAATAAAATATGTGGTTCTCAGTGGAATTTTCTTGAGGGTCATCCGAAATGATTTACATTTTGAAGGATTTAGGCGTAATTTCCAGGTTTGAGACCAAGTGCAAAGTCTGCACAAGTCCTCTTGCAAGAGCGCCGAATCGTTTGGAGAGGTTATCGTTCTGAATATTTTGACATCATCTGCAAACATTAAACAATGTGACTTTATATTGGAAGGAAGATCGTTAATGAATAAGGCGAACAAGAGGGAGACAACAGCCCACCTTCCGGTGTGCCAGACTTAACATGGGACCACTGTGAGCATTTACCATTAACAATAGTACGTTGCTGTCTGTCATAAAGATATGATTTCAGTAGTTTCAGGGCCAGGCCAGATAGATGATATGAATTTTTTAGTTTATGAAGAAGGAGGGCGTGGTTAACACTTTGGAATGCAGCCGAATAATCCGTATAAATGCAATCTGTCTGAGTGCTCGAAGAAATTGAGCCCCATCCTGTTTTCAAAAGACTGGCCAAGTTGGTCACGCATGACCTTTTGGTAACAAAACCATGTTGGGCAGAAGAAATGGCTGGACGTACATGATTCAAGAGTTGAACATACATGATTCGCTCAAGCACCCTGCCAAAAAGAGGGGTGAGGAGATAGATCTATAATTTGAGGGATCAGAGGTGCTACCTTTTTTGTGTATTGGAATGACGTTTGCTTGTTTCCACAATTTTGGGAAAGTGCCTTGTGCTAGAGCTAAGTTATAAATGATTGTAAGCGGAACCGAGAGCTCATCGTGACATTCATGAATTATTCTTGCGCTAACTCCATCTGGTCCACAGGCCTTGGCCACTGGAATTTCCTCCAGGATCGCCCGTACAGCTTCTGTGTTACAATGAAACTCCTGAGTGGCTGTTTCATTGTAACACAGAAGCTGTACGGGCGATCTGGAGGAAATTCCTGAATTCGCGATGAGGCTTACTGAGGAGCACACAGACCTATGTGTAATTCTGCCACCTGCGTAAACGCCGCCTCAGGCACTGCAGAACGACACTGACTTATAATGGAAAATTGTGCCTCTCGGGAATCAAACCCGCAATCCTTCATTATCCAGTCTATTGCCCTTCCGACTGCGCTACCTGCAACCCGGGGAGCAGGCGCGCAGAGTAACATTCGATAATAATTAATAATCAATGAATGAGCCAACGTAACCAGTTGTCATGAGTTGGTGTCATCAGCTGAGTCATTCCATGCCAACTCGACACACCGAGTACACGGCACCCCCTCATACTATTTGCTTTTTTAGGGCTATCTTGGCCAGAAGCTCGATTCTGGAAAATTAGACCCCTACTTTTTACAGTTTTTATGATATGATCACGTCATGATTCGTCAAATATCCTTGTATTCCTTTTTATAAAGCTATAGCTTCAAAACGGTTTCAAATATTTGCATTCTGCGAGATGTTCTTTAATGCAAAGGAATAAATCCATGCTTTCTGTACTTTTTTGAAAATGTTTATTGTCAAAATGGTATGTTATATGTTACATTAAAAAACGTTGATTTTCGATCCATGTGCCATCTTTGATTTCCTTCATTTTCACACATCTTGTAGAACGTTTCATTCTGCATCGGAGCCAATGGTGTTTAGACTGGTATCTCTGCTGCTACGCAGACATCAAAATCAAAATAGTATGACGAGAGCCCCGTTTCCGGCCAGCCGGCCGACGCGCGCCGACACGTTGCGTCGTCGTCGGCGCGACGACGCGCCGCGGCGGGGCTGAGAGGGGCGGCCGCGCGGCTGCGCCGGACGGTGCTGCCGGTCGTGATTTCCCTGGCGGCGCAGTAGCAGAGGTCCCGCCGTAAAATTATTGTTCAGCATGCAAAACAAGACTCTTTGTAATATATCTGTAAAGGAAGAAAATCGAACATGGTACACTGATAAAAGATAAACGTTTTCTGAAAGGACCGAGATGGTGCCGTGTAAAAATTGGCACTTGGGGTGTCGGGCTGGCATCGAATGACCCAGCTGGCGTTGCCCTTGCAAGCGGAAATGCTTGACTGTCGCACGCTGTTGCTGCATTCCGCCGCCTCATTGTGGTAAGCTAACAGGCAGGGGAGGGATGGAACCACTAAATATATTATTAGTATCCATTCACATGCATTCCAGCCACAGAGCCTTATCTGTGTTATTTCCAGGTTAGTCGTAGAAGTTAAAATATTAAAAGCACGAAGGAGGAAGGCAATGACAGCCCTATGTAGCATAATTAGCGTAGGAAAGTTTTATTAATATATGTTTTTATCAAAGGCTTTTTTACTCACCCTTGAATTCAAACGAGGCAGTTAATTTGCGCTATCTTTTCTAGTTAATCACGGTGAGTATCTTGTCAAGGGTGAGTTTTTTCGTTGAAACTTCCCTGGGGGCTTTTCATTTATTTAGCTGGCCAGAACTGTTCTGGTTCTGTATACATATTTTCTGTGGCACTTTATGGTTTCAATGTTCAGGGTCTGTCGCTATCCCTCGTCGGCGAGTTCGTGGTTTTTCACCCCTGTGCTTGCATGGAGCGGGGACTTCGCTAGTTTGATCTACCGATGGAGCTGTACTTCTGTGCGTGAGTCACATCAAAAGTAATGGGTATCCGGACAAATGTTCGTAAGTTTGAAAACGCAAATATTCGTTGCATATATGTTCGTTAGCAGGTGTACATACGCAAATGTTCGTATGCGCTATTATATTCAGAATTTCTGATGATAGCACTTACGAATATGAGCTATACGAACATCTGGTTACGAAAATTTAACATGCGGACATCTGCGTTAACAAACATCTATCCTGGAGCAACAATAATGATGGAAATTATCATATCTAAAATATGAAAATTACATGAACCTGTTAACTAGAATGATACCAGTGTGCAGGGGCATTGGCGGACGCAGGGGGAGGGCATTCCGGCCATGGTCCCCCCAAAGCGCAGGAGGGGGCAAAACTATCTTTTGGCCCCCAAAGGCCAGATAATTTTCGAAAAAGGGTGTTTACAATAGGTCTGTCCAGCAACCTTCGCTCCCCCCCCAGGAGAGCGATCATGTACTTGGAGAGGTAGCTTACACCAGGTCTGTCGACCATCCAAATCGCACGTCCCTCCCCCAGGAGGAGAGCAGACATGGGTTTGTCCCCTCCAAAACTCGGTTCTGCCTCCGCCCCTGTGCATGGGCCGTGTCACAATGGGGGATGAACTGGTAAAATACATCATAAAAATTGGGGCTCGACTCAAGGCTTTTTGCCTTGTCTTCTTTTTACCTAAGTAGACTGCGTAAATGTTATCATTTCTTGTGAAAGAGTTACATCGGGACTGTCTGTAAAAACAGCTAATATGGTCCAGCTTCGGCTCACCTTTATTCGCTTCTTGTCATTGTCAGTCCGTATTCCGCCCCCTCCGAAAATCCGTGGATACGTAACTGTCATTGTGACGTGCTTCCTTCCAAAAGTCACCCCGAACATGGCATAACCAGCAGAATGGCAGGTCATTCTGACCCGCAGTGATTTAATTGTCTTTTGCTGACATACAAAATGCACCACGCCCACCGGTAGTTTTAGATGCATATCAGGCACCGCGCAGGCTCACCCAGTAACGCGCAGGCCCTCCCGGCGGAAATGAGCTGGCGTAAAACCCATGAAAATGTGATGAACGGCTCGTCACCGGCTCAAACCCGAGCCTCCTGTAAGGAATTTTAACTCATAACTAGAATTTTCGCTAAATTCTACCACCACTATCCGATATTGAAGCCTGGGCGATGTCATATAAGCTCATACTTTCAAACATATTAATTATGAAAAGCTGGTACTGGAGTGCCCGAAGAATACTCCGTTTACAACCTCCAGTACACAATTCCACTGAATTATATCCTCAAGATGAAGAAATATGTCATGTAACTCACTTCGGCCCTGCCATGGATGACAAAGATGAATATATATGGCATCCAGTAGCCCTGCAATGGGAATGGAAGAAGCGCACATCAGATACTCGAAAAATCAGCGTGGTGAAAGCTCTGTAAGTAGTTACCTTTTTGGCCCCATCACTGGAAAGATGGGTTGCATGCGCATTAAATCACAGAAATTTGTTGTTTGGGTTTAGGGGCGCACCAACCAGTGCGGTCATGTAGCGCCCAAATTTTTTAGACTTCTCAAATCACGCAAAAAATGCAGTGTCGCTCACATGGCATCCATCGAAAATAATACAATAATAGTCCTCTTTTGCCACATAAGGAGTAAGATAAAAACAGAATGTGGTTTCCCGACTTCACACATTTTTGTCCATAAATAACCCATGTTAGAATTTCCACAAAGTGGTCCATTCCCTGTAAAGAACAATGGCCACCGTGGTTGTCAAGGCCCTTTGCAACCTGCTGTGGCTATCAGAAAAAGCCTCCGTAACTATAGGACTTATCAAATCATTCGATGCCATATTCGACTCTAGAGCCTACTAACAAAGGGCGTCTCCAATCAGCTGGACACCCCGTGAGCAGCCTCAGGGGCCTGGTGACCGTCCGCGTCCAGCATGGTTTTCTTGAACTAGTTACCGAATCCCCTTCTTCCCATTTCCCCTGGATTGGTCCCTGGCGTGGGCGTAACTTTGTTAGGCTCAACATGATGGTGACTTAAATATCCAAAAATAGGCAACAGTAACTTTGCTTCCTCTTCTTTGCATATTTTTCAACAGCTTATTACAGGAATGCTTTTGCAACAGGTGTGCTGCAAATCGGCGCTTGAAGCTATACATTTAGTTGCCACCCCAACGAAACATGGTTGGTCGGCTCGATGCGTATGACGTCACAAGGTCATCCGCCCCATCCCACTCGCACTCGGTTCCTGCAGCGTGGCGACTCCCATAACAGCGCGGTGGGAGACCAGGAGCGGTCCCAGACACAGTCTTTTGATGCTTCAAGCGCCTCGCGTAGTTTAAAACGTGACTCTGAAGAAATTTGGGGAGATCAGTAGCGGATCTAGGGCCTCATTTGAAGAGGGAGGGGGCTTGGGGCTCAAGCCTTCCCGACATCGCCTCAAACAACCTCTAGCTATGCAATTCCTAATAGGAACTCGGAATTTTCGGAATGTGCTTGAAGCCAATGCCCCCCTTGTAGCCGCCTCTGGAGGAAATGGAGCAGCTGAGCATGTCACGCACTGATGCCTCCCTCCGCACCCCTCTATTTGGACCGCTAGAGTCGGAAGTGGGTGGCTCGTTATTAGTTAACTGACGAGTCCTTTGTCCGACTGAAGCACTCCGAGGACAATATGTAGAAGAGGTAAGTGATCGCGTCCATGGCGCTGAGTTGGCCGCGTGTTGAGCGACAGCCACCGGCGCTGGTGTGCGACGTGCTCCCTTGCGGCAGCTGTGACCGCCCCTGCGACGGCGCGTTGATTCGGCACCAGCAGAGGTGCCTAACCATGGCGTGGTACAGCGAGCATTGCGCGCGAGCACGCCACCGTCCCTCCCCTCCCCTCCCCAACCGTTACTGGCTCTTACTGCCGTGTGACTGCAGGCTTTGGGAGCGGGGCCGGCACGGGTGGATCAACGGACAAGTCATGTCTGCTTATGTATTCATCAGAGGTGTTGCCACGGATTTTTATTTCTGGGGTGGGGGGTGGGGGGACGAGTACCGGACTGGTGATGACCGGGGGAGCAAAGTTCTGAGAGTCTTGGCTGCTTATAAAACACTGACGACGATGCACTACACCATCTCATTTATGTATATTCAAGCAGGTAACGGAAAAAAGGCAAAAAATTAAGTCAATGTTGAAAACTTTGGAAGCGATGTTCCCCTCTGATTCGTAAGTGGAGGGATGCATCCCGCCGTCCCCCACTTTTGACGACCATGGTATACAGTGCTCTGAAATGGCCCTGAAATACTATTCACGGCACATAGCTCATTCGGCGACCACCGGAACGCGTGCATCTTCTGATATTCTCTGGCCTGTCTGGTTACTGAGTATTCTGCGACGCCTTCGAACCATTTGAGTCTGTTTCTTTGGTTCCAGTAAATTGCGCGGTAGTACCGTAACGTCGATGGTTTATGCAGAATGGAATATCCATCTCGGATTAGTGTTGCTCGTGCGGCGCGTGGGATATTGCTGAATGGCAGAATACCAATTCGAACTTGCATGGCTGATCTGTGCCGGCCGCGTTTGAGCGCTAGTTAGGATAGATCCCACTTATATTGTTCGAAGAAAAATATCACCTAATCTAGATAAACTGTGGAAGAAATGAAACTGCATCGTATGAAAATGATTATTGAGACCCGAGTAAAATCCCCAAGATAATTGTTAGCACGTCATATGTATACTTGCGACTGCAGTATCTCCAGCTCAATTTGATGCACGATATAGTTTTACCCTCCTAAAGCCATGCGTAAAATTGTGTCAAATGTGTGCTACATTCGGTGTTTTTCATTCTGTATGACCCTAATTTTGGTGTTTTTCACATTTGGGGCTCCAGTTTTCGAAAGTCGTCGATAGGTTTAACTTAATAAAAGTTTTTTTTGAAATGTCTGAAAGATCTTTAAGCTTTTTGAAAGGTATTGACGATATAAATTGCCAGAAGGCGTCGGAATTTCAATTGTTTTTATTTTTACGAGTAATTACGAGTAATTACGAGTAATACGAGGAGGATGCTGCCTTGTTGTTCCCGAGTCCTTCCTTGAGTACAATATAACACGAGAACAAGTGTTTTCGGCTACGGCCGTCAGGCTGAGGTGTGACCCTTCCGTGCCCTGACTGTCAAGCTGAGGTGAGACCTTCCCCTACCCTGGCCGCTATGCTGAGATGTGACCTTCCCCTACCCTGGCCGCTATGCTGAGATGTGACCTTCCCCTACCCTGGCCGCTATGCTGAGATGTGACCTTCCCCTACCCTGGCCGCTATGCTGAGGTGTGACCTTCCCCTACCCTGGCCGCTACGCTGAGGTGTGACATTCCCCTACCCTGGCCGCTATGCTGAGGTGTGACCTTCCCCTACCCTGGCCGCTACGCTGAGGTGTGACCTTCCCCTACCCTGGCCGCTATGCTGAGGTGTAACCCTTTCGTGCCCTGACTGTCAGGCTGAGGTGTGACCTTTCTGTGCCCTGTCAGGCTGAGGTGAGACCTTTCCGTGCCTTGGCCGTCAGGCTGAGGTGTGACCTTTCTGTGCCCTGACTGTCAGGCTGAGGTGAGACCTTTCCGTGCCCTGACCGTCAGGCTGAGGTGTGACCTTTCCGTGCCCTGACGGTCAGGCTGAGGTGTGACCTTTCCGTGTCCTGACGGTCAGGCTGAGGTGAGACCTTTCCGTGCTCTGACGGTCAGGCTGAGGTGAGACCTTCCCGTGCCCTGGCCGTCAGGCTGAGGTGTGACCTTTCCGTGCCCTGACGGTCAGGCTGAGGTGTGACCTTTCCGTGTCCTGACGGTCAGGCTGAGGTGAGACCTTTCCGTGCCCTGACGGTCAGGCTGAGGTGAGACCTTCCCGTGCCCTGGCCGTCAGGCTGAGGTGAGACCTTCCCGTGCCCTTACGGTCAGGCTGAGGTGTGACCTTTCCGTGCCCTGACGGTCAGGCTGAGGTGTGACCTTTCCGTGTCCTGACGGTCAGGCGGAGGTGAGACCTTTCCGTGCCCTGACGGTCAGGCTGAGGTGAGACCTTCCCGTGCCCTGGCCGTCAGGCTGAGGTGAGACCTTCCCGTGCCCTTACGGTCAGGCTGAGGTGAGACCTTCCCGTGCCCTTACGGTCAGGCTGAGGTAAGACCTTCCCGTGCCCTTACGGTCAGGCTGAGGTGAGACCTTCCCGTGCCCTTACGGTCAGGCTGAGGTGTGACCTTTCCGTGTCCTGACGGTCAGGCTGAGGTGAGACCTTCCCGTGCCCTGGCCGTCAGGCTGAGGTGAGACCTTCCCGTGCCCTTACGGTCAGGCTGAGGTGAGACCTTCCCGTGCCCTTACGGTCAGGCTGAGGTGTGACCTTTCCGTGCCTGACGGTCAGGCTGAGGTGTGACCTTTCCGTGTCCTGACGGTCAGGCGGAGGTGAGACCTTCCCGTGCCCTGACGGTCAGGCTGAGGTGAGACCTTCCCGTGCCCTGGCCGTCAGGCTGAGGTGTGACCTTTCCGTGCCCTGACGGTCAGGCTGAGGTGTGACCTTTCCGTGTCCTGACGGTCAGGCGGAGGTGAGACCTTTCCGTGCCCTGACGGTCAGGCTGAGGTGAGACCTTCCGTGCCCTGGCCGTCAGGCTGAGGTGTGACCTTTCCGTGCCCTGACGGTCAGGCTGAAGTGTGACCTTTCCGTGTCCTGACGGTCAGGCTGAGGTGTGACCTTTCCGTGCCCTGACGGTCAGGCTGAGGTGAGACCTTCCCGTGCCCTTACGGTCAGGCTGAGGTGAGACCTTCCCGTGCCCTTACGGTCAGGCTGAGGTGTGACCTTTCCGTGTCCTGACGGTCAGGCTGAGGTGAGACCTTCCCGTGCCCTGGCCGTCAGGCTGAGGTGAGACCTTCCCGTGCCCTTACGGTCAGGCTGAGGTGAGACCTTCCCGTGCCCTTACGGTCAGGCTGAGGTGTGACCTTTCCGTGCCCTGACGGTCAGGCTGAGGTGTGACCTTTCCGTGTCCTGACGGTCAGGCGGAGGTGAGACCTTTCCGTGCCCTGACGGTCAGGCTGAGGTGAGACCTTTCCGTGCCCTGGCCGTCAGGCTGAGGTGTGACCTTTCCGTGCCCTGACGGTCAGGCTGAGGTGTGACCTTTCCGTGTCCTGACGGTCAGGCGGAGGTGAGACCTTTCCGTGCCCTGACGGTCAGGCTGAGGTGAGACCTTTCCGTGCCCTGGCCGTCAGGCTGAGGTGTGACCTTTCCGTGCCCTGACGGTCAGGCTGAGGTGTGACCTTTCCGTGTCCTGACGGTCAGGCTGAGGTGTGACCTTTCCGTGCCCTGACGGTCAGGCTGAGGTGAGACCTTTCCGTGTCCTGACGGTCAGGCTGAGGTGAGACCTTTCCGTGCCCTGACGGTCAGGCTGAGGTGAGACCTTCCCGTGCCCTGGCCTTCAGGCTGAGGTGTGTCCCTCCCGTGCCCTGACGGTCAGGCTGAGGTGTGATCTTCCCGTATCGTGACCGTCAGGCTGAGGTGTAACCTTTCCGTGCCCTGACGGTCAGGCTGAGGTGTGACCTTCCCTGTGCCCTAACCGTCAAGTTCAGGTGTGTGACCTTCCCGTGCCCTGGCCGTCAGGCTGACACGCGGCTGCAGGAGACCAAGGAGGCACTACTGGGCGCGGCGGCCAGTCCTCGACAGCAGGTCTCGGGCCGCACCATCACTGCCACCGTCTTCCTCTTCGGCTTCCAGCTGCTGCTGTCGTCAGTCGGTTGGAACCACGTGATCGCCGGCTACCAGAAGCTACTGGAGAACGGCGACGGCACGCACTCGGTCAGTGGCGCCACCATGGCGGCTGCTGCCGACGCAGCGGCGACATTTATTAGTTTGTGTATAAAGGGTGGCGTCATCTACTCAAGGCAGCATTGAAGTGGGTATGTAGAGCAAAGCTGAAGTACACCTACAACTTGAGTTTTGTTTGGGAACTGGTGAAAGCACGTATGTACTTGTGCGTGTGTTAGGGTAACTAGGGCTATGAGGCTAAATGTAATGTGCAGAGGCCTTACCTCGGGTGAGGCGGCGGCAAGCCAGGTGCAGGGGCGGCAATGTGAGACTAGTACTGGCACTAAAAGTCATGACAGGGCTCATTCCTGTCCACGACAGTCGCCTTCGCGCCCAATTAACGCCAAAGCACCTGTCGGAGGTAGAAGGTGACCAATGCTGCAGCAATTTTAATACATCTGTTATAATATCGAGGCAGAAGAAACGGACATGCTGGTTTTGGAGCTCCGCACGGCGCCCACATCAATTCCAAGTATCGTGCACTGCCCGCCAGGGGATAATGAGACGTTGAGCAAAACAATGCAGGCATTGCAGAGTCTTGTTGTAAGATATCCCGGTAGACCGACTATTATTGCAGGGGACTTCAATGTGCCGGATATTAAGTGGGTTCGTGGTGAAGCGAGCAATGTTATGCCTATGCAAGACTGCCTATCACCGCGCTCCAGTTTTCTTTTAGATGGTTGTAACATTGCTGACTTGAAACAGCATGTATGGGAGCCGACCAGAGGAGAAAATTATTTAGATCTCATTTTCACTATACACGCTCAGGTAGAAGCCAATGTCCGGCCTGGAATCTTTCCTTCTGATCATGATGAAATCGTATGTCGATTTGCTGTCACCTCTCAGAGGGGGCAATTAACTAATCGCGTCACTGCTCTAAATTACAGAAGAGCGGACTTCGATGGTCTTCGACAGTCATTAGATATAATTCCCTGGAATACGTTGCAGGACATGAACATTAATGACGCTGTGGATTCATTTTATGATACGCTCCTAGCTGCGATTCGTGATCAAATACCTACTGTGGTGTTAAAACGTAAATATCCACCCTGGTTTGACGAGGAGGTCAGACATGCTCTGAGGGAAAAAGAAGCAGCATTCAACCGTGTTAAGCGGAACAAAAACCCCGAATCTCTGAACAACTTCCAGGTCAAGCTTCGCTATTTTAAGGAAATTTCTTGCTCAAGGTACTTACGTTACATACATGGGCTGATAGGAGACTTTAAATCAAACCCAAAACGTTTCTGGTCGTTTTTGAAATGTGTCAAGGGAGAAAAGGGCCAATTACCTGTTTTATTGAATGGAGATAGGGAAGTCACCTCAGATGTGGAAGGGCGAATTTACTCAACCCAGTGTTTGCTTCAAAATTCACCGCGCCTGACGCAGAAGTTCTTCCTGATGCCCCGAGGCACGACCTCCCACGTTTCAACTGTCTTACTGTTAGTGTTGCTGGCATTAGGTCTGCCCTGCACGACCTCCAGCCCCACAAAGCTTGTGGGCCAGACAGCATCAGTGCGCGAATTATTAGGGAGTGCTCTGATCAGCTTGTAACCCCACTTAACATACTCTTCAATAAATCCGTATCCGAGGGTGTGTTCCCGAGTAGGTGGGCAGAGGCTAGCATTGTACCAATACACAAAAAGGAATCTAAAAAATCACCATCAAATTACCGGGCCGTTTCACTCCTGCCCCTGTTCGGCAAGCTATTGGAGAGCTGTATACGGGATGCACTAATACTCCATGTTCAACCCGTCTTGTCAGACAAACAGCATGGTTTTGTCCCACGCAGGTCTTGCGAAACAAATTTAGCCTCTTTTCTAAAAACAGCGTGGGATTCGATCTCTTCTGGCCACCAAACCGATGTCGCTTATACCGATTACTCTGCGGCGTTCCAGAGCGTCAATCACAAATTTCTCCTATACAAGCTCAAGCACTCTTACCAAATCACTGACCTGGCACTAAATTGGCTATCATCCTATTTGAGCAATCGAAAGCAACGTGTCATTGTCAACGGAAAGTGTTCGGATTGGACCAGGGTAATCTCTGGAACACCAGAGGGTAGCATTCTCTCACCATTGCTCCTTGCTCTGTTTGTGAACCATCTCCCGGACGTGATCAAAACGAACTGCCTTCTTTCTGCGGACGACGTAAAATTGTACAGCCAAATTATCTCTTTGGAGGACATTGAGCGGCTTCAGGGAGACCTGAATGCTCTAACACAATGGTCCCATGATTGGAAACTCCAACTAAATCCTTTGAAATGCAAAGCATTCTCAATTACTCTGAAACGGAACCCCACCCTGGCCACCTACAAAATTCAAAACACTGCTCTGGACCGGGTAGATTCTATCTGGGACCTCGGGGTATGGCTGGACACCAAAATAACCTTCGCCGACCACATCAACAACACGGTAACTAAAGCAAACAGAGCTCTGGGCGTGATGATTAGAACCCTCCAGTCTTGCCATACTGGGAGAGAATTGTCACCGGAACCTCTCCTGGCAACTTATTTTGGCAACATTCGGGAAATTCTAGAATACGGTGGCGTGATTGGGGGGGGGGTGCTGCCCAAACAAACCTTGAAAGACTTGAAAGGGTTCAACATAAATTCCTTATCTGGCTCGCTTCCACTACTCGTACATTAACAACGTCTTTGGCATATTCAGACCTTTTGGCGACTTTTAAAGGAAATGTGGCACCTTGGTCGAATCCTGGAATTTAGTGTTATTAGGCGTACTTTTAGTAAAAAAATAATGAAACCACTCACGACTTCTCTGAAAAATGTACAATAAGCTCAATATTTGGTTTTTAAAAATACTCCTCTAGAAAAAGAAATAAATATCAGCCTGTGGATGATGTCACGATCTGGCAACCACTTCCATACTTGAAAGGCTTCAAGGGCTTTGATTGGCTGATGCTCATCGTGACGTCAGCATATGTCGTCACACCAGTAGCTCACAACAATGGCCGCCGGCGACGGGGGCTGGGGGGGGGTAATAATAATTGTTGGGGTTTAACGACGCACCAACTGCCAGGGTCTTACGGCGTCGCCACCTCTCACCCTGTTGGAAGGGATTTTGGGGATCAGATCGACTTATTCAGAGGCTCCGCCGGGACTTGAACCCGGGACCGGTGACTTAGAAGACAAGGGTGCTATCCACTAAGCCACGTCATCCCCGGGCTGGGGGCTGGTGTCAGGTAGGTTTTAGCTTTTTTCTACGGAAATATCGAGTTCCAAGACAAATGAAATATGGAGTACCGGGTTTTCCGACCTGCTTTACAACTTGGCTATCTCAGTTAAAATCACTTTGTAAAGGTGCCACATTCCCTTTAACATAACCAGCCTTTCAAACAGGAGGTATCAGTGCGATGTACTTTTCGTTCACAAAATTCTAGCCGCACGTGGTTGGAGGGGCAAACCAAAGTCGAAAACAAACGAAAATGCCAAAAGCCTTTTGGTAGGATTTGGGAAGAGAGAAAACAAAAAATCACGGGTAAAATATGGGCCAGGATACATTTTTCCTATCCAAGCCCCAATATTACACGAACTTCTAATTCGTTTAAGTGAGAGTTGAAGCACCAAAATTTCTACAAGCTAAAAGGAGTCGGGAAAAAGGAGGTCGATCGCTTGGGAAACATAGTTTGCCCCGAGCTTTCCGTTTGGGGGCAATTGCCTTTTGCCCCCCTGGATCCGCCACTGTCTAGCCGGGAAGGTGGACTCTGCTCTCTTGCTCGGGACATTCCCCCTTCACGCCCCCGCGCGACCCACCCGGAATATGAACGGTACATTGCTCCATGTTCCCTTCGCCAGGGTGGATACGGTTAAAAGAGGTGTATTTTGTCGGGCGGCTGGTGCTATGAACTCTTTCTTAACCGTGTGTCAAAATTAAGATGTATTCAGTTCAACATTTTGTCAGTTCAGATCTCAAGTCCGCGCGTGTATAAAAAGTCTGTAGTGATCTCCCCTTGTTTTCTTAGGACGTTTTATTTGTATTTAGTGCGTATGTGGATTCGTTGTATCCTGTATAAGCTGAGTGTTCGATCGTCGATCGTGTTTGATCGTCTTCGATACGACATGAGCTGTAATTGGGGACAACCTGTTGCTCATGACACAAATAAAGAATAAACAGTAAACAATATTTGGGATGAATGCTTGACCACAGCTTAAAGAGGAAACACCTTTGCTTAAATAAAATACCGAGAAAAAGCTGTCAGAAGAGAACCCGTTTTACTCTGTCAACGGTTTGTGACCTATTTTTGACTGAGCGTATATTACCTGGTATCATTTCTGCGCCTCCACTTTGGACAGGACCGGGACGTGACATTCCTGTGTGGATTTCCAGGCTAAGCAGCTGGCAGTGCTACAGGCAGCTTCCAGCTGGATTCTGATGTGGTTCTGGAGAGTACTCTGCTTCCATTCCTTAGCACACAGTTTCCTCATAGCCATCTTCTTCGACAAACTCTGGGTAAGTGAGTTCGTGTCCTGTATATGTTGAAAATGCTTGGACTGAATTAAATCTAGCTGTGGGTCATATGGGCATGTAAAAGCATCAGTGATTTATCTTGGAAAGCACTAGATGCTGTCTAAATCCGAAGCTGGATTCAGGATGTAAATTTCTTACCGAGAGAGCTGGCGGTTTTTTTCACTAGAATTTTACTTAGGAACAGTATGAAGGTTTTCGATGATAAGCGGGGGCGAAAACACAAAGCAGGATCGAAGTAGAGATACATGCCTGGTTCGCCCGCTAGGGGCTGCATCCCTCCTCGTGCGATGCCTGGCTCTGGAGGGGTGTTCGTGGAACTGAATCACACTGCACCTTCCGCAGGAGTTTCTGGTGACTGTGCGCTACATCGGCTACATGGCATTATTTATGCTAATCGCTCTCAACGAGCTGCACCTGCAAACTATCCAGTCATTCTTCTAGTCACCCTGCTCTCTAGTGCTGCGCCGAAAAACTTCAGTCCAAAGGAGGATGTTTCGCTGTTCCGTCGGGAACCCCGGCGGAAGTGGTAGACCGCCGCGCCATCTTCATATAGATGTCGCTGCTGCAGTAGTGTAGCGTGAAACAGTGGGCGCCCACCACGTAAATTAGCGTTGAACTATTCAAGGTACACAGAGTGAAGGTGAAAGCTGTGAGATAGTCGCAAATCCCGAGCGAGAAAGCGGCTCAGTAAACTCCATAGACTTGTCATCTTCTATGGGAGGGAAGATCTTGAGAGAATGGGAAGTATTTTTGAATAGTCAGTGCAACCTGTTGGATGGACGTAACCTGTTCCTTATTTCTGGACTTCTATATTGCCTACTTCATCCGTCCATGCGATAGTGAGTTAGGTGTTGTGATCGCCTCAAACACCGTTTTTAGCTGGTCAAAGGAACTAAAAATATGAAGAATTTTTGCAGAAGATGGCTAAAGGAAAGCAAAACAGCGCTTCATGTCCGGACGATGTAAGAACCTCGTATAACAAATAGATGGCCGTTGCGGGTGGGGTGTGGAATTTACACGCGTCTTGGTGCCACAATCCGTTTTTCAAGGAAACCTCCAATTTTCGGGAAGGAGAAGGCCGGAAGAGCGTCGTTTTCAGTGAATTTCCGGAGTGATTGAATTTGCTTTGCAGATATGAGGAACAGAATTTCCCTTGCCGTTGCATTCATTTGCGTGTAATTTCAGCTGTAAAGCTTATTTACCTGGTAGGGAACAATGAGCTTTTTCAAAATTAGAATTAAAATCTCTCGATTGAAATAACAATCAGGACAGCCCAAAGCTTGATATCCACAGCAAAAGTGTACAAACCTCGATATTCAGTGCGAGGACCAAAGACGAAAGACTTTATTCAGTCTCCAAGTGTAGACTTTGTGGCTTTTAAGATTCCACGTCGATTATATGGTTGTGGCAGGAAGACGTGCACACTGTTGAACAATGTAAGTCCAATTAAACCACAACCATACAGCAGAACACAAACATACCACTCAAAACCGCTCACTCAGCGCATGCCTTAATCCCGGGCTGTGATTGTGTAATTTTTGAGAGCACTATAAAATATTGGAATGGGCAACCTCATCTCCACAGCCAGCTCATTGTAAAGGCAGGCACCCTGTGAGCAGAGTCTGCGCTGGCCCATGTTTGTGCGTGAGGGTGGGACGCATATATTGCAGTCCTGTCGTCTGCTGCGTTCCCGGACACAGCGGGCATGGACCTGCTGGTAATTGAAAGGGAATGTGACACCTGCATCATCGGATTGAGCTGAGACAGCCATGTGATAGAGCATGCTGAGAAACCGCTTCATCGATATTTTATTTGTTCCCGAATTTATTTTTGTGGAGAAAAAGGTAAAAATTAACCCCTATCGTCATCTATGGGGGTAGTCACGTGTTATGAAGTGACCTTGGGGTAATTGACGTCTTGCTCAAGCCTCGCTGTGTGTGCTTTGTGATTTTTTTTCGCAGGGACCTTTTTAAAACCTACGTGCCAAATATGGCCGTGGTACTTTATGTTATACATGCGTATAAGTCGCTTCTCAGTGACTTGTTTGAAACATGGAGTATGTCTTAATATATTAATGAAAATAACTATATGTGTCACTTTGGGTCCTAATGATAGTCTCTTTCAGCAAAATATTTTTTGGGGCACAGCTATGTAACAAAGTTTGTCGTATATGACGTCACCCAGATGCGGAGTTTTTACCTCCAGCAAAGAAGAACTGAAGAATACGGAATATTGGGTTTATGAGCCATTTTTCAGCAGAAATAGGGCTGAATTAATAATTTCCATTAATCTATACCCCTAAAACTACTCCAGGCAAAAATTGCACCAAGGTGTCACATTCCCTTTAATGGTGCTATAAACACGCTTTATTTATCACCTCAAAGAGCAAGAAAATAAATGGTCCGAATGATGTTTTCCAAAGGAGTTCAAAGAAAGCAACTCGAATCATTTGTATCTTTTGTATCATATGTATATTCCTCTGCTTTCCAAGTGGCCGGCATTATTACGCAAGCTGAGTAAGCTGGTTTTAGTCATGTGCTTGGCTTCACTACGTGTAGTACAGAGACGCAACCGGTTGTCGTGTGACTACGAGAAGTCCAGAGACAGTAGCGGCTGTAATATTACTGCGTGAAGTCCAGAAACAGAACCACCCGTCATGCTACTATGTGGAGTCCTGAAATGAAACCGGCTGTTATGTTACTATGTGAAGTCCAGGTTCGGAACCGCCTGTTACGTTACTATGTGAATGTAGAAACGGAACCGGCTGTTGTGACATGTGAAGCCCAGAAACGGAAGCGGAGAGTAAAGTGAGTATGTGAGTATAGTTCGAAAACAATCGCTGCTGTTTTGTTGCTGTGCGAATTTCCGAAACAGTGGCTCCTGTCATACAGATCCACTATAAAACAATGCTGTTCTTCCATGGCGTGACTGTTCGAATCACCAGTCTATGGATCATCTGTCATCTGTCTATTTTCTGGTCCTTTTTAATGGTTCTCCTCACTGCTGGGGACGTAGGTGTATGATAAACTGTAAAGGCAGCCAGTATCGACATAGCCTGCAGTTAGCCGTGAGAAGATTTTGCTGCACCGCGTGTGACAGAGTTCTTTACAGAGAACGTGCCGTATCATTGGTGCGGAGTTGAATTTTTGATCAAATGCTAAGTGGCATCCGTATGAGACACTCTGGTCTTGCGGTGTTGCGCTGTGGAGACTGTATACACGGCTCATAGGAAGCATGGCCAGCCCTGTAGCCCAATAAACTGTGTGGTCTGTCGATTTCTCCATAACTGTATTATGAAAACACATGTAAGTTCATGACCTTTCTCATTACATGAATACTGCCTGGTGCTAGCGGATTCAGGGGATGGAGACAAGGGGGTAGAAACCGGGTGCCCCCGCACCAATGGCAGTGGGGAAAACTGCCCCTCCAAATTTACGACCGTGGATTATTGCCCCCACCCCCACCCCGAGATTTTAGGAAGGATAAATGGAAAATGACACCACGTCGGCTGAATTCATACGTTTCATAGGAAAATGTGTATTCATAAATTCATGTGACGGCCCCGTGCAAAGCGCTGCTGGTCCTGTTAACTGCTGTCTTGGCGCACTTGCAGTATTTTTCAGCTGACCGCTCACTATCTTAGGAAGGCCAATAAAAAGTGGTATGGGGGTAATTTGAATCTGGTGACTCATTCTCCTATGCATAACTTTTTCAGTCATTACGTCGTCGCTTGAATTTAGTTCTGCTGCAGTATTGAAAATGAAGAAAAACTCGTCTGACCTACAGACAATTCACAATATGTCGTGTTCATTTTATCTTGCATCAGTTTCCTCTCTCTCTCTCTCTCTGAAGTTTAGGTATGGAAAATGAACGGCTGTTTATGCATGTTTGGTGTGGGTTAATTCGACGAATAGACTTTTCAACCCATAACCAGAACAGAGGAGACATTTTTCAGGAAGTAAGGACTGTATAGTGAGCTGACAGATCCGCAACTGTTATTCACCATTCATCTGTAGGCGGTGAAACTCACGCTTAAACAAGCTTTTTAAAGCAGCTCACTCGTAAATCTAAAGCGGGATGTGAATTCATTAAAGCTATCTGGAATTGGGAAAACATGAATTAGCATGGGCTAAACTCCTGCGTCGGCAGGCACGTTCTGTTCAGATGCAGATACATTTATTGGCATGCAAAGACATAACAGACAAATGATGAGATTGGTGCAAAAGCCGCAGTGGGCTTCAGTTTTGGCGCCGCTCTCACGAGTGGTTTAATAAATCCATATATCCATTCACTCATACGGTCACACGCACGCTCAAAGAAATAAATCCACCGTAGAATCAAAACATACGTTCAATAGGTATAGACTAGTTCCGGACCAGCTGATTTCATGGCGCTCCTCCGATGGCGAAAGCGAGCCCACCAGACGCGCCCACCACCTAGCAGGCGCCTGCGCGACCGAGCCAGCTGGCGCGCCGTCACCGCTCCGAAGGTCTGAAGAGAATCTTCTTGTTTTTGATAAGAAAGCTTTGGCCTCCTCTCGTCTACGGCCTACAGTCAGGCCAGTGGCGCAACCAATCAGGGACTTCGATCCGATTTTGGGGTTTGCTTGTATGGCCTATTTGGGTCTTGTATAGGGGTTGTTTTGGGTGTGTAAAAAAGCCATTGGGTGTGTAATAAAGCCATTGGCGGCAGAGACGGCGGATTGCATTTTCGATAAGTGGTGCAAGATTTACTGTAGGGGGGCGCCTTCCTGCCCAGGGGGCGCCATCATCCCTTGGGGGTGGGTCGCCTTTGCTATCCAAGGCCGTTCTGCAGAAACTCTTTGGACTCGGCGAGCGAGGCCAATTGAGGTGGTTTATTTCTAATATTCCGAAAAATAGGTATTTTAGATTTTGCGTAAACTCAGTCGTTTCGGATTGGTATCAGCAACAGAGTGGCATAGCCCAGGATTCTGTGATGTGCATAGCCTTGTTTGCAGTTATGACCAATGATATTGCAGACACTTCCCGCAAACATACGCTATGTGCTTTTCGTTGAAGACTTCACAATATGGGTGACAGCGTCTACTACAGCAGCTGAGCAGAGGCGGCTGCAGCTTGGCCTTGACACATTGCAGCAATGGATCACAAGCAATGGACTGAAATTTTCAAGTTCAAAGACAAAGTGCATGTACTTCTATAATTGACATTGAGACTGAATACCCGATGTTGTAAATTCGCGGAAATCCGATCGACGTTGTAGCAGAAACTAGATTTATCGGGCTCACACTTAATAAACTTCATATGTGCCACACATAGTTCACATATGGAGGATTTCCGCAAAAAAATGTTTCGATACGCTGAAAATACTGAAGGTGTTGACGAGAATGAGATACGGTGCGGATAGAGAAATGTTTCTCATGCTGTACACGTTATACGCTTATCGCCTATATATACGTTAGGCGCACGTTATACGCTCATCGTTATACGCTACGCTGTAAGCTTCTTATGCTATATAGATCACTTATTCATTTGAAGATCGAGTACGGCTGTGTTGTGTATGGGGCCGCTCCTTAGTCCGCGAAAAAGATTATCGATATGTCCATCATCACGATATCAGAATAGTAACAGGGGCGTTCCTAGCTTCACCCATAATAAGCATGCTAGTGGAAATTATTGAAATACCGCTACAAAGGCGCAGTAAGATACTCGCTTTGCATTAAGCCATTAAAGGGAATGCGGCACCTTGGTCGAATCCTGGAATTTGGTGCAATTAGGCGTACTTTTAACCGAAAATAATGAAACCACTCACGATTTCTCTGAAAAATGTACAATAAGCTCAATATTTTGATTTTTAAAATACTCCTCTAGAAAAAGAAATAAATATCAGCCTGTGGATGATGTCACGATCTGGCAACCACTACCATACTGGAAACGCTTCAAGGGCTTCGATTGGCTGATGCTCATCGTGACGTCAGTATACGTCGTCACACCAGTAGCTCACAACAATGCCCGCCCGGCGAGGGGCTGATGAGGGGGCTGGTGTCAGGTAGGTTTTAGTTTTTTTCTACAGAAATATCGAGTTCCAAGACAAATGATATATGGAGTACCGGGTTTTCCGACTTGCTTTACAACTTGGCTATCTCAGTCAAAATCACGTTATGAAGGTGCCACATTCCCTTTAAAGGGAATGTGGCATCTTTAGAACTTGGTTTTAACTGAGATAGCCAAGTTGTAAAGCAAGTCAGAAAAACCAGGTGCTCTATAGGTAGAACAAAACGGTTCTCACCATCAGAATCAGCGCCAAAAATAAGGTATACAGTTTGGTTTCCGCCACACCCCATCACGCGCATCTCTACATAATTGCCTAGACCAGGGGGTTGCGCTCCGGCTTTTTAGCCTATGCCAAAAATGGCAACCTCAAATCTGGCATTCACCATGGTGATGACGTCAGCGATCGCCTAGAGTTGCTTAGTAACGCATCGTCGCTGAGCATTGTACAGGACGGGGCTATCAGGAGATAAGTTGCGTGTTAGGGGCAATAATACCGTTTTTTGAGGACGTGGCGTAATAAATCTTGGGTCTACCCCTCGCCAGATGCATCTTGAAACTGTAAAACACTCCACGATCCGGAGTCGATTCTCATTGAATGAATGGGCGGCTTCACCCTGAGAGCAACTGCTGACGTCACAAACGTAAAAGTCTCTAGAGATAGAGGTTGCCATTTTTTGAGAGGGGAGCGTTCTACCTCTACATTTAAAGGCCTTGGCCTAGACACAAGAAATCTGGAGGTTTTTGGTCTTTAGATGGACCAATACAGCCAAAACCAGGAAAGGTAGAGTAAAACAGTTTTCACCATCAGAATCAGCGCCAAAAATAAGGTACACAGTTTGGTTTGCGTCACGCCCCGTCACGCCCTTGTTTACAACATTGCTTAGACACAAGAAATCTGGAGGTTTTTGATCTGCAGAGGGACCAATACAGCCAAAACCAGGAAACGTAGAGCAAAACGGGTTTCACTATCAGAATTAGCGCCAAAAATAAAGGATACAGTTTGGTTTGCGTCACGCCCCGTCACGCACTTCTCTACATAATTGCTTAGACATAAGAAATCTGGAGGTTTTTGATCTGCAGAGGGACCAATACAGCCAAAACCAGGAAAGGTAGAGCAAAACAGTTTTCACCATCAGAATCAGCGCCAAAAATAAGGCATACAGTTTGGTTTCCGTCACACCTCGTCACGCGCTTCTCTACATAATTGCCTAGACACAAAAATCTGGAGGTTTTTGGTCTGCAGATGGACCAATACAGCCAAAACCAGGACAGGTAGAGCAAACGGTTTTCACCATCAGAATCAGCGCCAAAAATAAGAGATACAGTTTGGTTTGTGTCACGCCCCGTCACGCACTTCTGTACATAATTGCTTAAGCATAAGAAATCTGGAGGTTTTTGATCTGCAGAGGGACCAATACAGCCAAAACCAGGACAGGTAGAGCAAAACGGTTTTCACCATCAGAATCAGCGCCAAAAATAAGAGATAAAGTTTGGTTTGTGTCACGCCCCGTCACGCACTTCTCTCCATAATTGCTTAGACATAAGAAATCTGGAGGTTTTTGGTCTTTAGATGGACCAATACAGCCAAAACCAGGAAAGGTAAAGCAAAACAGTTTTCACCATCAGAATCAGCGCCAAAAATAAGGCACACAGTTTGGTTTGCGTCACGCTTCGTCACGCACTTCTCTACATAATTGCTTAAACACAAGAAATCTGGAGGTTTTTTATCTGCAGAGGGACCAATACAGCCAAAACCAGGAAAGGTGGAGAAAAACGGTTTTCACCATCAGAATCAGCGCCAAAAATAAGGGATACGGTTGGGTTTCCGTCACACCCCATCACGCGCTTCTCTACATAATTGCCTAGACACAAGAAATCTGGAGGTTTTTGGTCTTTAGATGGACCAATACAGCCAAAACCAGGAAAGGTAGAGCAAAACAGTTTTCACCATCAGAATCAGCGCCAAAAATAAGGCACACAGTTTGGTTTGCGTCACGCTTCGTCACGCACTTCTCTACATAATTGCTTAGACACAAGAAATCTGGAGGTTTTTTATCTGCAGAGGGACCAATACAGCCAAAACCAGGAAAGGTAGAGAAAAACGGTTTTCACCATCAGAATCAGCGCCAAAAATAAGGGATACAGTTTGGTTTGTGTCACGCCCCGTCACGCACTTCTGTACATAATTGCTTAAGCATAAGAAATCTGGAGGTTTTTGATCTGCAGAGGGACCAATACAGCCAAAGCCAGGACAGGTAGAGCAAAACGGTTTTCACCATCAGAATCAGCGCCAAAAATAAGAGATAAAGTTTGGTTTGTGTCACGCCCCGTCACGCACTTCTCTCCATAATTGCTTAGACATAAGAAATCTGGAGTTTTTTTTTGATCTGCAGAGGGACCAATACAGCCAAAACCAGAAAAGGTAGAGCAAAACGGTTTTCACCATCAGAATCAGCGCCAAAAATAAGGTATACGGTTGGGTTTCCGTCACACCCCATCACGCGCTTCTCTACATAATTGCCTAGACACAAGAAATCTGGAGGTTTTTGGTCTTTAGATGGACCAATACAGCCAAAACCAGGAAAGGTAGAGCAAAACAGTTTTCACCATCAGAATCAGCGCCAAAAATAAGGCACACAGTTTGGTTTGCGTCACGCTTCGTCACGCACTTCTCTACATAATTGCTTAGACACAAGAAATCTGGAGGTTTCTTATCTGCAGAGGGACCAATACAGCCAAAACCAGGAAAGGTAGAGAAAAGCGGTTTTCACCATCAGAATCAGCGCCAAAAATAAGGGATACAGTTTGGTTTGTGTCACGCCCCGTCACGCCCTTGTTTACAACATTGCCTAGACACAAGAAATCTGGAGGTTTTTGGTCTGCAGATGGACCAATACAGCAAAAATCAGGAAAGGTAGAGCAAAACAATTCTCGCCATCAGAGTCAGCGCCAAAAATAAGGGATACAGTTTGGTTTGTGTCACGCCCTGTCACGCACTTCTCTACATAATTGCTTAGGCATAAGAAATCTGGAGGTTTTTGATCTGCAGAGGGACCAATACAGCCAAAACCAGGTAAGGTAGAGCAAAACAGTTTTCACCATCAGAATCAGCGCCAAAAATAAGGGATACAGTTTGGTTTCCGTCACACCCCATCACGCGCTTCTCTACATAATTGCCTAGACACAAGAAATCTGGAGGTTTTTAATCTGCAGAGGGACCAATACAGCCAAAACCAGGAAAGGTAGAGCAAAACGGATTTCACCATCAGAATCAGCGCCAAAAATAAGGGATACAGTTTGCTTTCCGTCACACCCCATCACGTGCTTCTCTACATAATTGCCTAGACACAAGAAATCTGGAGGTTTTTGGTCTTTAGATGGACCAATACAGCCAAAACCAGGAAAGGTAGAGCAAAACAGTTTTCACCATCAGAACCAGGGCCAAAAATAAGGGATACAGTTCGGTTTGCGTCACGCCCCGTCACGCATTTCTCTACATAATTGCTTAGACACAAGAAATCTGGAGGTTTTTGATCTGCAGAGGGACCAATACAGCCAAAACCAGGACAGGTAGAGCAAACGGTTTTCACCATCAGAATCAGCGCCAAAAATAAGAGATACAGTATGGTTTGTGTCACGCCCCGTCACGCACTTCTGTACATAATTGCTTAGGCATAAGAAATCTGGAGGTTTTTGATCTGCAGAGGGACCAATACAGCCAAAACCAGGAAAGGTAGAGCAAAACGGTTTTCACCATCAGAATCAGCACCACGGTTCCTATAGATACGGTTCGGACATGACAGCCAGCTGACTGCCTGATTTGGCAGCACGTTCAGGATATGGTAATATTTTGAAGGGTTTTGTTCAAGATAACCTTGATTTTGCTAGCATAAGGTAGAATGCAGCGTTTTGATTGGGTAATCGAAACGTTTGAAACAGAATTCTGAAGGAATTAGCATGAAGTTCATCGTGGATTTTCCTTGTTATAAAAGCGCTTTAGAGACTAAAAACTGCACCCAGAAGATAGCCTGATCAATTTTACATACCAAAAAAAAATATAACCTTAAGCACCACTTATATTTTCCCACTGGCCCGTGCCCCAAACCCCTGCAAACAGTCCCATTGGAATTACATGTTAAATTTTGCTGCCAAAAATCTGTTAGAACCAGAAATGGAACCTTCAAAACCCCCAGAATTCTAGAGAAGTATCTCATGTCCGCCCCCTGATCAGCACCAAAAATAAGGGATACAGTTTGGTTTCCGTCACACCCCACCACGCGCTTCTCTACATAATTGCCTAGACACAAGAAATCTGGAGGTTTTTAATCTGCAGAGGGATCAATACAGCTAAAACCAGGAAAGGTAGACCAAACGATTTTCACCATCAGAATCAGCGCCAAAAATAAGGGATACAGTTTGCTTTCCGTCGCACCCCGTCACGCGCTTCTCTACATAATTGCCTAGACACGAGAAATCTGGAGGTTTTTGGTCTTTAGATGGACCAATACAGCCAAAACCAGGAAAGGTAGCGCAAAACGGTTCTCACCATCAGAATCAGCGCCAAAAATAAGGGACACAGTTAGGTTTCCGTCACGCCCCGTCACGCTCTTATTTACAACATTGCTTAGACACAAGAGTCAGCGGCACCAACACTGAGGCCGGCGCGATCGGGGATATCCCCGGCATCTCTGACGTCGAGGCGGATGGCGGGGTGCCGGACTTTGCCGTGGGCCGGAAAACTGAGGACGGTGAGGGGAGGCTAGTGTCAATGGTGCCGGCGATGTGGCTGACGTCTCTGATCCGGACTGCTGTCCGTCTGCTCCTGCTCGGTGAATTGGCCAAGCACGCAGTGTCTGAGGGCACCAAGGCCGTCACCAAGTACACCAGCAGCAAGTAAATCCTCATGGGTGCAGTCTCGCGTTCGTCGGTGATGCTGCTTCATTTTCATCAATCATTTCTCCTCATGCTCATCGGCGCCGGCGACTGACGGGACACCCGCGTCGCAACCAAAACTGACCGAGGCGTCGCACGTTCCGCCGGGGGCGGCGTGGTGAGATCGTCTGTGACTGTGTTGAGGAAGGGGCGCTGCTCCCCCTGGGCGGTGTTCGCCCATTGTGAGACCGCCTCTATGTTTATTGGTTTTGCTCCCGTTTTAACTGTGTTTAGTTTGTCCCGTTCATACGTTCATCATCATCCTGATTTATTTTCCACGCACCCGGCCGTTAGACGTCTGCCGGGCTCCGAGCCCGTGCCCGTAGGGGCGTAATTTAGAGCGCTCGCGCCGTCGGCGGTCACGGGTTCGGGGCTCGGCGCCTTCGTTTATAAATTTTATTTGTCCACCTCAGCCGGCCGGGGCGAGTTCTTAGGGTCTCTGTATGTTTCATGTACCGCCGTAGTGTCAATATACGTGTATGGTTGTAAATCTGAAGGTTTTTGATCTGCAGAGGGACCAATACAGCCAAAACCAGGAAAGGTAGAGCAAAACGGTTTTCACCATCAGAATCAGCGCCATTGGTCCCTCTGCAGATCAAAAACCTCCAGATTTTTTTGTGTCTAAGCAATTATGTAGAGAACTGCGTGACTGGGCGTGACGCAAACCAGACTGTATCACTTATTTTTGGCGCTGATTCTGTTGGTGAAAACCGTTTTGCTCTACCTTCCCTGGTTTTGACTGTATTGGTCCCTCTGCAGGTCAAAAACCTCCAGATTTCTTGTGTCTCAGCAAATATGTAGAGAAGTGCGTGACGGGGCGCGACGCAAAGCAAACTATATCCCTTATTTTTGGCCCTGATTCTGATGGTAAAAACTGTTTTGCTCTACCTGTCCTGGTTTTTGCTGTATTAGTCCATCAACAGCTCAAATTGGCCCAAAAAGTGAGATTTTGTCTCACTGGCGTAACGGAGAGTGATGAAAAGAATACTGTATCCCTTATTTTTGGCGCTGATTCTGATGGTGAAAACCGTTTTGCTCTACCTTTCCTGGTTTTGGCTGTATTGGTCCCACTGCAGATAAAAAACCTCCAGATTTCTTGTGTCTAAGCAATTATGTAGAGAACTGCGTGACTGGGCGGCACGCAAACCAAACTGTATCCCTTATTTTTGGCGCTGATTCTGATGGTGAAACCGTTTTGCTCTACCTTTCCTGGTTTTGGCTGTATTGGTCCCACTGCAGATCAAAAACCTCCAGATTTCTTGTGTCTAAGCAATTATGTAGAGAAGTGCGTGACGGGGCGTGACACATACCAAACCGTATCCCTTATTTTTGGCGCTGATTCCGATGGGGAAAACTGTTTTGCTCTACGTTTCCTGGTTTTGGCTGTATTGGTCCATCTGCAGACCAAAAACCTCCAGATTTCTTGTGTCTAGGCAATTATGTAGAGAAGTGCGAGACGGGGTGTGACGGAAACCAAACTGTATCCCTTATTTTTGGCCCTGATTCTGATGGTGAAAACTGCTTTGCTCTACGTTTCCTGGTTTTGGCTGTATTGGTCCATCAACAGCTCAAATTGGCCCAAAAAGTGAGATTTTGTCACACTGGCGTAACGGAGAGTGAAGAAAAGAAAACTGTATCCCTTATTTTTGGCGCTGATTCTGATGGTGAAAACCGTTTTGCTCTACCTTTTCTGGTTTTGGCTGTATTGGTCCCTCTGCAGATCAAAAACCTCCAGATTTCTTGTGTCTCAGCAATTATGTAGAGAAGCGCGTGACGGGGTGTGACGGAAACCAAACTGTATCCCTTATTTTTTGCGCTGATTCTGATGGGGAAAACTGTTTTGCTCTACTTTTCCTGGTTTTGGCTGTATTGGTCCCTCTGCAGGTTAAAAACCTCCAGAGTTCTTGTGTCTAAGCAATGTTGTAAACAAGGGCGTGACGGGGCGTGACGGAAACCAAACTGTATCCCTTATTTTTGGCGCTGATTCTGATGGTGAAAACCTTTTTGCTCTACCTTTCCTGGTTTTGGCTGTATTGGTCCATCTGCAGACCAAAAACTTCCAGATTTCTTGTGTCTAGGCAATTATGTAGAGAAGCGCGTGACGGGGTGTGACGGAAACCAAACCGTATCCCTTATTTTTGGCGCTGATTCTGATGGCGAAAACTGTTTTGCTCTACGTTTCCTGGTTTTGGCTGTATTGGTTCATCAACAGCTCAAATTGGCCGAAGAAGTGAGATTTTGTCACACTGGCGTAACGGAGAGTGATGAAAAGAAAATCGTATCCCTTATTTTTGGCGCTAATCCTGATGGTGAAAACCGTTATTCTCTATCTTGTCTGGTTTTGGCTGTATTGGTCCATCTGCATGGATCATCTGCAAATAAAACCTCTAGAATCTGGAGAATAGTTCAAATTTTTTTCTATATAGGTCAAATTTTGGGTTGAAAATAAAACTGTATCTCTTATTTTTTGCGCTGATTTGTATAGTGAAAACCGTTTTTCTCTATATGTCCTGGTTTTTTCTGTATTGGGCCATCTGCACGGTCCATCGGCCTTTTAGTCCGTCCCGAATGAGCAGGGGGCGGCAAGGCCCTAGAATTCCCGGAGCCCTATGGAAACGCCCACAGTTAAAAACGCCCACAAATTGATTCGACCACACAACGTAAGACCCACGGCTTTAAACGTCCAAACTAAAACTGTCCACGGCTTAAATCGCCCACAAATTAAAATACCCACGGATTAAAGGGCCCACAAATGCTCCCATAAGGAGATTTCAAACCACCCACGACTAAAAACGCCCACATATTAAAATACCCACATTCAAATGCTTAAAACACCCACAATTCAAAAAGGCCACGAAACACTTCACCCACATAACTGCGCGTCAAATCACGTGCTCAATAGTATATGAAAATGCCGCTAGGTGGCTAGCAAAGCTCTCATAGGAGTGCACGACGGGATAGGTATTTGGATATTTGTGTCAAAAAAATATGCTGCAAAGGTAAAGTAAAAGTACTCCAAGGCGGATTTGTGCCGCCGGTTTTCCCGCGCTTTCGCAAGGGCAATGAAAACACAGAAAGGTTCGATGACCCTGTTTGCGCGGGATCCATGGGTGTATTGAGAATTTGTAAAGATGAGGGCTGGTTCGTTAGGCTTTGTTGGGATGATGTACCTGAGCCAGAGAGCGCAGTTCTTAACCAGGTACCTATAAGGGTGCCCTGAGTCAGTGGCGAACGCAGATCCGAGTTTTGGGGGGGCAAAACCCATGTCTACCTCTCCTCATGGGGAAGGGGGATTGGGACGTGCGATTTGGGTGCTGAACAGATCTAATATAAGCTACCTCTTGAATGCATGATCGCTACCCTGGGGGATTTATTTTTACTCTATTTCCAGCTGGGAGCAGATTCTGCCTACCTCTCAGGTTTTTCCATAGTATCTTCGCAACGGTTTGAGATAGGCTCTTGAAATTTGGTGACTTTTCTTACAACTAAGTAGCACATATTCCCTGATATTTTTGAAAATATATATGTGCCTGAGGCGGCGCTATGGCTCGCTAATCTGGGGGTTTATCCCGAAGCCGAGCATTGTCGCCTGCGCTTCGTTTGTCCTACAATAAAGCTGTCCGTTGCGAATTGGCAGCAGTTGTAATGTTTGAATGTTATTACTGAGATATAGGAGGACAGTTGATGTATATTTTGATATAATTTTTGCCATAGGTGGTTCCAGAAGCTCAGAATGCGGGGTTTACAATGTTATCCATCCAAACTCTTCCAAAGTAAATAGATTGCGTACAGAATCTTCGGGAGGGGTAAACATAACCATGCTTTGATCACATATGTGTATTTAAGGATTATAAGAAGCCACAGGCGTGCTCAGGTACCGTAATTAGGGGGTTCACTCGCACTCAAGCTCGTTTTAGTGTTGTGTGTGCATTGAATGGGACAAAGCATTGCAACTATGCATTTAGTTCTAGGACCAAATGAGATTTGGAATGACAGTTGATGTGTATTTTGGTATATTTTTGGCCATAGGCGGTTCCAGGAGCTCAAAATGGGTTGTCTACAATGTTATCCATTCGAACTCTTCCAAAGTGAATATAAACTGCCTACGGATTGGACGGGAGGGGTAAAAATAAGGATATATTGACCCCACTCGTGTATTATATGATAATAGGATATCATATACGCGCTCAGGTACCGTAATTAGGGGATTCGCTATCTTCCAAGCGTATTTTAGTGTCGTGTCTGCATTGAATGAGACAAAGCATCGTAGATATTTGCCTTTAGTCTTAACACCAAATGGACACCATTCATCCATAGGCGGATCCAGGAGTGTTCCCCGGTTCGGCCAGGGGTAGATAAAGGCAGGGTAATTTGAAAAATAGTCATACCTGAAAGGCAGGGTAATTTGTGTCTTACCACACTATTCAGCCTCCCTGAATCCACTTCTGACATATTTTCGATATTTGAGCACTTTGCTTAACATTAGAGATTTTACACTGTACCTGGCGTGTGCATTTCTGCAAAAAAATATATGAAAATAATTTATATAATCCCCACATTTCTGGCCCTAAAACCGCCCTTGAATTTTGAATTTCACCTAAGTGAGGGATTTGACCATTTCCAAGCAACTCCCTGTCAATCTATACTAGTTTCGTGAAAATCAAGCCTAAGAGACAGGACCTTCGGATAATCTAAACAAGGCAAAATGTATATTTTGAACCCGCTTCCCTCAGTTTTCAAAATTTTGAAATTTTAATTAAAAAAAGGAGTTTAGCCTGAGAGGAATCGATTGCAGTTTAAGTTTTTAAAATCGAGCGGGTAGATTTTGAGATCTTAGGGGGCGGAAGCTCCTCCTGTTGGAAATAGAGGTAGCCGGGAGCCCGTTGGAAATAGTGTTAAGATTTAATTGCTCGACAGACCCATAGTGGATGCACCTTTCAAAAAAATTATCCGGCCCTTCGGGGGCCAAAAGATAGTTTGGCACCCCTTCCAGCGCTTTGGGGGAGGAGTAATGGCCGGAACGCCCTCCCCCGCGTCCGCCAATGCTCTGAGTCACATTGTGAGTTGCCACTTCTCGTTTCCTTTGGGAGGCGAGGGTAAGTTTATAAAGTGATATTTGGGAAAGGTGGAAAGCTGAGAAGATTTACGGGCACCGAGTGCAGTGGATGCCTCAGGTCCACCTTTTGTCACTGACTTATTCCCCAGTGGCACGCATTCTGCTGAAAAAAAAATTATTTAAATCGTTTAGCAGGAGTAGAAGAATATTTCAACCCGCACCCCACCGGGGGTCCGGCGCCAACTTCGCCCCACCGGGGCATCTCTAACTCCGAAAATATGGGGATGAGTGCGAATCTGCAAAGTGAATTAGATAGCTTGTGTGAATTCAGTAATATTTTAATTGGCATGTTTAAGCGCTTAGATCAATGGTTTGACCTCCAGAGGTCAACTTAGATCAAGATAGGCTATTTCTACTAAAATATGAAATGCGAAAGAAACCTTGGCATAGCTCTCATGCCATTAGAGCTATTGAGATTTGGTAAAAAATAAACATTCAAAAGGAAAATGACAGGGTTTTTTCCGCTATGTGGCATATAATGAACTCCCGCCAGTGGTTTGACCTCCAGATGTCACCAGGTGACCTAATATACCCTAAGGCCACGAAAGTCAGAAAGTGGCCTTGCCGTAGGACTTTGAGTTTGACTTTGAGAGCAATTTTAAGGCATTTTCAGGCCGAATTCGCAAAATGAGAATAAGACTTCTGAAACAACTTTTGTGACCCTTTGATCTAGCCAATAAAATTTGTTCGCGTATCTCCCTTTAAGAAACCTGAGCATAGCTCTCACGCCATTAGAGCTATTGAGATCAAGCAAAAATAGTTTGATAGGAAAATGCCAGGACTTTCTCCGCTATGTGAAACATAATAGCCTCCCGCCAGAGGTTTGACCTCCAGAGGGTACCTCGTGACTTAATATGACTTGAGGTCTCGAAAGGTAAGAAAGTGACCGCGTTGTATATCAAATGAAAACCAGTGACAAGACGCACACGATGAAGTTTGATTCAGCGCTCTAGCTTGATTAGGTCAAAAGCTATCGTCAAAATGCTGTTTTTGCCCCTGGTGACTTGTGAGGACGTCGGATAGGTCAAAAGGAAAATATTGCCCCTGGGATCCGTGAAGGGGTGTCCAAGAACGCTTTTCTGAGCAAGATAAACATTGACATTAATTTTTGTGGCTTTTAAATAAAAAGATAGCTTTTCCCATGCTTTTTCAATGGAATAGTTCACCTCGTGACCTGTCCTCAGGTCACGAAATCAAAAAATCCCGGATATGCATTTTGAGGACCCTGACGGTTTCATGAAGTACACGAAGCTTCAAATGGATCGGCTTAGAAATGTAGCTATGATAGAGCTCAAAAGTTGAAGTGAGGTGACCTTGGTTGACCTCGCCTGGTGACCTGACCTAGTGTGACCCAGAGTAAAAAAATTCAGGGATGATGGGAAAATGATTTGGTGAGAGAAAGACTCCTCAACTGCGGTGCTGTGCCCCGCTGTTTTTCTATTATTCCGGAAAAACCTTAGGGAGGCCGTCGATGCCCCCGGTGGGGCGAGGGTTAAGCTATTGATCTTATGAAGGGTAATAGTTGTAGTGCTTAACCCAAGTAAGGGGCGTCACCAAGGAGGGTAGAGTAAATAAGAGACCCTATGAGGACGTCAAAAGTGACAAAGGTGGATCCAGGATTTCCAATCAGGGGGTATACATAATCGGAATAGGGTGGTAGTTAGAGCCGCAAACATTATCGGGATGGGGCACCATCCGTACCAGGAACGAGTTGGGGCACATCCTATCACGGGAGCACCGATACTAGCATTCTAGGGGGAGGGGCGTCCGAGGTGGAAGCAGTGATGAATACAAGAAGGGGGGGCTTGGAGGGGTCAAGCCCCTTGTACTGTCATACTGCCTGTAGATAATGCGTTGCACACAATGGCGGGCAAGGCTTGAGCATGAATTACTATAATGACTTACTGGATCCGCCACTGATGAGAAGTGACATTTCAGGGGGCACCATTAATCTTTGAAGAAGAGACGTGACCATTTCAGGAGGTGCCGGGGGGCGATCTTGCCCCTTCCTCGCCCCCGCAGGGGCGCAGCCAGGGGGGGCACAGGGGGCACGTGCCCCCATCGGTCCGGGGTGCCCTTTTGATTGCCAGGTGGTGTACCCTCTTTGGGCCGTGCCGCTCGAAATTTAGTGCCCTACGACGTGGCGTCTAGATGGAACTAGGCTGCATTTAGCGATTTAAGCGATTGTTTGACAATTAAGTGCCTTTTTGGTCAGTTAGGGCATTCTGTCACCTTTCCAAGCACCCGGGAGGAGTATAGGCACGTAATCCGTTTCCAGATAATGCCTCATCGTCTCCAAGCTCATCTGGTGCCCCTTTGTAGCTGATAATGTGCCCTCTGAGCTGATCTGATGCCCGCGTAGTCAATCTGGTGCCCCCTGAGATAATAAGTGTGCCTTCTGAACCTATATAATACTCTCTGAGTTAGTTTGATGCCTCCGAGCTTGCCTGGTGTCCTTTTAGCTGTTCTAGTGTCCCTTGAGCTGATCTGGGCCCCCTGAGCTTATTTAATGCCTCCCGGAGTTGATCTACTGTCCAGGGGTGCAGCCAGGGGGCACATGGGGCGCGTGCCTCCATCACTGCCGGGGTGACCTTTTGATTGTCAGGTGGTGTACCCAGTTTGGGCCGTGCCGCTAGAAATTTAGTGCCCTACGCCGTTGAACCTAGATGTAACTGGACCGCATGTAGCGATTGAAACTATTGTTGGACAACTTAATACTTTTTTCGGTCAGCTAGGGCATTCTGTCGCCTTTCCAAGCACCCGGGAAGAGTATGGGCATCTAGTATGTGTTCACCTAATTCCTCATCGTCGCCAATAATCGTACGGGTGAAGCTAATCTGGTGCTCCTTGAGCTCATCTCGTGGCCTCTCAGCTGGTATTGGCCCCTTGAGCTGATTACTTGCCTTCTAAGCTGATCTGGTGCCCCTGAGTCAATCGAGTGCCCCACTGATCAAATGATTGTGCCTCCTGAACCTATATAATGCCCTCTGAGTTAGTCTAATGCCTCAGAGCTTGCTTGGTGCCCTAATAGCTGATTTAGTGCCCCTTGAGCTGATTCGGGCCCCCGAGCTGATCTCATGCCTCCCAAAGTTGATTCTGTCTCCTAAGTCAATATGGTGCCTTTTCAGCTGGTTAGGTGCCCCCTCAGCTGATTATTGATGTCTCCTTAGATAGCCTGGCGCCCCCCTGAGCTGGTTTGGTGGGCCCTGAGCCCACCTTGTGTCCCCTGAGCTATTATGTTGCTCCCTGAGCTGATTTAGGCTCATGCCATAGTCTGGGGGGCTGGGAGCTGATCTGGCCCCCGAGCAGATCGATCTGGTGCCACCTGAGCTGCACTAATGCCCCTGAGTCGATCTGGTGCCTCCTGAGCCCATCTGATGCCCTCTGAGCTAGTTTGGTGCCCCCTGAGCTAATCTGGTGCCCTTTAAGCTGATCTGGGCCTCCTTACGTGATTTCATGAGTAGCTCTAAAGCTCTGAGCTGAGCTGGGCGCACAGGGGCTGGTGAGGGCCCCTGAGATGGTATGGGGCTCCTGAGCTGATTAAGTGCCTCCTGACTTGATCTGGTATTCCCGAGCTGATCTGGGCCCCGAGTTGGTCGGGGACCACTTATCTGATTGTTTGTCCCCGAGGCTGATCTGGTGCCCTATGCGCCGATCTGGTGTCCCCTGAGCAGCTCTGGGGCTTTTGAACTGATTGGGTTCCGAACTGGTTAGGGATCACTGAGCTGATTAAGTGCCCCTGACTTGATCTTGTCCCCTGACCTGACTTGAGGCCCCTGAACTGATCTGGGGGCCCCAAGAGCTGATATGGGGCCCAGGAGCGGATCTGGGTTCTGAGGGTACCCTGAGCTGGTCTGAGCTCTGAGCTTGTGAGAGCCCCTAATGTTGGCTTGAGGCCCCCTGAGGTGAGCTGGCGCCTTAAACTGTTCTGGGGCTTCTAAAACTGGTTTAAGGCCCTATGAGCCTACTTGCGGCCCATTGAGCTAGTCTGACGACTTCATCTCTAGGGCCAATGAGCGAGTCAAGTCCCTGGGTGAAGCATGAGCTGCTCTAGGGCCCTGATCTACGTCAGGAGCCCTGGGGTGGTCTAGACAGATAATAAGAACACAAGGCCAACTCCCATCATCTCGGGGCAGGGTCACTGAGCTAGTCTAGTCCCTGGAGGCACAACTGGGGGCAGGAGTGTAACTTTGTATACTTTTAGGGGTGCGCGAGCACCCCTAAAAGTTTTAAAAGCACCCCTAAACTTCCAAAAGCACCCCTAAAACTATTCTGCGACATTCTAATCGGACCTAATGCCAGGATTATTTAGCAATTGAATAGAAAGTGTCAGAGACTCTGAGCTCTCTAGTAACTATTGATCTGGAGAGATAGTATCGAGCTTAAAAGACTACTTAAGTGATCTGGAGGTTTCATATTACAGCATGAGGTCATATTTAAACGGCGGGAGTAACCATGGAAATTAGGTAACTGTCACCTGCGACCAAAGCCGAAAGAGCGCGTTCTCCAAAATGTTAACTGCCGTGTCAACGTGGTCTCAGAAGCAATGCCATTGAGTGCAGCTAGACTCGTTATTGCATCCTTGATAATATCTTCCAGAAAAAAAAACAAAGTTCACTGCTGGACTTCTTTTCCAAAATGCCACGGTGCAGTTTCTTCCTGAATTTATCTAGACTGTATGTAGATCAGACCTGTCCATAGCTGCTATACGTACAAAGCAGGGTCAAAAAGGCAACGTGTAGTAGCTGTGCATCTTTGAAACTTGTTTAAAAGGGGAGGGAAATCCGGACCAATATCTGGGAAACGTAGCTTGTGCTTAATCCTCGCCCGTCCGAGAGGAGCACCGATGGGCTTCATAAGGTTTTTCAAGTATAGCGGAAAAACGGCGGCGCTGCGCCACCGTATTTTGAATATCTCTTCGTTGATAAATTCTGCATCTTTAAAAAAAACTAAGTTTGGTCATGTTAGATCAGGTCATCAGGCTAAGGCAAGTGACTTCATCTACAAAAAAATCGGATTGCATTTGTGCAAGAGGTAGAGTAAAGTTAAGTAAAGTTACTTATAAGTAAGAACACGTTTAACCTAGCAATGCGACACTTAGGTATACACCATAATGGGCCTACCGGTGCTACAACATATATTCCGGGTTTTTGGAAATCGGTGACAGTTTCATTTACCGGTGACCTCCTCAACGGAAATACATGGAAAAACTTTTAAATGACTATATTTCAGTCAATATTGCTTAACCTTCGTCCTTCGGGGGGCCGATTCGACGCCCCTCGCTATTTTTCGCGATGACACAAAAACAGTTTGGTTTAGCCCAATGCTGCGTGGAAAGTTCATAACAAAATTAATTTAATTGACACATCCTGAACAAATTTCGAGTAAATGTCATGTCAGGTCACCGAATTATGACGTCATTTCTAAGCCCATGTAAGACAATTTTGGTGCTAAAAGTAAGTCTGAAAAACCGGGCGTTACCCAGCTTCTAGAAGAGCTAGATCACGTTTTTAAACAGCACTCAAAAGCTCCTGAAAAGGAAATCTGGAATATGTCATCCATTTTGAGGCCAAGTCCATAACGAAGGCACCAGAGGTCCTCAAAGGTCAGCAAAGGTTACTGTTTTAGTAACTGTTGTTGGCAATAACTCATGAACGGGACAAGATGCAGCAATGAATTTAGTATCATAGTGGTGAGCATCACCCAAGGCGACCTGACTCTGACCTTGACCTAAGGTTATGTGAGGTGTTCTAACGGTTAGGTTAGACCTTGACCTAAGGTCAAGGTTACGCGTAGCTTTACAAGTTCATGCCGCATATTGTGGAGTTTCTTGGGTCAAGACAGACCCATTGACACCTTGAGCTTTACTCTAGGTCAATTGATTCCCAAATTATAAGAGATTTTCTAAATGTGTCAAAATTTCACAATTTTGGGACCTCAAAAAGGTCACCAGTTAACCTAGGGTAAAAGAAAATTGTACACCGCCGGAAAGCTCAGGTCACGGGTAGCACGCTGTGCTTAACTGCGTCTTTCCACCTCTCTTAGTTTTCAAACGGTTGCAACCGGTTAGGGGGTCGAATTGATCTTCTGGTAGGGCGAGGGAGTAAAACACCTTCGGCAGGGCAAGGGTTAAATCAACTTCCTGTTCTCGTAATATAAGTATATTGGACCATCCCAAAGATCCAACTTGACATGTTTGATCTGTGACCTATGTAAGATCATTTGTGACAATTTAAGCCTTTTTCAGATATGGGTTCGCAGGAAACCCAGGCAACTTCGCAGGACAACTTGGCTGGAAATGATGATAGAGATGTTATCATTATCATTACGAGTCAATCGGTATGCATATCATTTATGCCGGACCAGATAATGCTCTTGACCTGACCTTCGGTTAGGTCATTATTAAATTTTGCCACAGCATGTTCATACCCTACATAATTTGATTCCCCGTAACGAGAGGATTCGCCTACATTATGGCTCTAGCTTAACGCTAGAGCCGCTTAATTTATTCCGGGATTTTTTCTGTATTGTATTGTATTTTTTGTTTTCCGGGTTGTATTTGTGTAGATACAGATGAGAATACCTTCATATTATCCAAACCGTAGTATCCTGGCCCCTTCCTAGTCCATGCTGCATTGTTTGGCCTATGACCTCTGAGAGGTTATCTGGGGCTATTTAAGAAGTTTTCAAACTTAGGTCAATAACTTTGCATGAAATGATGATACAGCTTTTATTTTGATACCATTGCGTTTGGATTACTATTGCGAGTCTATTGATGTGCATATTGACTATGATAGGTTAAAAAGTGACCTTGACGTGACCTGAGGTCAGGTCATTCGTACTTGACCTAGTGTTGGGGCCTTAGCCTGCGGATGCGCCGTGAACGGTGTCATGTGATCTGTGACCAATCAGGCGCCGAGGGGGCCACCAGCAGCGTTTGGCGGCGGGGCGCCGGGAGGACGATCCGGAGCTGGTGAGTACAGGAAGAGAGCTCATCTACGCCTTCACAACTAGTATGGTCATATCATACATCATTCGATTCGCCGTGACAAGAGAAAGGCTATTGCGCCTAAAAAATAGTTTTAACTCAAAGCTGTCAGATGCCAGAGCCCAAAAATTATACTCAAAATGCCAGCTCCTTTAACCTGTCATGGTCTAAATATTAACCTGAGCCAAAAAGTGACTAATATAGCTTCTTCATGAATGTTTATGAGCTATACACCAGCGCTCGCGTTTTTTCGCTATCCCGCATAGGGGCCAAGTTCGAGGGGCAGTGTTCCAACACCTCCCGGCAAGGGCGAAGGTGGCTCGGAGGCCCACCCGGGCGCGGGTTAAAGATCAGTCAACAACAGGCTATTTAAGAACAGTCTTCTTAAACCAGGCGCGTCGGAACGTTTTCAAAAGTCGGGGGGCACATCCGGCCACGCATTCTCAACCCTGCCAACAAGAGCTTTATGTGAAAACCTGCATGATTTTTAACACGCACATTGACGGGGAGGGGGGCGGGTATCCGCCCCCTGGGGTTTTTCGGGGATAGCATAAAAACGGTGGCGCGTAGCGCCGCCGTACTTGGCATACCTTTTCTCTCATCTTTTTTACAACTGTTTTTCTCAAAATTTTATGGTCAGGTCATCTCAGATCAGGTCACCAGTACAGGTCAAGTGACCTGTCCTCAAAACAGTTTACGATAGCATTAGTCGGAATAGGGTGAACTTATCCGATTGAAACTCATATCACACAATGGGCTCACCAATTTCTCTAAAATATGTTCTGGTATTTTTTATATCGATGGCCTAAGGTCAGGTACGGGCCATGACCTCTCCATTGGAAATACATGGAAAAATTGTTTTAACTGAATAACTTAGTAACTGATAGTGATAGAGCGTTTATTTTGGCTGCATTAGATTCGCCTTGTCTCTGCGGTTCTAATGATATGCATTTGACCTAATTTTACCTTGACTTGACCTCAGGTCAGGTCAAATCCTTGATTTGACCTAGCAACGTCATATTATATATCATCTGATTCGGCTTGCTGCAAGGATTCATATCGTTCAAGTTGTTTTTCTCTATCTTTACTTGTTCAGATGTAATGACCAAAATCCTTAATTTACATGTTATCCCTATGACGGCATGTTTAGACCTCTAATGACCTCAAATGTGACCTGACAAAAAAAATAGTACTAATATTTTCGGTGGAGAAGTGGTTGGGCTACCCACCACCGTTTATCGTGTTTCGCTACCTGGCGTGGTTCTCGATATCTTAGGAGGGGATGGGGGGGCGGGTACCCGCCAACCCCGTCAAAGCGAAGGTGGCTCAGACCCCCGTCAATGCGCGTGTCAATGGGACCAGAAATTACGGTTTTAACTTTACATCTCGCTTATCATACAACGTAAGGCTCTTACGAGAAAAATGCATTGTCTATCACAAATCACGTCGGCACTTGAAGCTCCCCCTATTAAATACGTGTTCAATACTTTGTTAGTCCAACAACAATGTAACACCGCAGATAAACTTTAAATGGCGGCAAAATGCAACCAATACCACTTAATAGGTAGCCGGTTCTCTGCACGCCTAAGTTTTTTCGCAAAAAAAACACCAAAGCTCCTGGTTTCACCACGTTTGCAGCTTTTCGAGCTGTGACCTTTTGATGAGCAGTAAGCTTAACACCCGCCCCGGTGGGTATCCGAGCCACCTTCGTCATGGTGGGGGCGTTTAAACACCTCTCGAACTAGGCCCCTAAGCGGGATAGCGAAAAAAACGCGAAGGCTGGTGGATAGCTCATAAAAGTTCATGAACAAACTATATCTGTCGCTTTTTGGCTCAAGTTAATATTGAGGTAATGACAGGTCAAAGAAGGTGGCATTTTGAGCATAGTTTTTGGGCTCAAGCGTCTGACAGAGTTGAGTTAAAATCATTTTGTAGGCACCATTCGCTTCCTCTCGGCACGGAAAATCGAATGACATATGATATGACCATACTAGGTCAAACACAAAAATGACCTGACCTCAGGTCAGGTCAAGGTCACTTCTTAACCTAGTGTTGTAGCACGTCCTCGTCCAAAGAGCTTTCCGTCTCGACTGGTGCATTCATGATCAGAGACCCTCTGGGTCAGCGGCAGCCAACCACAATGCGACCTGAGCTGACGTCACGGTCAGCGCACAATGGAGTAGCCCGTGCAGCAGCCCACATAACAGCATAGTCAATATACATATAAATCGACTCGCAATAGCAATCCAAACGTAATGGTATCAAAATAAAAGCTGTATCATCATTTCATGCAGTTATTGACGTAAGTCTGAAAACTGCTTAAGTAGCCCAGATGGCCTCTCAGAGGTCGCAGGTAAAAATTGCAACATGAACCTGAAAAGCGGCCCAGGATGCAATTTATATGATCCAATTCGTGCCGATTTGGACATATAAAGGTATTATCAGCTTTATCTACACAAATACAGCCCAATTTGTTTTCCCATCTATTTCCAAAGCAGAGGGCATGATCCGTATCTGACCTTAGGTCATTGATATTAAAAATTCCTGATAATGTTTTGTAGCACTCGTTCGGCCCATTATGTAGCATAAGTTTCAATATGATAGATTCACCCACTTCTTACTTATGCCACCTTAAACATTTTTGGAGGTGGGGTCGCTTGACCTACATTGGTGACCTGACCTGAGATGACCTAACCTTAAAGATTTGGGGAAAGTTGCGAAATGGATTAAGGATAAGATGTGCCAAGTACGGCGGCGCTTCACGCCCCCGTTTTTTCGTGCCACCGGAAAATTCGAGGGTGTTAAACTACCCTTCACCGGGGTGAGGGTTAATAAAGCATGGGCGCAAGAACTATTTTGAAGTTGTGTGAAATGGTTTCCGACGTTGGTGGGGGTCAAAAATGACCCGGCTTATCGCTTGATTTGTTACCGAAAACAAGGTACGGAAAGGGCTGGAAAATGGGCACTGCCCCCATAGTCCGAAAGTTAGGGTTGCAGCCGCCACCACGGATTTTGGGCGTATGGCTTAAAGTATGTCCAGTCACTGGCAGATTCGGGGTGGGTGGGTGGAGGGATAGGGTCATGCTCCCCCAAACACTCAAACCAGGGGGGCCAAAACATGTTTTAGCCCGCGGGGGAACAGTGTGGAGTGCAAATAAAGCAAGAAATAAGACATTAGAGATGTTTCAACCAGACTGTAAAGTTTTTATTTCTTTTGAACGATTTTCATCACCTAACATCGCCAGAAAAAATTGTATGGGCTGGCTAGGAAAAAGCACCCCTAAACAATTTCACAAAGTTACACCCCTGACTGGGGGAGCTACTCTGGAGGCCTCTGATCCACACTTGGGGGCCCCAGAGCTGATCTTGAATAGACGGGGAATAAGAACACGATGGAAACTCCCCTTGTAAACTAGGCAACCCTGGTTATATAAATTGCTTATTATACTGCTGGATTCTGGGAAGGGATGATAAAAAGGCATGTGCCCCTGAGCCCAGAGCATAGTCCCCTAAACCAGGATTTCTACTAATTAATTTAAATGAAGAACTAGTTTTCACAATTTTTAGCCCTGTCCCACCATCCCCGTCCAAACCACCGGCCTGTTCACCTTTTCTTTACTCTTAACTGGCACCGATCCTTGCTAATATGGAACTCAATAAATGCCTTCAAAAGGTATCTCCCAAATTATTCCGGCAGGAAAAATTTTATTCTTCCAAAGTCACTATGCCGCTCCTCGTCCCACGGCGACTGTGGGAGGCGAGGAACTTAATCCGCATTCAACCAGGGCTCACTCGTCACGAAAAAACCAGCTGGTATAACAAATGAATTTTCGACTCTAAAATTTCTTAACTTGCACATGTTAACAGATATCACAGGCTCCGCTGATTTCTCTGATGTTAAGTACTTGTATGAGTTGGCCTATTTCCCCTTAAATCTATCTAAAACAGTCGTGTTTTGGCTAGTTCCGTGACATTTTGGTGATATTTTTTTGGTTTTAATCGAGTTTTCCTTCTCCGTAATGCTTGATTTGCATTTTTATTAAACCAAGATCCCCCAAAAATGATATAAACAAAGATATAGTACGTTTTGTAGGTTGCATTAAAAAGTGCCCTTTTTCTCCTGGGGTGCCCCTCAAAGTTGGTGTGCCCCCCCATACCAAAGCTCTGGCTGCGCTCCTGCCGCCCCTAGTCCATAACTTTCACACCGAGTCCTCGCTGCCGCCCTCGCTTATCACTTGTATGTATGTATGTATGTATTTCAAGGATCACCAACAGGCATGAGCACCCACTGACAGGTGAAGTCAAAAGGTTTAAAATAATAAACATCAATACAGAAACAGGCACAGCCGATCGTCATTATCTCCTGTCACGTAAGTATAAAACAACGCGTTTCTTGAATTCGGTGACATTTTGATACCACACATCTACATCGCGGTTTGCATTTAAGAAGGCGTTGCACGCCTTCGGTATTCGGCAAAATAAGCCGTTCCGGACGGTATTTATCCGGGCGTACATCACATGAAATGTAGCTCTGGTGCGGAGCTGCCGGGTGGGCACAGCCAGTGGGAGCTTAGAAAGCAGGAATGGAGAGCAGGAATGGAGAGAAAGCAAGAATGGAGACTTCCACTCTGATTCGCGCCACTCCTACTTCATGGCTATTGTCCCTGGCTCATCACTGCCGCCATCGACTTATGACTTTGCCCTGTTTTTTGCCGTCCCGGCCAATCACTGTTGCCCCCAGCTTATCACTTCCATCCTAATGTGTACTGTTCTTAGTCCATAACTACCGCCCTGGGCTCATCACTGCAGCACTGATTCTTACCGCCCGTGTTACCGTGTTAGGCTAAAAAAAATAAAGGACGCTTGGGCAAAAATAAAGGGCATGCACAGGTACAGTGGAATTGCCATCTTTATTAATATTTACACGCGCTGTTTATCGGCGTTTTACTCTCTTTTCACGTAATTTTAGTTTAAAGTCCTTCGCTTTCATTTTAATTTCCATCCACTCCGTTATTCCGAAGTTAGAATCTAACCCCACAAAACTGATTTGCTCCAATCGTGGACAGATTTACAACTCAGATTGGATTCTTTTAAGACGTGTATGGAGCTTTGGAATTTTGCCTAAAAGCAAACATGTTTGGAAAAAGCTGTTAAATTCATGCCCAACATTCACCCATTAACACCCGCACTGGAGGGGGTCTGGCACTAACGCGCACTGGAGGAGGGGGGCTGGTAGGCCCCTAAGATCTCGGAAACCAAGAGGGTTAGAAAAACGCCACTTGGTAGGTGGGTGGGGGCTATGGTGATCTACATGATGACCAATTTTTCATTGACCTATGTCAATATCGTCAAGGTCAAACGAGGTCGTAAAGGTCAAGATATTGGCCATGCTGGTATCGATTGATAAATGCTGTGATTATGCAGGAAAATGGCGGGAATAAGCTAAAGGCGGACAAGGTTCATAGAGAAGAGGTCTCAAACAGGCTTCCCCACAACTTTTGGGTCAAGGTCATTCAAGGTCATTGACCTTTAAGGTCACCATATGGTATACTACTTATTATTTACACTTTGACTAACACTGTAGCCACTGTTTGGCGGGAAATGAGAATTGACCTTTCCCAATGACCTTTGACCTTGACCTTTGACCTTGACCTTTGTATTGGGGTACCCTACCGATGACGTCATAGCATAATATATGTCAGACGGGGTAACCTCATTTGGCCGGACGCGCAGTGGTCAGTGACCTTGAAAGTGCAGATATGACCTTGACCTGTGACCTTTGACTTTGACCTTGACTTTCATGTGAAGTGACCTTGACATATAGTCCCGCTTATATGACGTTATGACGTCACCACTCGATCTTCAATGCAAGCTAACTGGTCCGACCGCGCGTTTACGGCGATCTCAAAATGCAGGTCTGATTTTGAAGGCTATAAGTCAAAAATTTTTGGCCTATTTTCAAAAGTCTTCACCAATCGACGCGCTATTAAATTATGTTAAGTGTGGCCAAGTTTCGTATTTCCACTGCAAGCGGTTCTCCGGCCACCTTGGAAAAACAGGTGGGGGGCCTCCGAGGCCCACTCCAGTGCGCGTGTTAAGGCCCGGTGGGCCATTTTTGGATGGTCGTTTCAAAAGGGCCTGTACGTATCGCTTTTCACTCTATGATCGCTGGAATCATGTTGGCATGAAGTGAAAGCCCGATAGTTGCTGTTAAACCGAAAAAAATGCTGCGTTGCACCGCAAGATTCAAAATTTTAGGGCCTTAAATTTGGCCGTTTTTACCATTCGTGACCTTAGACCATGGGGCCGAAAGCGGGGGGGGACGGGGGATGCGCCCCCCGTTGGCCAACCAGGGGAGACGTCCCCCCCAATTTTTTTGGGTTAATCGTCATAAATGCTGTCAGGTAACGAATATGCTCAAAATTTGCCTCCCTGGTCAGCACCAGCCCGGGTCCGTCCCCCTGCGAAGATTTTGTGGCGGCGCCCCTGCCTTGAGACTACTAATATGCATATCATGGAAAAATGGGGGCAGCTGTGAATATGATAATACCAAAATGCAAGAGAACTTATGGAACAGAATGATATATATAATGAGTTTTCGATCGGTGTGTGTAAAGCTGGGTTGACGCCGATATTTTGAGCGACCAATTTTGGACCGCCGGGCCACAGCGTCAAGTGCAAGTCGAGTTCGTTGTCGCGGAAACGCTGCGCGTGGCGGCATTGTTGTGGCATTGTTGTGCCGTAAACCTTGGCTGTGAACGGCGGCTGTCGTGGATTCAGACCAGTAGCAGGGCGGCCAAATCACGTGACATCAAAACAATTTCAGGCCAGCTGATGACAAATCTGCCGATTCAGGAGATACCCGAAATAGCGTGTGTTATAAAAACGACAGAGGCAACGGAGCCCAAAATCACACAAACATGGTTTTTTAAGAAAAAAATCGAGGGGGCAAAGCGGTGGCAATGGAGGGCTGGGGGAGGGGGAATCGGGGGAATTGCCCAGTTCCCCGCCCCGGGCCACCTTAGGACAGGGGCGGATGCAGGCCGACGGTTGGGGGCAACGGGAAAAAATCGTGAAACATGGTTTTTTAAGGAAATCGGTAAAAATCTGCAAAAATCAGGGGCTTTGGGGGCGACTGCCCCGTTGCCCCCCACATGGATCCGCCAGTGCCTTAGGGCAACAGAGGGCTAGAGGGGGCGTGGGGGAGGCAGCAGAGGGTGGGGAAATGCGTTTTCGTCCCCCTGGACAAAGGGTCCAAGCAGTGGCGATACAAGGAAGTTGGGGAGGCTCAAGCCCCCTAGTTCCACGGGCGGATCCAGAACCGCCGATCGTGAATAGGGGGGCACCAGAGTCGGATCAAGCCCGAAGCTTGGGGGCAATGGAGCCTAAAATCGCGACAAAATATGATTTTTAAGAAAATCTAGGGGAAAAGCGGTGGCAACGGAGGGTGGGGGTGCCCCGTTTGTCTCCCCGGGGGAGCCACTTGGCCCTGGGGGCGCCAAATCCTGTCGCGGGCACCGATTTTCGCATCCTGAGGGGGAAGCGAAAGTTTGGTCTTTGGTTCCGAAAAAATCCTGGCATTTCCGGGACGTCTCCAACACGGTCAACATCTGATAACTGTGACCTCGTTTGACCTTGAAGATATTGACCAAGGTCAATGAAACTTGGTAAAAATGTAAAACGCTCGGCCACCACTAACCCTCAAACGCACGTTTTTTAACTTTCTTGGTTTCCGAGACCTTGGGGGGCCTACCAGCCCCCTCCAGTGCGCATAAGTTTCAGACTCCCTCAGTGCGCATGTTCAACGTTTCGCATATATCTGTCACTGTCTCTGCGGACGAATGGAATATCACGTGCCTTGAACGCCTTGAAATATGCGAACTGTGACGTTCGGTACAAGCGCGTTGAAATTCAATGAAATAATACTTTTCAAAAACATTGTATTTACTGAGTGGAGGCTACGAGGAGCTCTCATTCAGCACGCAGCACAACATACAGAAAATCGCATACTCTACTTCATTCGTCAACGGCTTCTGATGCAAAACTAGCGATCCCTTGAATTGCACCTACATGCCATCAAAGCTAACTATCCAAACTATCCAAACTGCTTGACGAGCTGAAAGGACATGGTCTGGGCGCCAGTGGGACTGTTCGTGAGAACAGGCTGGACAAGTGCCCTGTCACGCCTCTGAAGGAAATGACAAGGGGCAAACGCGGAGCCTACGAGCAGCACTTCGACACGACTTCAGAAGTCCTTCTGGTGCGCCGGAAGAGACAATAAAGTGGTGAACGTGATGACCAACTTCGACACGGCTGTACCCGTGACCACGACGAAGCGCTATGACTGAGGCATGAAGGGACGGGTGGATGTGCCACTGCCCAACCTGCTAAAGACGTACAACGCTGGCATGGGAGGCGTAGGCCTCCATGACAGGTTGCCGGGCAAGTACGAGATCTCGATTAGAGGAAAGAAGTGGTACTGGTGTCTGATCACGAGAGCTCTCGACATGGCGGTAGTCAACAGCTGGTTGCTTCACCGCTCTGCAGTGGCCCGACAACAGCAACTGACGCTGCTTCAGTTTCGCCGGGACATCGTCACTCATGGCGGCTGCCGGTGCCAACAACGGAGCTGTGGAGAAGCCGATTAGCTTCAAGCGCACGCACGCCACTTGGATTCCTCAGAAGCCTCCGGTACCACGTCGTGGGTCACCTGCCTGGTGTCCTAAGCTCCCGCCGTCGCTGTCAACGGGAGAGCTGCAAACGGAGGTCTTCCAAGAAGTGCGTCAAGTGTGATGTGCCTCTGTGCCTGCCCTGCTTTGCAGCGTATCATCAGAGCGTGTAAGCGGGCCAGCTGGAATATGTTTTGAGGCGAGGAGAGTGATTGGCTGTTCAGGCTGTCTGCTACTCGAAATATACTTCAAGACCTCATAAAGTGTTGCTATCCTTTGCCTAGTTCGCAGCCCAGTAATAGAGTGTCAGCATTCAGCAATGCTTCTTTGTTGCATATTCGTGCAAAACTAGTTTATGGATTTTGACACATGTAGCCTGCAATACACATTACTGCCAGTTGGCTGAATTTGCAATGGCTGGGCAGATATCAATACTGTTCTTGCTATTTAAGGTGGCAATTTAACCCGCGCCCCACCGGGGGTCCGGCGCCACCTTCGCCCCGTCAGGGGGCCATCGATGGCCCCCCTCTAACTCCGAAAATATGGGCGTTAGCGCAAATCTGCAAAGTGCAATAGAAAGCTCGCGTGAATTCAGTAAGAAATTACTTCGCATGTTTTAGTGCTCAGGTCAATGGTTTGACCTCCAGAGGTCAAATTAGGTCAAGATCGGCTATTTTCACTCAAATATGCAATGATTAAGCAAACTGGGAATAATTCTTATGCCATTAGAGTTATTGAGACTTGGTAAAGTACATTTGATAGCAAATTGCCAGTACTTTTTCCGCTATGTGGAACGTAAAGACCTCCCGCCAGTGGTTTGACCGCTAGGAGGTCACCTCGTGACCTAATATGACCTGAGGTCACGAAAGGTCAAAAAGTGACTTGCTGCCGTATATCAAATGAAAGCCAGTGACAAGACAAACACGATGGTGTTTGTTTCACCGCTCTAGCTCAATTAGGTCAAAAGTTATTGTCAAAATACTGTTTTTGACCTCTGGTGACCTTGGATGACTTTGGAAAGTCAAGGGGCAAATATGACCCCTGGGATCCCGTGAAAGGGTGTCCAAAAACGTTGTTCTGAGCAGTCTGAGTATTTGCAATCATTTTTGTGGCTTTTATATTATGAAATAGCTTTTCCCCATGCTTTTCCAATGGGAGAAGGTCGCCTCGTGACCTGACCTCAGGGCACGAAATCAAAAAATCCCGGATATACACCTTGTAGACCCTGGAGGGGCCATGAAGTTTAGGAAGTTTCAAATCGATCGACTTTCGAAATGTAGCTCTTACAGAGCTCTAAAGTGAAGTGAGGTGACCTTGGTTGACCTCGTCTGGTGACCTGACCTTGGGTGACCCGGGGTAAAAATTTCAGGGATGATGGGAAAATGATGCAGTGAGAGGTAGAGCCTCAACCGCGGTGCTGCGCCTCGTCGTTTTCTGCTATCCCGGAAAAAACCTAGGGGGGGCCATATGGCCCCCCGGTGGGGCGAGGGTTAGAACAAATAACATGAAATTGTCCCGCAATCACAGTTCTGTAAGTTAGATTTTTTTCATGGCCGAGAGGGAGGAGGGGTAACTGACGGTACCAGCGTTCATAAGTGTACAATCACTATGCCAGCAACCACTCGAAACTTTCCTGGTCATGCAGTGTGACCGTCCAAGCATATCCTTACAACTACGCCATTGAGCAAATTAAAACGGTCATAAATCTGACACATACGCCATTTGGAAACGTGACGCCTGCCCTTCGGCTACGCGGCCGTCCGGTCAGTCGGCGGCTGCGCGTGAGGTCATCGCTGGGGCCGGCGGGCCATTTTTTTGAACGCATCTATATTTCAAAAACTATAAAGGCCAAGATTCTCGAGCATTTTCAGGATTTCCTTATTGCCGTTATCGGAGGACTTCAAAATATTACGGAAAAAATCCAACGTGAACTTGGGTCCGGGCCTCAAGGCAATGTGACACTTTAATAAGGTGATTTTAACCTGAGATCGCCAAGTTGTAAAGCATGCCCGAAAACCTGGTGCTTAATATAGGTAATTTGTTTTGAAACTCAAGATTTCCGTGGAGAAAAACTAAAGCCTACCTGAAATGTATCCCAAATGCACCCCAGCCAGGCGACCACAGTTGTCAGCTGTTGGTGTGACGACAGCGCTGACGTCACGGTGGGTAATCAGCCACTTAAAGTCATTGAAGCCTGTTGAATATGGTAGTAGTTTCCAGATAATGACGTCATCCACAGGCAGTTTTATTGTCACACTAAAGGATCATTTAAAAAATCGAAATATTGAGCTTATTGTAAATTTGTCGGGGAAATCATGAACGTTTTCAGGATTTTCGGCTAGAAATCACCCCTAGTTACACTAAGATTCCTGGATTAGACCAAGGTGCCACATTCCCTTTTAACCCTCGCCCCACCGGAGGGCATCGATGGCCCCCCTAAGGTTTTCCGGGATAGCAGAAAAACGACGAGGCGCAGCACCGCGGTTTAGGGCTCTACCTCTCACTGCATCATTTTCCCATCATCCCTGAAATTTTTTACCCCGGGTCACCCAAGGTCAGGTCACCAGAACGAGGTCAACCAAGGTCACCTCACTTCACCTTTAGAGCATCTGTAGAAGAGCTACATTTCAAAGTCGATCGATTTGAAACTTCCTGCACTTCATGGCCCTCAGGGTCTACAAGGTGTATATCCGGGATTTTTCGATTTCGTGCCCCTGAGGTCAGGTCACGAGGCGACCTCTCCCATTGGAAAAGCATGGGGAAAAGCTATTTCATGATATAAAAAGCCACAAAAAATGATTGCATCAATACTCAGACTGCTCAGAACAACGTTTTTGCACCCCTTCAACGGATCCCAGAGTCATATTTGCCCTTGATTTTAAGGTCATCCAAAAGGTCACCAGAGGTCGGAAAAACAGTGTTTTGACAGCAACTTTTTGCCCCTAATTGAGCTAGAGCGGTGAAACTAAACACCATCGTGTTTGTCTTGTCACTGGCTTTCATTTGATACACGGCAGGTAGACGACACTTGTTGACCTCGTGATAGGTCATTAAGCACGAGCGGGTGACCTCTGGCGGTCAAACCACTGGCGGGCGAAGAGGTCTTTACGTTCCATCCACATAGCGGAAGAAAGTACTGGCAATTTGCTATTAAATGCACTTACCAGGCAACCTCAATAAGGCTCTAATGACAGCAAGAGTTATGCCCAGTTTGCTTAATCATTGCATATTTGAGTGAAAATAGCCGATCTTGACCTAATTTGACACCTCTGGAGGTCAAACCATTTACCTGAGCGCTAAAAACATGCAAGTAATCTTCTTTACTGGATTCACGCGAGCTTCTATTGCACTTTGCAGCATTGGCGCTGAACGCGCCACTATTTCGATAGAGGGTATCGATGGCCCCGGTGGGCGAAAAAGGTGGCCGCTGACCCCCCGGTGGTGGCGGGTTAAAATATAATGTCCCTGTGCTATAAAAGGCAAAAAAGCGAAACAGATTTGGTACAATGAGGGGATGCCGCCCCCGCAACGCCGCTGCCCCTAAGGGGGTACCGCACCCCCCAACCGGCTGAGCATTCCCCATAGATTTTAGGAAAATTTTTTACCCTTGATCGCAGGGGCCCTTTTCGACCGGTCCCCCAGCGAAATCCCGGTTACGTCCCCGGAATAACGTGGTTTTATTCCCCACGGCTGGAAACCGCCTTCCATGTCCCGATCTGACCCCGTGGTGATGATCCTTTTGCCACCCTCGTCAATATTCTCTCGTAATGGTGGGCAGAGTGTGCCTCTCGGTAGTGGCCCGGATAAAATAAAACAAATAAAATAAGAAGGGAGAGGTCCGCCGACCCCCTCCTCTCCCCTTGGCTACGCCACTGGAATCGGCGTGTGGCGTGGAAAGCCTAAAACAACGTCTTGAGCGATTTAAAATAGGAAATGCGACTACTCATTTGTTTTTCTCCTCACGCGCGGCGGCACTTGAATGGGCGGTGCCAGCTACAAATTATAAGGAGCATATGGTGCGGGATTGAAGGCTGCAGCCAGCACGAATATCCGTTGCTTTCTCATGGGCACAATTATTATATTTTTAAACACAAAGCCCAGTGTTGTCTGGATGACTCCATTCATCTAAACGCGTGCTTGGCATCCAATAGAAGAAAGCAGCAAGAAGCTTTGAAGGATGCATTCAGATACAAGCAGCCTGCCCGCGCAGCCCCGCCGTTTTTCCGCTATCACTTGAAAAACCTTTATGGAGACCATCGGTGTTCCTTTTAAGGACGGGCGAGGGTTAAGCACAAGCTACGTTTCCCAGATATTGGCAATGATTTCGCTTCCCTTAGTAAAATAGTTTGAATAGATGCACAGCTACCACATGTTACCTTTTTGAACCTGCTTTACTACAGTCATAGCGAGTTATGAACAGTTCTGATCTACATATGTACAGCCTCAACAAATTCAGGAAGACATTACAGCATGCACCGTGCATTTTCGATAAGAAGTCCAGCAGTGAACTTTTTTCTTTTTCTTTCTGGAAGACATGATCAAGGAAACAACGACGAGTGTAGTTGCACTCGATGTCACTGCTTCCGAGACAACGGCGACACGGCAATAAACATTTTGGAGAACGTGCTTTTTCGGCTTTGGTCGCAGAAGTGGCAGTTACCAAATTTCCATGGCTATTCTGCCGTCTAAATATGACCTCATGCGGCATTGGCGGACGCAGGGGGAGGGTATTCCGGCCATGACCCCCTAATAGGTCTGTTGGAGCACGCCCCAAATTGCACGTCCACCCCCCCCGAGGAGCGGTTTACGAGGTGACCTCCCATTGGAAAACCTGGCAAAATATGTTGTTATACTGTTAAAGAAGTCACGCGCTATGATGGCAAAGGCTCGGATATCTCGAGAAAAAATTTTCGTGGTTACCCTTCACACGGATTGCATGGACAATATTTGCCCTTTAACTCTCGCCCCACCGGGGTCAAGGATGGTCCCCTTAGGTTCTTTCCGAATAACAGAAAAACTGTGAGGCGCAGCACCGTGGTTGGGAGGTTTACTTCTCCAACCCATCATTTTTTCACCATCCCTGGATTTTTTAACCTCAAATCACACTAGGTCAGGTCACCAGGTAAGGTCAACACAAAGGTCACCTCACTTTAAATTTTGGAAGCTCCACCGTTAGCTGCATTTTGCCGATCAATGTGAAAATTGCTACACTTGATGACCCCTCCAGGCTCTAAAAAAAAATTTCATCCAGGATATTACGAATTTGCGACCTGAGTTCAGGTTACGAGGTGACCCTCTCCCATAGAAAAACATGGGGGAAAAGCTCCCTTATGGTCTAAAAAGTCACAAAGAATGATTGAAAATGCTCAAATTGATCAGAAAAGCATTCTTGATCACCCTCTCTACGGATTCCAGGGGCAATATTTTCCCTTGACACTTATGTGAGGTAATCTGGACAGATCACCAAGGGTCAAAAACAATACTTTTACTATAAATTTTGAGCCTCAATTAAGCTTGGAGCGCTGAATCAAACTGTAATCGTATATGTCTCGTCATTGGCTTTGATTTGAAGTATAGGGAAAGGTCACTTTGGGACCACTACAGCGTGACCTTAGGTCACGTTAGGTCACGAGGAGCCCTCTCTGGAGGTCAAACCACTGGCGGGGTCAACATATTTCAACATGGCGGAGAAAGCCCTGGAATTTTGCTATCAAATGTACCTTACCAGATCTCAATAACTCCTAATGGCATCGAAGTTCTGCCTAAGTTTCTTAACATGCGCCCCGCTGGTGTCCACTAGCATGACGCGCCCCGCTGAAGGGGGCGTTTTTTCGCCCCCTACGTATCTCATTTCTCACAAGCCATGGCGAAAAATTACGGCCGGCGTTCGAAAGCCCTTGATAAGACGAACATATTTTATAAAAAAACTATGTCAGGTCAATATTGAGGTCAGCTATAAGTCAAAGAAGGTTCCATAGGCTTACAACAGAGCAGTGTACGTTTCTCTCTCTAGAATCTGTACTCAGTGGAGCTACAGCAAATCTTTATGCATCATTCGATTTACACTCTAATCTCAGCAAATTGAATGATATATAATATGATCTTACTGAGGACAAAAAGTGAAAATGACCTGACCTCCGAGCTAGGTCAGGTTCACAGAGTGACCTGGCAAGCTCATGTTCCATCTCGATCGAACTCCCTGTGACAATATAAGCACAATTCAAAGCAAATGGGAGCTTTATCTCAATTCCAGTCAGAAGAAATTGGCAAAACAATCACTCTCTGTTCCCGTGACCTGACATGACCTTTGAGAGGTTAGATGTTGAAAAACTCATGTTTATGACCAAGATCGTGGTAAGGATATACGGTACGAGGATTTTCAGCTTTATCTATCCAGTATTTACTGAAAACAAGCCCATACTATTTTTCACCATAGACTTAAAATGGGGTGACCAAAAATTGCATCCCACCTTAGGTCAACAATATCGAAATTCCGAGATAGCAGATTTGTAGACCCCTATGATCCTCATCATATTGTGAAAGTTTCAAACTGATCAGTTTGCTGATGTTACTCAGGCGCCGCTTCACACTCGTGGATTTTAGGTTTTGATGTAGGGTCACTTGACCTTGAATAGCCTGCTTGGCCGGACATGACCTTACCTAAAAGAATTTGGTCAGGTGTGTAAAATTGATCAGGGATAAGGTACCGTGAGTTTTGTTTGTTCTGCGTTTCTTCGTTTTTGCGTTATCTGGGAAAAGCCAGGAGGTGGGGGCGAAATTCTCCCCTCCCGAGCGGGGCGCGTGTTAAGCATTGCTTATTTTAGTGCAAATAGCCTATCGTGACCTAACTCGACTTCTGAAAGTCAAACCATTGACCTGAACGTTTTAACATTTTCGGTAAAATCATGCTGAAATTACACGAGCCATCCAATGCACTTCGAAGATTTCCACTAACTCTATATTTTTGGAATTAGAGGGGCCATCGATGGCCCCCCGTGTGGCGAAGGTGGCACCGGACACCTGCTTGGGCACGGGTTAACTTCTTATTGGAGGTCATCAAAGGTCACTTGGTAAAAGCAGTATATTGACGATAACTTCTGACCCTAATCAGGCTGGGGCGTCGAATTAAACTTCATCGTGTTTCGTCCCGTTACTGGCTTTCATTTGATATTAGCAAGACCACTTTGTCACTT
>JAOTON010001137.1:282500-635389 GCA_034440635.1 Lepas anatifera | reverse complement strand
ACCAGGGCTCTGCAATTGTGTAGGGTGATTGCCCTTTTACGCTAGACGCCCAAACTAAGGCCTCCGAATTTAAATTCAAAATAGTTTTTGAGAAATTTTGGAACAAATGTTTTCAATTTTGCATTTTTATCATTTTTATTTCTTAAGCGACGAACTTGAAATTTGCCTCCTTTTGAATAAGCAACAAGGCCACCTAAGAAAAAATTCGAACTGGTCCGACAATATTTATTACGCCAAAACGCAGTATTTCTAGTACAAGCAAAAAAGATATTGAAATTTGACAGCCGACTTGTAAGCTCGAAATGTCAGAAGGCACGCTTCAGTTAGTTTGATGACAGCCACGTGGAGGCAGCTACGTCAATTTTCTTGTGCTTAGGCATAGTTTCCAGTGGAAAACGTAAAATTCTGACCTAGTTTTTGCCATTTTGCCGGAGGACTACATTTTTGCTCATTTCATTTAAATCTTAATCTCTCGCGATCTAATGCGCCGATTTGACTTTTCATTTCAATTAATGAAAGAACATTGCTTCCGCCTGATAATATTCGGAGATGGATATCGTGATAATAAAATTCATTGTCTTATATGTATAAATATAATTTTAGTAGAAAACCTTTTATTTGCAGCTTTTCGGTTCAGAGCACATGTCATTCACAAGCTCAGAATTGACATGGCTGAATAGGAAAATTAATTGCAGTCATTCAATTCATTTACACTACCCACTTATCTCCAACGGCTTTCGAGTAATTCGTCCGAAGGGGTATTTCAAGGAGCTAAATTTCTCGGAACATGTTTGCTTCTCACCGTGGTTTCAAGTCCTCAAAATGAATGGAAGTGGATGCAATTTGGCATAAAGCTAGCTTAGGGTCCTGGGTCGCCGATACAAGTGATTCTAGGCGAATCTAATGTTTGGTTCGTCTTCTAGAAGCAGCTTTATACCATGCCTTTTCTGTACGAACACAACACCCGGCGCCACGATCACGGCATCGTTTTGATTGCGTGATACCGGCCAGTGACCTCCTGACGGGTCACAGGTGTAGGGTTAGTGGGAGGCGGTACAGTGTGGCGCAGTGGTCTAGTGGTTAGAGGTCCTGTCTCGTGATAAGGGGTGCGCGGGTCGAATCCGGGGTTGACTGCGGGATATTTACTATTTATTTCAAAGAAAAGAATGATGGCATTGACCTACAGGCTTATGAAGAGATACATTGAGAATGAAATATGGTTGATTTCAGCACATTGTCATGCGGCTCGCCTGCGCCGGTGGGGGTTATCCCAGGTCGTGGACCGGGGTTGCGTATGAGGCCACTCCTTAGTCCGCGAAAAACATTATCGATATGTCCGTCATCTCGCTATCAGAATAGTAACAGGAGCGTTCCAAGCTTCACCCATAATAAGCATGCTAGTGGAAATTAGTGAAATATCGCTACAAATGCGCAGTAAGATACTCGCTTTGCATTAAGCCATTAAAAGGAATGTGGCACCTTTAGAACGTGATTTTAACTGAGATAGCCAAGTTGTAAAGCAAATCGGAAAACCAGGTGCTCTATATATCATTTGTCTTGGAACTCGATTTTTCCGTAGAAAAAAACTAAAACCTACCCGAAATGTACCTCTCATGTACCTCTCGCCAGGCGGCCATTGTTGTGAGCTGCTGGTGTGACGACATATGCTGACATCACGATGAGCATCAGCCAATCGAAGCCCTTGAAGTGTTTCGAGTATGGTAGTGGTTGCCAGATCATGACATCATCCAGAGGCAGATATTTATTCATTTTTCTAGAGGAGTATTTTAAAAATAAAAGCATTGAGCTTGTTGTACATTTTTCAGAGAAATCATGAGTGGTTTCATTATTTTCGGCTAAAAGTACGCCTAATTACACAAAATTCCAGGATTTTACCAAGGTGCCACGTTCCCTTTAAAATAAGTCACCAACACGCCCCACATACCAAACATTTTTTTGGCGACGCCTACCTCAGTCAGATAGACAGTGGCTCGCGTTTTGCAACCCGTCACCAGGGAGTGAGAGTCTGTGCCTGGCTGGCACAGGCTGGTATCGACAGCAATCTCGTCGAACCACATGAAGCAGCTGTTATTGAACCATAGCTCATCTCGACAGTTAACACGAACACAACCTACGCCAACAAAGCAAAAATTTGCCTCCTGAACCGACGCGCCAGTATTTTATGAACTTGCTTGCGGAGCCGTTCAAGAACCATTTCTGTTTCTATATAGACGGTTGCAAAAGAAAGTGACAATGGCACAGGGCGTGCATTTGTTGGTGACGATGTTGAGAAGTTTTCTAGTTTGCCTTACGAAGGATCCATTTTTACTTCAGAGCTGTACTCCTTTTTTTGCTGTTTGGACCAGGTGTCCAAGCTGATGGTGAGGAAGTTTGCGATTTTTACCGATTCGCGTCTTATCTGCAGACATTGAAGCCATTTTATTTCTATAATGCGTCGTCACCTTGGCAGGCCATGATGAAGATGACTGGATCTTCTGTGTGCACTGATTAGTCCAGTAGGAAGACACAGGCAGTTTGGATGGCTACCATCTCAGCCTGAAAACTCGAGCAGAGCGAGCCTGCTGGTCGCCTGAGCTCATGCTGGGCTCTGTCTGGTGACTCGATGAAGACCCAGCTCCCCCGCTCGTGACCCCTCCGTGCACTGACCCGTCGGTCCACACCCATGTGGCACATTGAGTCAGGGAAGCGAGGTGGGGGAGAGCTACTCGCTTCTTCCGGACAGGTGGCGCTCCTGATGTCAGTGGGCCCACGTCTAGTTGAAATGTGACTCACTCTCCTGATACCCACAGTGGAAGACGTCGAGGAAGGAAAGACTCGATGGGGAGGGAGATGTCTGCTTGATCCCACATGTCTTTGCCCACCTGCCGCCATCCGGTCACCGAGGAGAGTCGAGAGGGCGCTGTCGCCTCCGCACGTCTTCACAGAGGGTTTTCAGGCGGCAGGGTATGGAATTTCACCAGCAGTCGAGTCGCGAGTACCCTCCTTCTGGCCGCTACGCGGGGAGTCTTGACTCGGCTGGGAGTGGAGTGGGTGCATCCTGTGATGATACGCGCCGACGCTCTCATTTTGCGTTCCAGCAGCTCGACATGAAATGGCGGTGTGGCGTGGAGCCACGCTGCGGCCGCTTACTCCATCGCTCCTCTCACGTAGCCAGTAGCGACGGTTCGGAGGTGCTGTTCGTGCAGCCCCCAGTTGCAGCCGGACAGTTGACGTAGGTGGGAGATGCGGGGGTGGACCTTCTCCCACAGTCTCTTACAGTGTGGACCGAAATGGAGGAGCCGATCGATGGTGACGCCAAGTAGCTGTAGGCTGTCTCCAGCAGTGACAGACTTCCCGTCGACCTTAACACGCGCATTGACGGGGGTCTGAGCCACCTTCGCATTGACGGGGGCGGGTACCCGCCCCCTCTAAGATCTCGAGAACCACGGTAGGTAGCGAAAAACGGTAAACGGCGTTGGACTGCCCATCCACTTCTCCATCGAAAACATTTGAACCATTTTTTTGTCAGGTCACATTTAAGGTCACCAGAGGTCAAAACATGCCCGTCATAGGGATAACATGTAAATTCAGTTTTTCGGCCATTACATCTCAACAAGTAAAGATAGAGCAAAACGACTTGAACGATATGAATCCTCTTAGCAAGCCGAATCGAATGATATATAATTTGACCTTGCTAGGTCAAATCAAGGATTTGACCTGACCTGAGGTCAGGTCAGGGTCAAATTATATAAAATGCATATCATTAGAACCGCAAAGCCCAGACAAGTCTAATGCAGCTAAAATAAATGCTCTATCACCATCCGTTACTGAGTTATTCCGTAAAACCATTTTTCCCATGTATTTCCTATGGAGAGGTCATGCCTCGTACCTGACCTTAGGTCATCGATATCAAAAATACCGGAACATGTTTTAGAGAACTCGGTAGGGCCATTATGTAATATGGGTTTCAATTGGATAAGTTGACCCTGCTCCGACTTATGCTATCTTAAACTTTTTTTGAGGTCGGGTCACTTGACCTGTACTGGTGACCTGACCTGAGATGACCTAACCTTAAAATTTTCACAGAAGTTGTAAAAATGATGAGGGAAAAGGTATACCAAGTACGGCGGCGCTACGCGCCGCCGTTTTTCTACTATCTCCGAAAAACCCGAGGGGGGGCGGGTACCCGCCCCCCGTCAATGCGCGTGTTAAAATTGAAGGGATCGGCGTCTCTGGCCCACTGGGACATCACCAGTACTTGGATCTTGGCTCCTGATACCACCATTTTGTGCTGTCGGGTCCACTTCATGAGGGTGCCAGCAGCAGCTTTATTGCGCCCGGTCCCTGGCGACTTGGATGTTGTTGCCCGTGCAGAGAGCCGCCGTATCATCGGCATACATGTAGGGGAGCATCCGGGAACCGCGCAGAGTGCGTCTACCAGCCGAGCCGCCCATACAAAATAAAACTGGCGATAAGACACTTCCTTACGGCAGGCCAGTTCGGAAAATGCGCTCACTGGAAAGCACACCATTTAGTTCCACCTGGACTCTTCGGTCCCGGAGTCACTGCCAAATCCAGGCCACCGTGCAATTTGACAGCCCCATCTACAGCAAACGAACGCGTAGCAGGTGGTGGTCCACTACGTCGTACGCGTGCGCGAAATCAAACGCGACGAGGACGTATTTCTGCGCGGTCTGTCCATCGGGAGGGCGGCTGTGTCTCGATTTGGGCATGCACAGTGCACGCTCACCTCTTCTCTTAAATGAGTCCTGAACTTGACCTGAAGGCGATGGTTGATGGTATAAGTGGATGGTCAGTGACAAAATATACTCGTTTTATCAATTTGAATGGTCTTTTCACTTCGATCTGAACACTGCACATGATCATTAAACGCGCAAATTACAGCCAATAAACGAAAAAAGTTATCAATTTATCAAGAGAGTACTTGGACACGTTGAAACAGTTTTCTTTTATTCTAGTAGGGCCCATTTATGTCACAAATCACACATGCCTATGGCATGATCTATTTCAGCATTCAATCACATGGCTACCGAAATTCTCTTAACACCTCCGAAATTTCACGCACAAGAGCAATTCTCCCATGCTGATGAATTGAAGAATATAGATAAAGGTCGATGGAAAATGCCCACATACTTCATTCTGTGTTTATCTTTACGTTTCAACTTCCCTTATATCTCCTTGAGTCTGCCATCTGGTTCAAACATTATTTTTTAGGAGCAATTAATAATGTGGGTTAAGGTCCGGTTTGTGTTTCCTACAACTTAACCCGCGCCCCACCGGGGGTCCGGCGCCACCTTTCGCCCCACCGGGGGGCCATCGATGGCCCCCCTAACTCCGAAAATATGGGCGTTAGCGCAAATCTGCAAAGTGCAATAGAAAGCTCGCGTGAATTCAGTAAGAAATTACTTCGCATGTTTTAGTGCTCAGGTCAATGGTTTGACCTCCAGAGGTCAAATTAGGTCAAGGTCGGCTATTTTCACTCAAATATGCAATGATTAAGCAAACTGGGCATAACTCTTATGCCATTAGAGCTATTGAGACCTGGTAAAGTACATTTGATAGCAAATTGCCAGTACTTTTTCCGCTATGTGGAACGTAAAGACCTCCCGCCAGTGGTTTGACCGCCAGAGGTCACCTCGTGACCTAATATGACCTGAGGTCACGAAAGGTCAAAAAGTGACCTTGCCGTATATCAAATGAAAGCCAGCGACAAGACAAACACGATGGTGTTTGTTTCACCGCTCTAGCTCAATTAGGTCAAAAGTTATTGCCAAAATACTGTTTTTGACCTCTGGTGACCTTGGATGACCTTGGAAAAGTCAAAGGGCAAATATGACCCCTGGGATCCGTGAAAGGGTGTCCAAAAACGTTGTTCTGAGCAGTCTGAGTATTTGCAATCATTTTTGTGGCTTTTATATCATGAAATAGCTTTTCCCCATGCTTTTCCAATGGGAGAGGTCGCCTCGTGACCTGACCTCAGGGCACGAAATCGAAAAATCCCGGATATACACCTTGTAGACCCTGGAGGGGTCATGAAGTGTAGGAAGTTTCAAATCGATCGACTTTGAAATGTAGCTCTTACAGAGCTCTAAAGGTGAAGTGAGGTGACCTTGGTTGACCTCGTCTGGTGACCTGACCTTGGGTGACCCGGGGTAAAAAATTTCAGGGATGATGGGAAAATGATTCAGTGAGAGGTAGAGCCCTCAACCGCGGTGCTGCGCCTCGTCGTTTTTCTGCTATCCCGGAAAAACCTTAGGGGGGCCATCGATGGCCCCCCCGGTGGGGCGAGGGTTAAAGCTTTTCCGCTGAGGTAATTTTCTTGGACAGCGCACAGGACAGGTTCACACTCGCTGCGATTATTTTCAATGTCCTCTCACCATTATCTTACGAATCTTGGCCACGTGGAAAGGCAAAATGATGCTTATCATATTTGATATTATAATAAACTTAACCCCTCTTCACTAATAGAAAAATCCTCACCTTTATGTTCAGCTGTTGCATCTTCCCAAGTGTCTTGAATTTCTCCATGACCTAGTGGCAGTTACAGATTTTTCAAGAGGTGCCGAAAAAAGTGTGGACTGAACTGTTTAGCAATTCATTGTTTCAAATATCACGCCAAATAGGCATCTTGCTTGGCTGGTACAAACTGTTATGGCTGGGAGAGGGTGGGATAGGACGTTGTTAAAAATACGATCCACCAAAATGACGGCAACCGAAAACCGAATACCATAAGCGCCCTTTGGGTGAAAAGTTGATGGTAAAGTGCCCACTTTGAGGCTCCGCGTTTCCCCCCACCTTACTAAAATTCCAGATCCGCCCATACGCGGATCCAGGGGGCAAGGGGAGGGGCAGATGCAGCCCCCCGATCGATCCTCGGCGCCCCCTGAAATGGTCACGGCGCCCCCTGAAAGGTCGATGGCACTCGCCTGAAGTGGCGCTTCCCACTCTCCCCAGGATGCGAAAATCGGTGCTCACCGATAGGATTTTACGCCCACCTGGTAGGTTTTTCCGGTCAAAAGTGGCACCCCCTGCTCCGGATGGCGCCCCCGGGAAGGTGTTCCCCTCCGATTGGCAATCCTGGATCTGCCTATGGATCCGTCACTGTTCAAGAGCAAACAATTCACAGAAAAAGCAGGAAGATATCAAATGTTAGCGGGGATTGGTGCGGCCAAGGTAATTGATGATGCTAACAAATTGTTTAGTTATGTGGATAAAATAATTGGGTCGCCACACGGGATTGGAAGGGGACTCCTGCCTTCTTATGAGATGGGCAGTGTGCTAAAAATATATCGTCAAGTCAATATCAAATTATCAACATTTAGTTTTATACAGTGCACTGTTCACTGCAGTGATACACGAGTGCTCTGTCCTTTTTCTGTGGGTTTATGACACCCGGTAGGGTTCGTTTTAGCCTCAAATATGGCTTTTGTGGTATTTATTTGGCCATTTGGCCGCCCCGGTTGCTCGGTTGGTAGAGCGTCGGGCTCCGGCCCGCTGCTGAGAAGCATGCAGTGGCAGTGCATGTCCAGGCTTGAGATCGGTTCCCCTGAGACGCTCCGGCGCTCAATCGTTTGCCCGACGTAGGTCGGCTGGCAACTGACTGATGAGAGGGTGACCTGAGCGAGGCGGCCATCCCTGTGCTCTGTGGGAGGTTCAACTTTGGCTTCTAAATCAACCCTTCATTGTGGGCGTTACTCGTTCGGGTGGTGGGGTCGGGGTCTCTGTGACAAGTCCCTTGAGGACTTTAATGAGATTCAGACTCCAACAGCCGTACTGGGAAGAACTTGGACGAAATTTATAAAAAACAAGATTTTTTAGTGCAAATACAATTTGAACCTTTTGGCCTTTTCGCAAACCCGGTTTGGCCTTTTTCCGTTGAAAAAACCCGCAGTCCTGGGCAGCATCTCTAATCTTTAGAATATGGAATAACAAAAATTAGGATACATTTTTTAACACTAGCACGGCTAAATTTTATTAACGCCCCCTCCAAATGGGGGTTTGATCCCCCGAAGACATAATAATGGCCAGCACAAGAAAATCTCCACCGCCCCCTCCACTGAGTTTTCTTTAAAAAATGTTCTGCTGTCCTTTCCAGGGGGCGCCTTTCCTATCCATGGGTGCTTATTCTTTCCAGAGGGGGCGCCTTTGCTCTCGGGGGGGCGCCTTTTGCTATCCAGGGATGCCTGTGCTAACCAGGGGATGCATATGATATCAAGGGGCGCCGTTGATCTTCTTCGGAGGCGTCTCTGGTGTCCAGGAGGCACCTGCGCTAACCAGGGGCACCTATGCTATCCATCTTTCGTACCCAGAGGTGCAGAAACTTGCCAACTCGGCTACTGGAGTTTGTGACACATTTATGATAGTCGAGGTGCATAAGTGTGACAAAATAGCGATCGTGACAGTATGGTTCAAAATCAAACCACGCATTTTTGAAATACAGAATGAAGCGTGTAGCGAATATTTTAATTTAGCAACTCTGTCCTTCAATTGCACAGCGTACCATCAGCGATACAATATTGGTACTGTGTTCAGTTTCTACTAAAGCGAGAGACCCCCGCTGCAGAAATCCCGGAAACCGCTGTCACAGTTGCCAGATTTTAACATGCAGCCCAATGGTGCCGATTGTTAGTAGTTGCCAGAAAGTTGCCGCCTAGATGCCCGAAATGTGACAGTCAATTTTTTCGAGAAATACATGATTGTGGGCATATTTAAGGCATTAAAGATAACGCAGATACGTTATCAAGTACTTTTCTGTCCATTTTGTCAGGTTAAATAATATTTAAAGTTTGAGTATCTTCGATTTAGCGGTCCCTATTTCTTTGAATTTAGTATCAAGTACGCCTAAAAGCTACTAGGAAAAGTACTAAATGAGTGAAAGAAATAAACATAGCTGGGCAGCAATTCTACCTAAACTACGCAACAGCGACAAGACAAGTTCGCAATGTTTGTGTGATGTAGAGCCTGCCAAAAAATTTGAACAAGTGGGAAGCTACTTCTGTTGAGGGCATATTTATTAGGTATATCTGAGATAAGTGCAGGCTAAAACTAGCTGGAATAAATAGTGCTGCCCATGGCTAATCTAAGATGAATGTAGGCTACTTTGATTCTGATGCACTTTCACACATCAAACTTGGTTTTTCATTCCTTAGCTTGCTTGTGCCTTACCTTATTTGTGCCCTAGATCAAGATTGGTGAGGTAGATTTGGAGCTGGAGGAAGTTGGGAGAGTTGGCGCCAGCAGCAGACTGGCAACAACAGTAATTCAGGTGAGATTTCATGATCAAATTATCATGTCAATATTGTACAGATAGCAAATGTGTGCCAATGCAGTCCTCCACAAAGTGTTAAAACACACACTGGAGAGGGGCCTGGCACTAACGTGCACTAGAGGGGGGTCTAGTAGACCCCCTTCTCATCTCAGAAAATCACAGAAAATCTCAGAAAGAAAGAGACTTTGAAAAACGCTGGTTGGGGGTGTGTTGCTTACTACCAGTGGTAGTAAGCAACACACAGGACCTGAACTGCCTGGAGTTAAAGCAGGATTTTGACTTATACACTGGATCTTTCTTTGGTATGAGACTTCCAATACCTCTGTACCTATTAGGCCAATAGACATAATTTTACATCTATGCAGGGTAGTTGCCTGAGAGTTTTTACTGCAAGAAGGGACGACCAGGCAGGTGATAATCAGCTGTTGGGGGAAAATTTTAAGCATTTGATCTGGCTATAAAAATGTTACCTAAGGTCCACTTTACCAACACATTTTAGGTAGATCCAAATCCTATGTTGACATTGACATTTTTGTCCCTTTTGTTGGTATGTGAGATGGAAGTTCAGTGGGGGTGGGGGGGGGAAGCTGTGATCAGGGTTCCCAATTGTGTGTAGGTGTACGCTCCCATTTATAGATTAGTTCCCAATTATAATTTTCATGATAATTGCCACATTTAATCATGGGGAAATGTACCATAATTGGAAACACTCCTTCCAAAAATGGAAACTTCTTCAAAAAGAGAAATGCATGTCATTGGGGGAAATTGCAGTCAGAGTTGCCAATAATAGTTATGATCCCAATACTGAAAACAATGATCCATAATTGGAAATTTTCCTTCCAAAACATAAACATGATCTAAAAATGAAAACACAGTTTACTACTTTCATGCGGTAATGGCTTGGTGCTTGAACCTTGTCCGTTGCAAAAAGTAAGAGACAGGTAGATGACATTCAGCATATTGGAAACAGTATTCAAGTATAAAATTATCATTTCCAGCTTTGTGTGACAGAGGAGGCATACGTCGCATTGAGTTTGTGACAGCCAGTATACTTTCTGCACCTCTGTTCGTACCCAAGCATTGTATTGGGAACCAAATCATCTAATGAAAAGCAATCCCGCCAAACAAGCTTGATAACTATCCTTGCGAGTCAATTCATTTGGAAAGAAAAGTGCAGGTCCCAGTGCATTAGGCTAACTTCTTTCAATTTAAAGAAATACATCAAACAGTACTTAGATATAGAAAAATACATCGCAAAAATATCAGGTAGGGAGCAAGACTTTCATGACATGTGGGGAACAATTTACGAAAAACTAACCAATGAGCGCGTAACATACGTATAGAATTTGGGATATCTTTTCGATTCTTAACCTTTATCTCCCCAGCACTGTTGGTCCTTTTCGATTTAGTGGACCTCTGATCGAGAGCGGGCGCTGGTGGTGCCGCGGCGCGGGAGCCATTACCGTACAGACGAGCGGGGGATCAATGTGTGCTGAAAATGGAACCTGATGATGGTTGGCGAGAGGGCGAGGTTTTCTCAAGTGTGTCAAGCTTTTGTATGTTTAATATGTATTGTTTCGTTAAAAAAGTCTCTCCATATTTTCCTTTCTCCTGTCTGTTGTTTTTGGTGATTTATGTCTGCATATATGCTGGACTGTCTACGCTGCTATCTTGATGTTTTTGAACGTACGTCAGGTACATTACACATTTTGTGCGATGTTAAAAAAACCTATGCTATCCAGAGACCCGGATCCTTTACTCAGGGGGCGGGGGCCGCCTTTTGCTGTCCAGGGGTGCCTGTGCTAACCAGGGGCGCATATGCTATCCCGGGGTGCCGTTGCTCTTCTTTAGGGGCGTCTCTGCCGTCCAGGGGTGCCTATGCTATCCAGAGGGTGTGTTCTGTCCATGGGGCGCTTTTGGTATCAAAGGGCGTATTTGCTGTTTTGGGGGCGCCTATCCTATCCAGAGGGCGCCCCTGCTGTCCAGGGAGCGCGATTGCTATTAAAGGGAGCTTATGATATCCAGAGGGGTGCCTTTGCTCTATGGGGGAGGGGGCGCCTCTTAGTGTACAGGAGTGCCTTTGCTAACCAGAGGGCGCCTATGCTATTCAGGGGCGTCGTTACTCCTCAATTGGGGGTGCCTTTTTCTGTCCAGGGGCGCCTCTGCTGTCTAGAGGTCGCCTTTGCTATCCAGAGGGGCGCTTTTACTCAAGGGGTGGGCACCTTTTGCTGTCCAGGGTGCAGCTTTGATGTCAGGGGGCGCCATTCATATTTGAAGGTGTATTTTATTTTACACAGAGGGTACTACCCCTTCAGACAGGCGATGTGTCTGATTTTCTCTTGACCGGCCGGGGGCGCCGGCAAAATCCGGGGTGCCACCCAAATCCGTGAGGGCCTCCCCTTACGAGGTCAAAACCAGGTGTGCAAAAATATACTATTGTACACCATCATTTTTTTAAGGTGTGCAACTGCACACCCTGTCCTGCGGAATCCGCCGTCCCTGCCGCCGTTGTTCTCGGGAGGGGGGGGGGTTTCTCTTATCTCTCCAGGGGGCGCCTTTCTTATCAAAGGGCGCCTATGTTGTCCAGGGGGCGCCTTTTCTCTGCGGGGGGGCGCCTTTTGCTGTCAAGGGGTGCCTGTGCTAACCAGGGGGCGCATGTGATATCTAGGGGCGCCGTTTCTCTTCTTCGGAGGCGCCTCAGCTGTCCAGGAGGCGCCTACGCTTTTCAAGGGCGCCTATGCTATCCAGAGGGGCGCCTTTACTCAAGAGGGGGCGCCTTTTGCTTTCCAGGGCGCAGTTTTGATGCCAAGGTGCGTCATTCATGTATGAAAATGTCTTTTTCACAGAGGATCCTACCTCTTCAGGTAGGCGGTAATTAGGCTTGATTTTCTCTGACCGGCCGGGGGCGCCGGCTGAGGCCTGGGGGGGCGCCTCCTGGACAAAGCCAAAACAAGTGGTGCAAAAAGATACTTTTGCACCACTTGAAAAAATCGAGTGGTGCAACTGCACCACTTGCACCCTGGAATCCGCCGTCCCTGTCTCTGCCTCGAACATGGCGGTGGAGTGGGAGCGTTGGCACAGAGATTGGCGATATTACGCTGCAGCAAAAGAATTGTCGATGAAGCCTCTCGAAGTGCAAGTTGGTACATTTTTTAATTATGCTGGTGTCCAGGCCCAGGAGTTGGCGTCACATTTCGCGTGGACTGAGGGTGACGGCCTGACTGCACTTCTGCAGAATTTTACGGAATATTGCAACCCAAGGAAAAACATTGTACTCGAGCGGTATCACTTTTATAACAGGGCGCAAGGTACGGGAGAGACTATTTCAGCATACCTGGCGGGTCTCAGGTTGCTCGTGTCAAAGTGTGATTTTCCCGACCCGGACGCCATGCTTTGCGACAGACTGGTCATGGGAGTGTCAGATCGGGCGACACAGCGAGCCCTTCTCCGAGAGACAGCCCTCACGCTCAAGGATGCCGTAGCTTTGGCTTTATCGGAAGAGGCATCCCACCGTGACCAGCTGAGTATGGGCGGCGCGGTCGAGGTGAGTGCTGTATCGCAGCCTGCCACTTCTCCAACTAAGTGCCGATTCTGCGGTAGGTGGCACCCACTTCGACGGTCTCTATGCCCCGCCTGGGGTCGCGCGTGCCACGCCTGTGGCGGGCGTAACCATTTTTCTGCCTGCCGTGAAGCCAGTGACAGCGGTTTTGTACGAAATCCCGGTACTGGTGGTACTGCCGAGGGAGTCTGTGGCAGCCGCGGTTTTCGGGGTCGCGCTCCTGGCGGCGGGGTCAGTGGCGGCCGCGGTGTTCCCGGCTCCGCTACCGGCAGCAGAGGCGGCGCCAGGCCCGGCGGCGACATCCGCGGCACTGATCGGCGTCGCTCGGCAGTTGGCAGCGGCGCAGTGGCAGCCGTTGGTGGTGAACATGTGACTTCTGCTGACGATTCAGATCAAGAGGAGGCGGTCTATACTGTTATGGGTGTGGAAGCCCCAGTAGGTTTTGCATTGGAAGCTCCAGATGGCTCTGCGGAAGATTCGGTCCCAGAAGACGTGGGTTTGAACTCAGAGGAGGCGGTGTTTGCTGCTACAGGATCACGCTTGGAGTGCCGCATGTTTAAAACGCTGAATGCTACGTCGGGTGAGTCCGTGCGGTTTTTGGTGGATTCTGGATCGGAATGTAACGTCATATCGTTGGCAGAATATGAGCGTATCACCGGGGATGAAAACCGTCAGCATGTCAAACCTTGTATTTCTGCCATTCGCCTGTACGATGGATCCCTCGTAAAAACTGTGGGACGGGCCCGACTCCGGCTCATTAATCCCACATCGGGTAGGACTGAAGTGATCTCATGCCGTGTCTTGGATCAGGATGTTCTGCCCATACTTAGCTTCCAAACCTCTGTGGATCTTGGACTTATTTCAGTCCATGATTTTGACCCGTTGGACTACATGCCCAAAGTGCTGTCAGGTGCTGGGGGAAGCTCTGGAGGACTGACTAAGGCGGGGGTGATGAAAGACTTTAGCGATGTTTTCGATGTTAAAACCCCTGGCCGGGTTATGGCAAACCACAATATTGTGACCGATCCCAAAATCGCTCCCAAAGTGGAGCCCCTAGGCGGGTGCGCGTCCATATCCGCGATAGACTAAAGAGCAAATTGGATGATTTGGTGGCCGCCGGTTTGGTCACACCAGTAACCAGGCCTACTCCCTGGGTATCGAACTTAGTGATTGTCGATAAGCCTTCCGGGGATATTCGTCTTTGCCTCGATCCAAAAACATTGAATGAGGCCGTGCAGCGGGAGCACTATCCAACCCCAACCCTGGATGAAGTAACGACCAGACTGAGTGGTGCCAAAACCTTTTCTGTGGTCGATGCCAGCCAAGCATTCTGGCAAATCGGGCTTTCGGATCAGTCAGCTGATCTGTGTTCCTTCCACACCCTTTCGGCAGGTATCGATGGGAGGTCTTGCCCTATGGCATCAAGTCGGCACCTGAACTGTGGCAGCGGACCATGCACGAGCTAGTAGCTGGCCTTCGCGGGGTGGAGGTCATCGCAGACGATTTCGTCATATTTGGTTCGTCGGAGTGTGAGCACGACTCGAATCTCACTGCTTTCTTGGCACGTGCCAAGGAGCGTAATCTGAGGCTCAATCCAGATAAATTCAAGTTCAAGGTCCCGTCAGTGAAGTGGATAGGACACATTCTGAGTGCACAGGGTTTGCAGCCCGATCCAGCCCGAGTGCAGGCCATCACAGAGCTCCAGGTTCCCACATCAGTGCCAGAGCTAAAGAGATTTCTTGGCATGGTGGGCTATCTCTCTCGTTTTGTACCCAACATCTCGGAGATACTTGCCCCTTTGCGATTGCTGACTCATAAAACGATCGATTGGTTTTGGAGTCCAGCCTGCCAGCAGGCGTTTGATCGCGTGAAGAGCCTGCTGACTTCGGCTCCAGTCCTGCGTTTTTATGACCCCCGTCTGGAGGCTACTGTTCAGTGCGATGCCTCCATGTCCGGCCTGGGGGCCGTTCTCTTGCAAGAGGGCCATCCCGTTGTGTTTTGCTCCAGGGCTCTCACTCAGGCTGAACGATCTTACTCGCAAATTGAGAAAGAACTCTTAGCCATAACCTTCGCAATGCACAGGCTGGACCAGTTGGTCTACGCTCGGCCTGTTACGGTTATTTCGGACCATAAGCCGCTTGTCGCTATCCAGTCCAAACCGCTCGGCGATGCCCCTCTTCGTTTGCAACGTATGTTCCTCCAACTTCAAAGGTATACGTTTACCATAGTGTATAAGCCAGGTAGTCAGTTGTGTGTTTCTGACACTCTCAGCCGTGCTTCACTCCCACTCCCACAAGATGTGTTCGCCGCCAAGTTGCAGAAGGTGGACATGAGTCAGGGTGTCGCGATATCGCCGAGTCGGTTGAGTTCTATTCGCACTGCGACGGCCAATGATCCTTCTCTCGCCCTGCTTTTGACTCAGATTCAATCGGGTTGGCCCACTGAACGAGACGCAGTGCCTCAAGTGATACGTGGATACTTCCATCTCAGGGACGAGCTCACTTGCCAGGATGGATTAATATTCAAGTCCAGGAGCTTGGTTGTCCCGCAAAGTCAGCAGCGCAAGGTGCTCTCTCAACTGCATCGCTCTCACATTGGATTGGCTTCTATTCTTCGTCTAGCCAGGGGGTGTGTTTTCTGGCTGGGAATGGGATCCGATCTTCGGGAGCTTATCTTGGAATGCCCCGTGTGCTTGTCATTTCGTCCCGCCCAGGTCAGAGAGCCTCTGGCCCCCCCATGAGCTACCCGATCGGGCGTGGCAGAAAGTTGCCACGGATCTCTCTGAACTAGACGGTGTGGTATATTCTGTGCTAGTGGACTATTATAGCAACTATGTGGAGGCTGATCGTTTGCCAAGTAGTTCCACAGCTCAGGTGACCCGGGCTTTGTCGGCCCACTTTGCTCGCTTTGGCATTCCCGAGGTTCTCATTAGCGATAACAGGCCTCAGTACTCCAGCGCAGAGCTCTCTGAGTTTACCAAACACCTAGACATTGATCATCGCACCTCCAGCCCTACCTATCCTCAATCAAACGGTAAAGCCGAAAACGCGGTTCGGACTGTTAAGGCTCTATGGCGTAAGGCACTGGCGTCAGGCGAAAATCCGCTCTGGGCACTACTCCTGTGACGCAACGCACCTCGCGAATCAATTGGTCTCTCCCCGGCGCAGATGATGTTTGGACGGGCCTGCCGAACTTTTCTCCCGACAGCACGTGCCACGTTGGCCCCTTCTCCCGCAGCAGTGCCACTGCGAGAGACTTTGCATCGCCGCAAGGCTTCCCAGCAAAGGTACTATGACCGAGATACCACCCCCCTGCGGCCACTCTTGGAGGGCGAAACGATTCGCATGCGCTTGCCCGGACAGTCTACCTGGACACCTGGGATCTGTCTAAGTCCGGTGGCTGACCGCTCCTACCTAGTTCGAGTCTCTAATGCTATGTATAGGCGAAATCGGCGCCATCTGCTAGCAACCGGAGAAAGTGCCAGGGTAGTAGACCAGCAGCAGCGGTCGAACTACCTCTCCCACCCCACCTCCGCTGAGCCCCTCCCTCTATCTGATCCAGAACGTATAGAGGGGCCCCAGCCGAGCGGGCCGACCCTTCCACCTTCCCCGAATGAGACCCACATACCCCATGCTTCAGGTGAACCATCAATGGGTGGGGACCCTTCAGGACTTGGTCTTTTACTCCGTCGTTCAACCCGGCCCTCTCGACCCCCTGCACATCTGCGTGACTATGTAAGATAGTTCAGTTTGTGCGACGTGTTGACAGTCTTTGTTTCGTCAGCTCACCCCGCTGTTGCCTGTAGGTGTTTGTAATTGTCGTGATGTTAGAACGATTCGATGCTTCTTGTGTACGCTAAATTAAGCGGTTGTACGATAAAGGCAGATTGGGGAAAGGGAGATGTGGCGTATGTCACGGCCCTGGCCGTGACGTTGGCGGTTGCCATGGCAACCTCAGCGTCGCAGGCGGGACGGTGGCGCGGGGACGCGGACGGCAGGCAGTGAACGTTGGGCAGGTACGAGAGCTGAGTGTTCTAAGGTGTCTTGGAGTGTACTGGGGACTCGGATAATATACGTGCATATGAACAGAGTGACACGTGCACGTTACAGGGAGGTTATTAAATTTAACATAGCGGGAAAAGGTCTGACATTTTTCTATCCAATGTACTTTACCACATCTCAATAGCTCTAATGGAATAAGAGTTATGCCCAGTCTGCTTAAGCATTGCATATTTGAGTGAAAATAGCCGATCTTGACCTAATTTGACCTCTGGAGGTCAAACCATTGACCTCAGCACTAAAAAATGTAAAATAATTTCTTACTGAGTTCACGCGAGCTTTCTAATGCACTTTGCAGATTTGCGCTAACGCCCATATTTTCGGAGTTAGATGGGGGCCATCGATGCCCCCCGGTGGGGCGAAGGTGGCGCCGGACCCCGGTGGGGCGCGGGTTAATGAGCTTGTTTCGTTCCTATTCCTGTTATAGAGGCACTTCAGACATTTATCTACCATTGTGCAAGGAGCCATGTGTCTGTAATTATCATATTGAAATTTGCGTAAAGTTTAGAAAAAAGTAGCAAAAGTCAATTTCGCCCCACCTAGTGGGGTAACATGGTCACCCCATGGGGAAAGATGGACAAGATAAACAAAGTGATCGAACCAGGCCTTGAAGATTTACATCTGCATCCACCCACTAGGCGACCGTCGTCGGCCGCGGGGAAGGGGCATTTTCTTACTTTTTCCGTCATTGGGTCAAAGGAGGTCACGCCTTTTCTGAATTTTCTTTTATGACGGGGCATTAAAGTATCAAGGGCTGTCGTGGAACTGTGCATAAGTTGATCCAGGATCGCAGATCAGGGGGCGAGGCACCTTGTCCGGGGGGGCGCCATCGGGCCAGAGACGGGCGCGCACCAAGGGGGAGCAGCGGGCCCCCAAAAGCTTTGGCTCCAAAGTGCCGGCCCCATCAATGTGGGGCACCGAAGGCGCTCATCGAGGGGAAGGATGAGCCTTCATCTTAATTTTAGAGGCAGTGCTACGCTGACTGCCGCCCCTGCACCCAACATGCCACCCCCCTACACTGACTGCTGCCCCTGCACCCAACACGCCGCCCCGTAAAACAATTTACGATAGGTCTGTGGAGCAAACAATTCACCGCTCTCACCCCCTCCCCAAGGTGCAAAAATTGGCCGCCCTTTGGGTGAACAAGTGCGCCCCCTAAGGCAAAATGCCGCCCCCTCCACCGGCCTGATGCCTCATCTCGTCAGCCACTCCCCGTCCAGATAAAAATACTGGGTGCGCGCCTGCCAGTGGGTGCCACTTTTGGAACGCAAAACCTATCAGGTGGACACCAATCCTCTTGCAGGGCTAAGAGCACCCTTCCCCCGCTCCTGACTGAAGGGGTTGGAAGCGACACTTAAGGGGGCCTATCAATCTCTCAGGGGAGCACTGCGACCATTTCAGGGTCCTACACCTGACCCTGGATGACCCCCAAATTTATTTATATGTTCTCCAGCATTTCGGGCCCTATGCCCCCTCAATTCATCAGCCCAATCCGCCTCCGACCCCAAAACCCTTGAAAATGTATCTATTTAAGCTGATTTTATATAAATCTAAATATGCTGTTGTGCAGGGTAACATGGACATCATGTCCATCTTGCCCTACACGTGGTGTCCGTCTTACCCCACACGTGGTGTCCGTCTTACCCCACTTTGCTCTTCCTAAACAAACTTGGACATGAATCGGACGCCATTGCGATTACACAGTCAGCGCCTGCGGTGAACAAAATGTAACATACCTATTGAAGAGCCATATTGCGTAATACCAATAAAGTATCTATAGAAACATCCATGCAATGACCATAAGAATTTGATTGTGAAAATAACACACGAGTTGCAGTTTTTACTTTTATGAAAATTGTATAAAACCTAGAGGGCTCACCGGACCCAACGCTGCTCTGCGACCGACGAGCGCTACAAGGAAGCGTATTACACTCTTTTTCCGGTCGTGGCGCTGTCAGTTCGTCTCAAACAGGGAGTGTCCGTCTTACCCACGGTGTCCATGACCCCCCACTTTCCCCTACTTATGCCACCTTAAACATTTTTTGAGTTGAGGTCACTTGACCTGCACTGGTGACCTGACCTAAGATGACCCAACCTTAAAATTTGGGGGAAAGTTACGGAATCGATGAAGAATACTGTTTCCAATAAACAACTACAGACAATAGTAATCACAACGTCCCCAAAACATATGGCGTCCCATATCTACAAAAACATCCAAATAAAATAAAAGGTACAAAGTCAAAAACGAACCAGACATTGTGAAAAAAAAACACAGCATAATAAGATAAAAAAGACCGGCTAACGAGTTATAATACAATCAAAACTAAACGTTGTCAACCGTAATAAATTACCGGCTGGGCCTTAACACCCGGATGGGACCAGCGAGTGCACAGACCGCCCCGCCAAACCACGGCGCGCCGCACATAATAACATCAAAACACATCACCTAGCGAGATAATTATCCAAAATACAGCACCGACGTAATATACGCCCAAAAGCACCCAATACCCAAGTACAAAGCACCACAAAAGAGATCTCGTGTCAAATTCCACAATCAAGTCCGATATTATTCCTCAAAATGACTACATTGCCCGGCAGACCCACGGCACCCCAAAATCGAAGCGCCGGGACCATCAGTCAACAACCACAGGTCACGACCACATCATAAAAACCTATTATTCAAAAAATACGAGTCGAACACAATACCAAAAGTTTACAATTCAATATCAAACTCAAAAAATTGTACAAAACACCACGACCATTCGCTCAAAAAAAGAGCTTCCAAACCCGCATTAGAGTGCAGCATTCGTACCAACGTCGTTCGATCCATCAGAGCTGCAGTTATAAATCCAGACGAGGTTAGGCGCAGGCAGACAGGACAGGATCGCGGGACTAACCCGCGGAGGGCCCGGCGCCGACCCAAACAGGCGACGTACACAATACGGTGTACCAAGTACGGCAGCACTTCGCGCCGCTGTTTTTTCGTGCCGCTGGAAAAACCCTAGGGGGAGTGTTCAAACAGCCCCACCTGGGCGAGGTTTAACAGCCTCTGGAGCCTGAACCAAGCTGTACCCCGCAAAAATTCATGGACTGGTTTTGTATTTCACGTTTTCTGGCTGGTGTACTAATTTTTCTCCCTCTCTCCATCTCTCTTGGTCTTATTTTGTGCTCGCACGTAGGTTGATCAGGGTAGCAACATGCAAAGACGTTTGTCTTGCATGCAGAAGTTCACCGGTTTGAATCTGACCCGTGACGTATTCTTTTTTTGGCTATATAACCTCACGCTTTTTCAGAGTATTGAACCTGTCAGCTGAGCTGACAAGTAAAGCGTCACAGGATTAGTGCGGCCCAATAATTTTTTTCTCTCCCTCTTTCTCTCTCTCTTTCTCTCTCCCTCTGTCCCTCTCATAAGTTCCTCGAAGGTGGTGGCCGGGATAGACACATGCAAAGACGTTGGTCTTTCCTTGCAAAGACGTTCGTCTTTCCTGCAGACTTTCTCCGGTTCGAATCTGACCCGTGTTGTACTCTTCGGTGAATGCAGTTTGGAGCGACATATAAGATTTTACGGTGAAGGAGAAATAAATGTGAGGTACGCGGCCCTGTTGTCTTTTTTCTTATATCGGTCGTAGTATAATGACATATCTATCCCTCTGATACGCTGTGTCTTATAATCATTTAGCTAAATTCCCAAAGAAAAATAATTTTTGCTCGTTGCTGTTAGTCAAATATGCCCAGAAAAGGAAGTTACAAAATACTTAACATCACATGAAACAAGAACAAAAAGTCAAAACGTGAAAAAGCAGAAAACGTCTATATAAAAAGAACAAACGTCCAAGATTTGGAAAGGCAAAACGGCAAGATAAACACAGAAAAAATATATCGACATTTTCCTTTTTCTTTTATTTATATTTTCCAACTCGTCAGGATGGGAGAAGGGCTCTTGTGCGTGAACTTTCCAGTGGTAGTAAGAGAATCGTCATGGCCATGTGATCGAATGCTGAAATATATCATGGCAGGAATAGGCATGCCTGATTTGTGATATTAATGGGACCAGTTGGAATAAAAATTTAGAAATAATTTCAACGTCCAAAGGTAGGTACTCTCCTGATATATCAATAACTTGTTTCGTAAAAGACTGCAATTTGCGCGTTTAATGGTCACAAGTAATTACCCTATAATGCGTACTGCATTTCTCACGAGCAACAATAATAAAAAATCACTTTGTAGTTTTTAAGTGAAGAACGTCGCAAGTAATCACTTAAATAGTTCCTTAGCTAATACCGAATGTTTTTTCTCACGCTGCAAAAGGGCAAGCATTTCGATCTCCATTTTATATCATCAGATACCTAACGCTTTTAAAACGGTGAGTTATGTGCAGTGTTCAAACAGAAGTGAAAAGACTATTTTGTCACTGACCATCTACTTATTCCATTAACCATCGTCTTCAGGTCATGTTTAGGACGTATCATGCAAGGGAAGATATGAGCATACGCTGCGCATTGCTCAGGGTTCGCCAGCGGTGACTACACATAACACATTCCGCCGGTTTTTCATGCTTAAAAGCAAATATCAGCGGTTTTTTATCTCAGCACTCTGAGATGTTTCCTTGCACACTCTCGTTTCGGTTTTCAAATAAAAGTTGAAGAACACGTGTCTTAACAAACCTACAGGTTGATCTCCTCTTCATGGCATGAGCTTTCAGACAGTAATTCCAATCGCTGCAACAAAGAGCAAAGAACGACACAATTGCTGGAAAACAAAGATCTTCTGGCAAGGCACAACCCCTTGCTCCCTGCGGCGATCAGCCTCAGGTCAATGTCACGGTGTCTAATGTATAAGGGAAAGCAAACGTGCCATGTGTATCGAGCGGGGTATGCTACCGGCACGTACCCGTGATATATTTTCCCAGTTTTTCATGTTAAGAGCAAATACCCATGATTTTCATTATTTATCTTAATACTTTGAGATATGCCCTTTTACGTACTGTGGTCAGTTTTGAAATTGACGCTGAAGAACATATTTTTAAGACTGCCTACATTGTGTTAATAGTTACAATGTTTCCAATGCAAATAAAATGTTTTCACTGTTGCATTCATTGGCTTATTGCAAACATTATGAGGTATGATTTTACCCTTTTATCGTTATTCTAATTGGATAGAATAGCTGTAGAAGAAACTGCAGTACCAGGCACAGGGTAAAATTGCATGAGGCTTTAACCCCTGAATTGTTCCACTTACCGAGTTAAAAATGTCACAGGCGTGTTCTGGGTTGTCGATGGTTTAAAGGGAATGTGGCACCTTCATAACGTGATTTTAACTGAGATAGCCAAGGTGTAAAGCAGGTCGGAAAACCAGTGGCGGCGCTTCCATAGAGGCACATTAGGCACTGCCTAGCCACTTTTAAATTTTGAAGTCGGTATGTATTTTATGTGGAAGAAATCTAACTTGACTCCATGTTTAACCTTCGCCCGGGTGGGGGGTCTTTTTAGACCCCCTCGGGTTTTTCCGAAGTGACCAAAAAACGGCGGCGCGCAGCGCCGCCAAACTTGGTCTAGCTGTTCCTTTATATTTTTGCATCTTTCCTGAAAATTTTGGCTCAAGGTCATATCAGGTCAGGTCACCAGGCCAGGTGAAGTGACCTCACCTCAAAAATACTTAGGACCGCATAACTAAAAGAAGGGTTAATCGATCAAGTTGAAACTCATACCACATATTGGGCCCACCAGGAGCTACAAAATTTGTTCCGGGATTTTGATATTGGTGACCTAAGGTCATGTGCAGAGCATGACCTCCCCATTGTCAATACATGGGGAAAATCACGAAATGAGCTTTTCTCAGTAAGTATGGATGGAATCAACTTCAAACATCGGTTGCGACTTGCTCTTAGCCCATTTCTGGAGCTGATGCCAAAATTTTTGATTTGTGACCTTTAAAAGGTCACCTTAGGTCAAATAAGCATTTTTGGTGTTTTTTCTATAAATTTTGAATAAAATAAGATAGAGCTTTTATTTTGTCACCAAAGTGTTTGTATAGTCACTGGAAGTCAAATGATATACATCATGACTATACAAGGTGAAGTTGGGTCAGACCGTTGACCTGGGTCAGGTCAAATTCTTAAATCTGACCTGGCATAGCAATATCATATATCATTCGATTCGTATTGACGAGAGGATTGCAATGGTGCATAAACTATGGCTGTATCTTGTTTGATTTGGAAGCTACTAGCGAAAAAGTAAACGCCCTTATGCATGGGTGGCTATGGACATTCCCAAGAATATGCCCAATATCTAGTGACCTGTAGCTCCCTAGGCTTTGACCTGACACGAAAATGAATGCCACTGTAATGAAAGCGCATCTCAAGAGCTTTCGAATGGTGTTAGAAAATGTTTCTAGCTATCATAGTTTCTGAGATATATGAGGTTTTCTTAGTACACTTCATATTAGCGATTTTGACCTATTTTGACCTCTGGTGACCTTGATATTGACCTGACAAGAAAAATGACCGAAGTATTTTCGATATAATTTTGGAAGAGCTTTCGATTGCCGTTTTGCGCTTTTTTCTAGGTCTCTTAGTTTTTGAGATCGTGGGGGTCTTTTTTAGCCCCCCCCCACCAGGGCGAAGGTGGCTCGTACCCGCCACCGGGGCAAGGGTTAACACGCGCATTGACGGGGGCGGGTACCCGCCCCCTTCGGGTTTTTGGAGATAGCAGAAAAACGGCGGCGCGTACGCGCCGCCGTACTTGGCATACCTTTTCCCTCATGATTTTTACAACTTCTGTGAAAATTTTAAGGTTAGGTCATTCAAGGTCAGGTCACCAGTACAGGTCAAGTGACCCGACCTCAAAAAAAGTTTAAGATAGCATAAGTCGGAGCAGGGTAAACTTATCCGATTGAAACTCATATCACATAATGGCCCCACCGAGTTCTCTAAAATATGTTCCGGTATTTTTGATATCGATGAGCTAAGGTCAGGTACGAGGCATGACCTATCCATTGGAAATACACGGGAAAAATGTTTTTTACGGAATAACTCAGTAACGGATGGTGATAGAGCATTTATTTTAGCTGCATTAGACTTGCCTGGGCCTTGCAATTCTAATGATATGCATTTTATATAATTTGACCCTGACCTGACCTCAGGTCAGGTCAAATCCTTGATTTGACCTAGCAAGGTCAAATTATATATCATTCGATTCGGCTTGCTGAGAGGATTCATATAGTTTAAGTCGTTTTGCTTTATCTTTACTTGTTCAGATTTAATGGCCAAAAAAAATGAATTTACATTTTATCCCTATGACGGCTGTTTTTGACCACTCGTGACCTTAAATGTGACCTGACAAAAAATGGTTCAAATGTTTTCGATGGAGAAGTGGATGGGCAACCCAACGCCGTTTGCCGTTTTTCGCTACCTACCATGGTTCTTGAGATCTTAGGAGGGCGGGTACCCGCCCCCCCCGTCAATGCGAAGGTGGCTCAGACCCCCGTCAATGCGCGTGTTAAGTGGCAGAGAATATTCCTTTTTCGGATCACTGGGTCAAAGAGCCGATAATTTGCACCTCTGACAATCCACGTTCGCAGCTTTTACCGTTAAAGGGAATGTGGCACCTTGGTCGAATCCTGGAATTTAGTGCAATTAGGCGTACTTTTAGCCAAAAATAATGAAACCACTCATGATTTCTCTGAAAAATGTACAATAAGCTCAATATTTTGTTTTTAAAAATACTCCTCTAGAAAAAGAAATAAATATCAGCCTGTGGATGATGTCACGATCTGGCAACCACTACCATCCTTGAAACGCTTCAAGGGCTTCGATTGGCTGATGCTCATCGTGACGTCAGCATATGTCGTCACACCAGTAGCTCACAACAATGGCCGCCCGGCGACGGACTGATGGGGGCTGGTGTTAGGTAGGTTTTAGCTTTTTTCTACGGAAATATCGAGTTCCAAGACAAATGAAATATGGAGTACCGGGTTTTCCGACTTGCTTTACAACTTGGCTATCTCAGTTAAAATCACGTTGTGAAGATGCCACATTCCCTTTAAGTTCAGTGTAAATATTGGGCCTCGGACTGGAAAAAGTATCTCGAGGGCATATTTTTCATCCCGTGAGGGTTTTTTTGCTTTTCGCCTCAAATACCCAAAATTCTACGGGCAAGTGATATCGTAGTGCAGCTTTAACGGCGTGACGTTTTTTTTGCTTTTCGACTTTTGACTTTGGTTTTCCACTCCCAAACCGACCGGCTAGATCCGCCACTGCCACTATCAGGTAAAAAGCCTGGGCGACATCCTTACCTCTAAACCAATCATGCTTAGGCTGTCATAATGTTCAAGCGCCGCCACTGCGGAAAAGCCGGTACTCCATATATCATTTGTCTTGGAACTCGATATTTCCGTAGAAAAAAGCTGAAACCTACCCGAAATGTACCTCTCATGTACCTCTCGCCAGGCGGCTCTTGTTGTGAGCTGCTGGTGTGACGACATATGCTGACGGCACGATGAGCATCAGCCAATCAAAGCCGTTGAAGTGTTTCAAGTATGGTAGTGGTTGCCAGGTCATGACATCATCCACAGGCAGGTATTTATTTATTTTCCTAGAGGAGTATTTAAAAAAAAATATTGAGCTTATTGAATATTTTTCTGTGAATTCATGAGTGGTTTCATTATTTTTGGCTAAAGGTACGCCTAATTTCACTAAATTCCAGGATTCGACCAGGGTGCCACCTTCCCTTTAAGTGTGAGGAAACCGAAGACATGTGGGCGTACAATCGGGCATCACGTGTGCTGAAATGTGGAAAGCCCAGACTAGAATTTTCATTTTATAAATAAAATGAAACAGCACTGTCTAGAGGGATTTGACCTGTTTGTTCGGAACTGTACCAAAGCGGCGCACACCACCACCACGAAATCGAGCTGTAAATAACAGCGCCGACTGTTGTTGCCGACATTACCAGGTGACAACGGTGCCATTCACCGTGCTGCAGCTGTTGGAGGCGTGGCGGTGCGGTGATTGAACCCATGGCAACCAGTCCTGCACCCTTGCTACGCTTGCCTTCAAAACCTGCACAGCCAACACCACTTTGAACAATCCGCCGGGGAATTGCGCTCAAGGCACAACGAGATGAAAACCGATCGATAAGGAAAGAAGGGTACATTCAGACCAGGTTGGTTCGAACAGCGAAGGGAATCGTTCCCCTTGGGCTCAGACAATAGTGATGTGGAAGACTGTGCTGCAGCTGGCGTTTCTGTGCAACGCATGCACTGCTCAGGTTGTTCAGAATCTACCGGTGGTGGGAGACCTGTTTAGAGACCCTGCATCCGACGCTGGAAGTAATAGTTCGACCAGTCTGAAGCCAGATTTGTACAACCGTTCTCAGTCGTTGTCGGACTCTAGACCACAGAACGGATACGGACCTGGCAACCGGTCACAGACCCCAGCCGACTCACAGTACGGATACGGGCCTGGCAACCAGTCACAGACCCCAGCCGACTCACAGTACGGTTACGGACCTGGCAACCGGTCACAAACCCCAGCCGACTCACAGTACGGATACGGGCCTGGCAACCAGTCACAGACCCCAGCCGACTCACAGAACGGATACGGGCCTGGCAACCAGTCACAGACCCCAGCCGACTCACAGAACGGATACGGACCTGGCAACCGGTCACAGACCCCAGCCGACTCACAGTACGGATACGGGCCTGGCAACCAGTCACAAACCCCAGCCGACTCACAGTACGGATACGGGCCTGGCAACCAGTCACAGACCCCAGCCGACTCACAGAACGGATACGGGCCTGGCAACCAGTCACAGACCCCAGCCGACTCACAGTACGGATACGGGCCTGGCAACCAGTCACAGACCCCAGCCGACTCACAGTACGGATACGGGCCTGGCAACCAGTCACAGACCCCAGCCGACTCACAGAACGGATACGGGCCTGGCAACCGGTCACAGACCCCAGCCGACTCACAGAACGGATACGGACCTGGCAACCGGTCACAGACCCCAGCCGACTCAGGCTTCGACTCAGGCTCAAAAACTTTTCAACAACACCAAACCGAGGAAATCGGTCCGCTGTCCCAGTTCAAGCTGGGGCTGGTCAACATGGACGGGTTAGAGGCTTCTTACCTGTTGTTGGGAGGAGAAAAGTGTAAGTATTTTGTTCCTTATCTCTGACAGTGAGACAGGTTTTTGTTGTTTTCATTAATATATATTCATCAAAAGTAAGGTGTCAAACATCGAGTTTTCCAAACACCTCAGTAACAGATTGCTGCAGCGCGATATGTAATTCTCTATCTCAGAAATTCAGCCTTGCTTCTGAACTTGATTGTATCTTCGAGAACGTTCATTGGACGGCACTTCAAATTAAGGACATACAAAGGGTAATTTCTTTGCATCGGACTGAATGGTTATATCCTCGAAGGCTTGATTTCGTCGCTTCTCGCTTAGCTCACAAGCACTAAAACAGTTGTTAGAAAAGCAGGCTGTCAATTTCAATATCAACAATTTTTAGGTAATGTGAATGTTGAGATCCCTGAAGGTTAAAAGAAGTCCTGCAGGTATATCGCTCCCATCATGTACATACACTCACCTATAGATTGGGATAACAGAAATTGAGAACGATTATTGGCGCAACAATGCAGATATTTCCCCGTCATAACCAATCGAATGATCAACTATTTCCCCAGTTTAGAGTTCAAAATAGACATAAACCAGACGGGGACGTGGTGATTACTTGACAATCTCGATACACGCCGATCAACTCGCAGTGAAATATCGGGCCGATTCCATAAACACAATCGCTGTTCAGTGGTAAGCTATTCACTTAATTTCTACATTCAGTAGGTATACTTCTCTGGAAATATTTCAAAATTTTTGAAATGTTATCATAAAACAAGACTATACCAAGTTGCAAAGCTATATTGAAAGTAGCACGCCGAAGCAAGAAAAGTAAGAAATAGAAGAAAACTAGGGAAAGAAAAAAGACTGGGACATAAGAAGAGGAAATGCATATCACACGAGGCTTAGGTTAGGCGTATCGGCAGTAAGCCAACATTAACACCAAATCAATGCATATTTTCTCCCAGATTTCAATGCGGCAGCCAATCAGAAACCACATCAAACTTCCTTCTCGACTGTGCCAAATATAGTAGCCCTCGAACAATCCTCTTCCAACGTCTTGTAAGCGGGGGACATCAAAATTTCAACAGTGCTACCAGGGACCAACAAGAAAGCATACTATTGCACGGACAAAACCTGGGAAAAATAGCCACGGAACCAGTAGAACTAGCCGTACAGGCATCTACTGTACATGCAGTCGCACCGGCTGCTGTAGAGTGGCAGCTGCGATGGTTTCGGCCTGATACTCCCCACATGCTGTGTGACCTTCGTGGGCGCTGTTCGTGCCGGGCAGTGTTTCGGACTTTATGCATGTCTTTGCTCCGAAAATGAAAAAACCCTTACCGTATTCTCCATCAGTTTAGCGTTTTTTGTTGAGTAGTATTTTAAAGCGGTTATCTGGGCTGGCGCCAAGATTTAAGCTAACCAGCCTTTGCGCCGGTTCAGAACTAATGACTATATCATGAATGATATAAAAAATGGCACAGAATGGGATGGAATGGAAAACAAAAACTGTGGAACCACAATACAAGGTGTAAAGCCCACAACCATTATTAATCATATCAAATGGAAAATCTTCGTAAAAATTAAAGATCATACTATATGGGGCACCACCCAAAATATATATTTACTTATCTATATATTGTCTGACCGTAAGCTACTTGACCCTCGTCCCAGTGAGCCACCGACCCTTCTCCGCACCAGAAGGAGAGTGAGATGAAGGGAGGTGTGAACATCTCCCAATGGGACAGGGTTAACCCGCGCCCCACCGGGGTCCGGCGCCACCTTCGCCCCACGGGGGGCATCGATGACCCCCTCTAACTCCGAAAATATGAGGATTAGCGGAAATCTTCAAAGTGCATTAGAAAGCTCGCGCGAATTCAGAAAGAAATAGAAAGAAATTAATTCAGATGCTTAAGCGCTCAGGTCAATGGTTTGACCTCCACAGGTAATGTTAGGTCAAGATAGGCTATTTTCTCCCAAATATGCAATGCTTAAGTAAACTGAGCATAACTCTTATGCCATTAGAGCGATTGAGATCTGGTAAAATACATTTGATAGGAAAATGTCAGACCTTTTTCCGCTATGTGGAACGCAATGGCCTCCCGTCATTGGTTTGACCTCTAGAGATCACCTCGTGACTTAATTTGACCTGAGGTCACGAAAGGTCAGAAGTGACCTTGCCGTATTTACATTAAATGAAAACCCGTGACGTGACATACACGATGGTTTTTGATTCAGCGCTCTAGCTTTATTAGGCCAGAAGTTATCGTCAAAATACTGTTTTTGACCCTGGTGACCTTGGATGACCTCGGAGAGATCAAAAGGAAAATATGGCCTTTGGGATCCGTGAAAGGGTGTCCAAGTACACTTTTCTGAGCGAGCTGAGCATTTGCAATGGATTTTGTGAGTTTTAGATCACAAGACAGCTTTTCCCGATGTTTTTTCAATGGGAGAGGTCACCTCGTGATCTGACCTCAAGTCACGAAATCGAAAAATCCCAGATATACACCTTGTAGACCCTGGAGGGGTCATAAGGTGTAGGAAGCTTCAAATTGATCGACTTAGAGATGTAGCTCTTATAGAGCTCTAAAGTTGAAGTGTGGTGACCTTGGTTGACCTCGCCTGATGACCTGACCTTGGGTGACCCGGGGTAAAAAATTTGAGGGATGGTGGGAAAATGATGGGGTGAAAGGAAGAGCTCTCAACCGAGATGCTGCGCCTCGTCGTTTTTTTTTGCTATCCCGAAAAACCTTAGGGGGCATCGATGGCCCCCGGTGGGGCGAGGGTTAAACAGTGGGAGGGGGAGGTGTTTGAACACCTCCCACTCGAGCGAGGGTTAGAGTGCAGGATGAAGTAGACATGGCCGTAATGTGCGACTCGCTTGACCTCACGCCGCAAATTCAGGCCACGTATGAAAGATACTTAGGTAAATGGCCGGTGCAAGCAATTTTGACTGCCGCAATAACAATTTCAAAAGCGTAGTTGTGACACTGACAAATGACCGCCTCACAAGACCAGGTTCTTTGAACACATTTTTTAGGGATCAAAGGCGGCAACAGAAGCAAACCTTTCCATGCCGCCGCCAATGAACTGTAACATGCAGCCTTTAGCTCAGCAGTAAGCACAGGCCGATGGGATAGGAGCTGAAGCGGAGGTAATTACCCCATACATGATAGATAATTAATTACCCCTGCATACATTAGAAGCTCCAATGCGCACTATTTTCGTATCGACGAGGGAACGGACTAGTCGACTCACGTGTCTGGGTGTATACTAAGTTTTTCCACCCATTCTCAGCCGTTTTCTCGAAAAAAAGATTGGGGTTATTCTGCACATGTAGCAAGCAAAATAAATGCTCAATAACATCTACTGACACAATTTTGATATAAAACACACTTTTTCGTTGCATATGAATAATTTGAACGTAAAAAATAAACAAGGACGCAAAACAGCTCAATGAACTTACATACATTTTTCGTTCAAACAAAATGAGGGACTATTTGTTTGCTTTTGAGCCACATTTCATCTGCGCCGGGCAATATTTTGTCTTGCTCGTGTACGACGTTGATTGATAGTGCGTACTGCTGAAGCATGTTCTCTGAATGGACAACTCATGTATCCGAGGTAGATAGCGCCCTGGGCTCGGGGAAGTAACATGTGGTCATGTTACCATACGGTCACGATGCATGCCGTATACGGCAAAGACAACATTAAAGGGAAATGCTCGGCGCCCAGGCACGTAGATAATCTACACCACACCTGCTGCGGTTCAAAAATGGTTGCTTAGCAACAGAATGGCCCCAATCAATCAGCGTTGATATCACCTTGAAAGACCCACTGACGTATGGCCTCGACAGGCTGAATCGCATTAGAAACGAGCGTAGTGAAGGTATGTGGTTCTGTCAACAGCTCCCACGTTATAAAAAGGTCAACGTCACCAAGAAGCAAAGTGACCTTTTCCGCATCCGGCTAAATTAATGGGGATAATCTCCATCTCCAGATCCAGCGAGGAGTTAGCCGAGCACCAAACTTTACAGCAAATACAACGCCCCTTTAAGACAGTTAATAAAGAGATGCATAAAACGGTAGCGCAGTATAAATAGGAACGATAATAAGCTTCGACACGCCAATTTCCTTGGATGTTGCTGAAAACGCCAAAGAACTTAACCCGCGCCCCACCGGGGGTCCGGCGCCACCTTCGCCTCACCGGGAGCATCGATGGCCCCCTCTAACTCCGAAAATATGGGGGTTAGCGCAAATCTGCAAAGTGTGTTAGAAAGCTGGCGTGAATTCAGTAAGAAATTACTTTGCATGTTTAAGCGCTCATGTCAATGGTTTGACCTCCAGAGGTCAAGTTAGGTCACGATAGGCCATTTTCACTCAAATATGCAATGCTTAAAAAAAACTGGGCATAAATAGTATGTCATTAGAGCTATTGAAATCTGGTAAACTACATTGGATAGGAAAATGTCAGACCTTTCACCACTATGTAGAAAGTAATGACCTCCCGCCAGTGATTTGACCTCCAGAGCTCACCTCGTGACCTCATATGACCTGAGGTCATAAAAGATCAGAAAGTGACATTGCCGTATAGCAAATGAAAGCTAGTAATGAGACATACACGATGGTGTTTGATTCAAAGTTCTAGCTTAATTAGGTCAAAAGTTATTGCCAAAATACTGTTTTTGACCCTGGTGACCTTGGATGACCTTGGATAGGTCAAATGCAAAATATGACCCCTGGGATCTGTAAAAGGGTGTCCAAGCATGCCTTTCTGAGCAAGCCGAGCATTTGCAATTGTTTTTGTGGCTTTTAGATCATAAGAAAGCTTTTTCCCATGCTTTTTCAATGGGAGAGGTCACCTCGTGACCTGACCTCAGGTCACGAAATCGAAAAATCCCGGATTTACACCTTTTAGACCCTGGCGGGGCCATGAACTGTAGGAGGTTTAAAATCGATCGACTGAGAAACGTACCTCTTATAGAGCTCAAAAGTTCAAGTGAGGTGACCTTGGTTGACATCGCCTGGTGACATGACCTTGGGTGACCCGGGGTAAACAATTTCAGGGATGGTGTGAAAATGATGGGATGAGAGATAGAGCCCTCAACGGCGGTCCTGCGTTTCGTCGTTTTTCTGTTATCCCGAAAAAAGCCTTAGGGGGCATCGATAGCCCCCGGTGGGGCGAGGGTTAAAGGGGGAACTCCACTTCTTCGAATTTTTAAAAGTTAGTATTGGTGGCCAAAAGAATCCTGAAAAACTTGAAATCATCCATTTCCCTGACTAAAATTGCGAAGACCAATAATACATCCCTTTTTCATTCAACTTATGACGTTATCAAAATAGCAGCTCTAGTCGTTTTCACATAATAGCGTAATTAGCCGTTTTTACACAATACCGTGATTACAAAAACAAAGTAGGCTCGCTTTGAGCTGCAGCAAATTCAGTAAACCATCGATGTTCGGTATTCGGTATTAACTTTCCCTCCTGAATGTAAATCGAGGGGCATGGCAATTAATGTCGATCATTTTTTAAACAGAAAAATCAGCATCATCTCTTTGAAGCTACTGACTTTTGCGGCGTGTAAATTGGAAAATCATTTTCCAGTGCTGCAGTGCAGCCGACTTTGGCATATGTTCGGAAGCTGAGGCTGATGGGCCATTTCACCACTAGGACTCTTTCAGACCATTGAAAGGACACTCAAAAAGGAGTACCTTATCTGCGTCGTGTACTGACTTCTCGGTAAAATGAACCAGACACTGAACAAACATGCAGGTACATACGACGTACAGTACAGTATACAAGCATATTAAACATATAAAACCTATATATATATATATATATATATATATATATATATATATATATATAACACTTAAAAATTCAAGGATATCGTTCGGAATTGTCCTATAATTAAAAAAGTGAGGGACTTGAATTATGAATTCACTTTGAAAGATGCAAACTATTGTGGGACAAGTATAACATTTATTACTGCACAAAGCCTAGCCTGAGTATAATACCCGATCGGTTTCGGGAGCATCCCGCCTCCGTTTTTTCTTCAAAAAGAAAAAAAAACAGGCCCAGTATACAAGATGGAATGTAATGACTATCCAAAAGTATACATTGGAGAAAGCAAAAGGATGATGGAAGTCCGACAAGACGAACACCGAAAATCTCTACAAAAACTAATTCGAGGGTCAATTGACGAGAGAGCAGCGGAGGCCACAGCGGAACATTCATTCAAGAAGGATCATGATATCAAATGGGACGCCACAACGACTTTAACTTTAGACTCAAGACAAAAACAGCGGGAAATAAAAGAGGCAATTTACATTCAAACCACAACGGAACCAAAAATGAATAGGAATATCGGCAAAGTCACCATCTTCTCTGGATTTTTGGACCTCTTAAAACGCCAGTCAAACAAGAGATTTAATTGAAAAAATAACACGTGTTTACAGCTCATAATTCTAAAATGATTCGTCTTGTTCACAGCTAATGTTGTTATTTCAAAGTGTACTGTCTTCGTGTTTTCGCTTAGTTAGGTTCATTTCATAGTGTAATTTTCATCTCCCTTGAAAACGGGGGCGGGATGCTCCCGAAACCGGTCGGGTATTATACTCAGGCTAGGCTTTGTGCAGTAATAAATGTTCTACTTATCTTATTAATAACCAAAGCCATGAACAGTAACAATATCGTGGGACACTTTCGCGAAGCGGGAATTACCTTTTCAAACTAAGTAGTACTACCTACGGCTAAACCATTGCGTGGGTTTTACTAAAGCGTGGCAAGTAAAAGGATCACAATTGTTGTACATATGTTCATGCACATAGCTTATACATAGTTTTCAATACACTGCATGAATAACGCTATATGAAAATACACTATATGAATATGAGGACAGCATCAGAGACAAAAAGGTTTTAAAAGGCACTACCAAACAGCTTCGTCTCTGTGGTGAGCTCTGTTGTCTGTTTATAGCTGGTAGCTCTTGATTTACACAGAGCGCTATATATATATATATATATATATATATATATATATATATATATATATAGTGACTATTTTCCCATATAGCATTAAATTTGTTAGCAATCCCTGTATATACTTTTAATGGGCATGTGCTGATGTTTTCGAACAAAAATATTGTTCGGCTATGATATATCGACGGGGTTGAATGGTTAACTTGATGAAGCACTGAATATCGATACAAAGCAATACACAGCGCCTCAGATACAATTATAATAGAACTCAGTCTGTGCCTGGTATCGAGCGTTCTAACTGTCTGTCTTTCAAATTATAGAGCATGTTTTATGCTACCAGCCCTGGTTTAGATTATGGCAGCGGATGGAAAATATTACCTCCCCCCACCATTTAGTTATATTTTTATATTATTATTATATTTTTATTTATTTTTATATTATTATATATTATATTTATATATTATTATACTATATTTATGTATATTTTTATTTATATAGAATATTACCTCCCCCACCATTTATTGTCAACATTTCCTGCGGAGCGCACGTGGAGAAGTTAAGTTCGTGAAACAACGGTCAACATCACAGTTCGTCTCGTACGATTAGGAGAACTCTCCGGCGCTGATCTTAAAATGGCCAAGAACCTTATTATCATAATAATGATTGCTTTAGATGCTGCAGCTACTTTGGTCATTAGTGCCCATATCGCAAGATGAGTCTTCCCACCGGGCGGCAGCTCTAACTGCCTGATGGGTATATCATTTCTCCACAGTTACTTATTCTACATTCGTTTACAAAATATTTTATGTTGTATGCGTATGTTTCCTAGGTATATGCTCAGCGCCCAGAGAGATTGAACTGTGAAATTATCTACAGTGCTTGGGTGTGAATTTCCATCCCTGGATGTGTCTTGCCCAGTAGGTAACACATTATTTTTCATATTAGGCCGTGCAACTTGGTTTCATGTCCTTACCGGGAGTTTGTAGTGTTTTGTAAACACCGTCTAGATTCGAATGGTTCTCTTAACGTTATCGCAATTGGCGGTTTTCGGATTTGGGCTCCGCAAATTGTTTTTTTTCAAAATCCAAGTTAGTACGATGGATTTATTACGAATGCCCTCCTTAGACAAAAACATTCCCGTTCCCATGACTTTAAGGTCTCGATATAGAGTTTAAGTTTTCGCGGTACGACATCAATAAGGTGAAATGCGCTAAATATCGACAATGTTTTGAGCCCCGAATGAACTTTTGTGTCTTTCCAAGATTCAACACTGAGCAAAACAGCACGTGCTCCATCATCTGGTATATTATATATGGTTTATCTCGACAGGGCTCTCTATTAGTCATCACTCTCTCTATAAATCGTCCGACGGCTAAGTTTTAGTTTTATACATGTGTGCCTCTCTCTTCCTTCCCTCTCTTACCTTACGGGGCCGGGCCCTATACTCCTTTCCCCTCAACGAAACCCATCGCAACACTCCTGACTTCAGCGAACTCGGCAGCCAGCAGGCCTGTGCGACTCTGCCGTCGTCTCGCCTGAAGAGCAGCCTCGGATGGTGGAGCAGAAAACCAAGCCAATAGGTGGCAAAGTATGGCTAGGATTTTTTGGAAAATATAATTTTGATAAACCTCCTGGTTCATGGTTTAAGGCTCTATCATTTTCATGGACAAATTTCCGCTACACGTTTCGCAATCCAAGTGAACGCGCCTCCACCAATCAGCGGCAGCCATCCGCTGGCCACCGCTTGCCCGCGGGGCACAGAGGTTACAGAGGTCACGCTTGGCACCGCTGACGCCAAGTTCAAGCCCCAGTGGGGAGGGGTCGCGTGGTGAATTATAAAACCCACATGGGTGGTGCTGGGAATGATGGTGGTTGTGATTGCTGTTGGGGACTAAGGGAGGGGAAAGGTGTAGGAGCCATTCTATGCACGTAGGTGGATATATGGGTTAGGTGTTTGTGCAGTGTGCGATGTCGATAGCACTGTAAAAACCATGAGGGGGATGAGTGGCTTAGTGGTAGCATCCCTGTCTTCTAAACCACCGGTCCCGGATTCAAGTCCCGGTGGAGCCTCTGAATAAGTTGATCTGCTCCCCCAAATCCCTCCCAACAGGATGAGAGTTGGCAACGCCGTATGACCTTGGCAGTTGTTGCGTCGCAAAACTCCAAAAATATTGGAAAAGCATGAGTTCAACAGATGGGTTTGGTATGTGAATATCCTTGGCGTAACAGGCAAATTTCCGGGCACCGATTTCGAGTCCTTAGAAGTTCTCGGCATCAGGATACATGATTAAGTTTTTTCGAGACTTTTTCAATAGACACACACTTATTGGCAAAACAACACAAATGGTACATGCATGTGATATACAATACACGCTTAGCTGACAATTATGCGTTGGAACAGAAGTGTAACATGCTGAAATGATTATTTTAGGCGGAAGGATAAATAGTTCTGACCATCCATGTAAACTAGGAGGGTCCAAGGCAAATCAAAGGATACACAGGGCACAGGACACAGGGTACACAAGGGTACCTACACAAGTTGAATGGGTAGGACTAGGAGGTATGCATAGATATTTTAGCGGCATGAACATCACAGCATTGTTCTAGCATGGGTTATTTCCCGATCACATCCTTTCGATGCTGCCTCCACCTGGTCTCCAGGTAGATATTCTTTAGTCTGTATTCTATAGGTAGCTATAGAAGCCACCGTGCGTGGCTGTCTAACTGTGACCGTTAGACGGCCTTCCATGTTTAGGCCTAAAAATCGGTTTGTATGCTACAATCTTCGGTTAATAATCTACCGGTTGGCATCACGTTCAATTTTAGTTATTGTTTGTTATCATTAGATATCAATAGTTATGTCCCGTTATTAGATCAAGAGGTCCAACACTCAGCTTTCAAATTATACCTAACTTGGTGGAGCTGAGGCAGGGAGTGGCGTCACAAATCGTGTCAAACATGAGCCCTGTTCCAGCTGTCAGCACAGTTTTGTCAGCAGGACCTCTAACCTCTCCTCCAGAAAAGTAACGTCAGCGCCATAATCGCCTCTTGCTTGTGCTAAGCAAAGGGAACTTAATCCTTTATACCATTAAAAAATATTAGGCTGCCACTTCGTGCACTTACTATTTTTCATCAGCGCAAACAGCAGGCCATCAGCCCGTAAAACCTCTAGAACTAGTTCCCGGGGAAAGGGTAGAATCCTGTGACGTAGGCGCAACGCGGCCCGCTGATTGGTGCTGACAAAACTGTGCTGACAGCTGGAACAGGGCTATGAAACGTTCTGAATTCTAGCAAGAAAAAAACTTCTTTGGTCGATGTTGATTTTAAGCCCAAAATTTTCGCACTGAAATTTTTGGGAGGATGGGAGAGGACAGTTATGAAACAATCTAGCAACGTTAGATAAATTATTTCGAACGGCGGGAGCTTTTGAACGGCCATGTAAAAATAATAATTGTTGGTGCTTATCCACGCACCAACTGCCAGGGTCATATGGCATCGCCAACTCTTTCCCTGTTGGAACGATTTCTCGGGAGCCAGCTTGATCCTTGTTCGGGGAAGCCGCAGGGCCTTGAACCCGGCTGCGACGACTATGTGTTTTAGTATGCTTAAAATGTAGAAAAAATCATCTCGAAATCTGCATAACACGGCACATATCAGTGGTTGCAGGTTAGTGGTAGTGGTTAGGTTAGGTTAGTTAGTGGTTACGTTAGTGATAACTGAACAGTTTTGAGACTCCAATGGTGATGGGCTCTTGCTCGGACCTTAATGAAGGGTACTATGCAGGGGTGCGTGAACTTATCTTTAGGGTTCTCGGGCACCCGCAATAAAATATCGAGTCAATGTGAAAATATTGTTCATTAAGCAATAGGTAAACAATACATTTTTTTATAAAATGTTGTCCAAGTTGTTCTCAGTTCGACTGCTGGAGTCGGAGTCTCACTAAAGTCATCAAGGGACTTGTCACGGAGACCCCGACCCCACCACCCAAACGAGCAACTCCCACAATGAAGGGTTGATTTAGAAGCCAAAGTTTAACGTCCCACAAAGCGCAGGGACGGCCGCCCCGCTCATGTCACCCTCTCACCAGTCAGTTGCCAGCCAACCTGTACGTCGGGTAAACTATTGAGCGCCGGAGCGTCTCAGGGGAACCGATCCCAAGCCTGGACATGCACTGCCACTGCATGCTTCTGAGCAGCGGACCGGAGCCCAACGCTCTACCAACTGAGCTACCGGGGCGGCTATTACTGATTGCACATATTACTGATTATCAATTTCAGGATTCAAAAAGACTGTGCGGTGTCTAAAACAAGGATGATATTATGCTATCTCCTCTTTTATGCTGTTCATTTACTTTACAAATTGGGGCGTCCCCATGTTTTCTGGAATTCTTCAACCCTGGTCACACAGTTAGGATTTGGACTAATCAAATGGTAGCAACCGGATGGAGGGATATTTATAAAGATAGGAGAATCTTGGTAAGGTGGCGAAAACCAAAAATATTAGGAGATGGAGATCGAGTGTTTTTCTCCATGAAAAATAGTTTTAATGAATTTTGTCTGCGAGGTTTTGGTTGCACAGCTTTCAGCAAAACTGTTAATTTGTATTTAGTTTACGAATAGGCAGGTTTACTTACAAATCATTCGGAAAAAACAATGGGCAATATTTTCACTAGCACTTTATATTATAAAAGCAATAATTATAGATTTTAAAAAGTAGCCAAAGCGGAATAGGGCGTAGCGGTTTCCGTGCCAATTTCGGGAACCAAGGTGGTAGATGCCACTTTTACACTTGGATAAAAACATGACAAAGCGCTCCCGCCATGGCCTTAAGCTAGACGTCTTTTCTGACCTTCGCGCCCGCATTAGAAAATGAAAAATATGTTTGATGGTAAGCGTGAACATGTCCTAAAATATAGCTTTCACAAAAATAAACATTTACTTTCCTCTATGTTTGATAAGACACTGACTGCCTTTTCGGTGGTAAATTGGCGTCCCTGAGGTTCGGCGCCCCTCGGGCTTGGGCCCCCTTAACGAAATCTTAGATCCACCACTGGTGGCGGTTTCGAAAATTTGGTAGTGTCGCCCACGTTTGGCAACGTTGTGTTTGGTTCACTGACTCAGCAGTCGCGTTCCAACCTGCCCCGCGCACGCCGTGGGGGCTGCAGCTGAGCACGTGGTGTTGGTGCAGGCCTTTGCCACAGCGCGTGCCAGGCTCGTCCGACCTGCCTCGCCGCCAGCTTCGGCAGGAGTCAACACGGCGAACGCGCATGCTGGCTCTACGACCACATCCCAGCACTCATGCCACGCAATGGATCTGCAGACCGGAGACTGTTCGCCTTCAGACTGGGACTAGGTGAGGACTCTGTTTGCCCGACACTCGTGGACTGCTGCAAGGACCTACGTATTATTAGGCGATTCCAGGTCACGTCGATCAGGCCATTATACCCCAGATCTAAAATTTCAGTGAAATATTGTCTTGGGGAGATTGTTTGGGGTATAGAATACCACGTTATGCGCGTAAAGCGTTGATACAAATTACTGTTTTGGGTTGTCGCCTGAAATAATCTTACAGGCTTCCAAAAAATACCGACATCTGCAAATGAAACGAAAAGAAATAAATGAATTCACTAAGCCATCGATGACACCCCTCTAACTCCGAAAGTATGGGAGTTAACGCAAATCTGCAAAGTGCATTAGAAAGCTCGTGTGAATTCAGTAAGAGATTCATTTATAAGCTCAGGTCAATATTTTGACCTCCAGAGCTCAAGTGAGGTCACGATTGGCTATTTCCACTAAAATATGCAATGCTTAGAGGGAAGATGGCACCTTCATACCGTGATTTTAACTGAGATAGCCAAGTTGTAAAGCAAGTCGGAAAACCCGGTTCTCAATATATAATTTGTCTTGGAACTCGAGATTTCAGTAGAAAAAAGCTAAAACCTACCTGCAATGTACCCCTCATGTACCCCTAGCAGCAGGCCACTGTTGTCATGGCTGTTAGTGTGACGACATATGCTGACGTCACGATGAGAATCAGCCAATCGAAGCCCTTGAAGCTTTTCGAGTATGGTAGTGGTTGCCAGAGCATGACATCATCCACAAGCAGATATTTATTTCTTTTCCTAGAGGAGCATTTAAAAAATCAAAATATTGATCTTGTTGTACATTTTCAGAGAAATCATGAGTGGTTCTATTATTTTTCGGCTAAAAGTACGCTTAGTTGCACTAAATTCCCATTCGCCCACTAAAACCCTTGGTCGAATCCTGCAATTTAGTGTAATTAGGCGTACTTTTAGCCGAAAATAATGAAACCACTCATTATTTCTCTGAAAATGTACAATTAGCTCAATATTTTGATTTTTAAAATACTCCTCTAGGAAAAGAAATAAATATCTGCCTGTGGATGATGTCATGATCTGGCAACCCCTACCATACTCGAAACGCCTCAAGGGCTTCGATTGGCTGATGCTCATCGTGACGTCAGCATATGTCGTCACACCAACAGCCATGACAACTGTAGCCTGCTGCTAAGGGTACATGAGGGTATATTGCAGGTAGGTTTTAGCTTTTTTCTTCGGAAATCTCGAGTTCCATGACAAATTATATATTGAGTACCGGGTTTTCCGTCTTGCTTTACAACTTGGCTATCTCAGTTAAAATCACGTTATGAAGGTGCCACATTCCCTTTAAGCTAACTGGGCATAGCTCTCATGCCGATAGAGCTATTTCGATCTGGTAAAGTACATTTGATAGTGAAACACGACCTCCCGCCAGTGGTTTGACCTCCAGAGGTCACTCCGTGACCTAATAGGACCTGAGGTCATGAACGGTCAGAAAAGTGACCTTGCCGTATAAAAATGAAAGCCAGTGACGAGACATACACGATGGCGTTTATTTCAGCGCTCTAGCTTGATTAGGTCAAAAGTTATCGTCAAAATACTGTCCTTGACCCCTGGTGACCTGTGATGACCTCAGAGAAGTCAAAGGGCAAATATCGCGCCTGGGATCCATGAAAAGGCGTCCAAGAACGCTGATCTGAACCGTCTGAGCATCTGAAATAATTTTTGTGACTTTTAGGTCATAAGACAGCTTTTCCCCATGCTTTCCATGGGAGAGGTCACTTCGTGATTTGACCTTAGGTCACGAAATCGAAAAATCCCAGAAATAAATTTTGCAGACCCTGGAAGGGTCACGAAGTGTAGGAAGTTTCAAATCGATCGGCTCAGAAACGTAGCTATGGTAGAGCTCAAAAGTTGAAGAGAGGTGACCTTGGTTGACCTCGCTTGGTGACCTGAACTTGTGTGAACCGGGGTAAAAAACATCAGGGATGGTGGAAAAATAATGGGGAGATAGATAGAGCCCTCAACCTCGGTGCTGCACCTCGTTTTTTCTGCTATTCCGAAAAATTTTAGGGGGCATCGATAGCCCCCGGTGAGGCGAGGGTTAAAAGATTACTGCGGAAAAGTTTCAAAAAATCATTTTTTACCATTTTTATTAGAAAAGGAAAATTTCAAACGGTATTCCATAATCTCGCCAGAAAAATCTTGACATTTATCTAGCGCAATTCGGTGTTCGAAATATCATTTTAATTGTGAAAATGATGAAAAATTATTACTCCCTTACAATAATGATACCAATTTTCCTACTTGATCACTTCGTTGATTTCCAAGACTGTTTGCACATTACAGCCCACAACCCCGCACCCAATGACGATGAATGGCAAAAACCAGCACCCGCCCGTTTGCCTTACCGAGACCGTTGCAAACAAAAAGTCAAACCACCGCTTCACATGAGCACCGCTGGGGTCCCTGAGGTGGCGCCCGTAAGGGGGCGGGGGTGGGGGGCGTATTTCGCCCATCTTCTTATCTACTTTCCCTCAAGATCTAGAGGAAATTTTGGACGACATTCGTAAACTCTCGCAAAACAAATCGAAGTCATGGGTACAAATGTTTATGGGTCAGATTAATATTGAGTTCCCCAAAGGGCAAGGGAAGTTCCACAGGATTACAATAAGTCATTCCAGATTTATTTTCCAGGATAGATTCCTACTGAAGCAGATATTTAGGCATAATTGCAGTCCTCTTATCGCGAACCTGGGTCGGCAGGTGACTTCTGTCCGGACCTGGGTAGGGTCGGTAGATTATTTTGTCCGGACCTGGGTAGGGTTGGTAGAATACTTCTGTCGGGAGCTGGGTAGGGTTGGTAAATTGCTTCTGTCCGGACCTGGGTAGGGTTGGTAGATTACTTCTGTCCGGAACTGGGTAGGGTTGGTAAATAACTCAGTCAGGACATTACTCGGCAGGTGACTTTTGTACGGACCAGGTGGCTTCTGTCCGGACCTGGGTCGGGTCGGCAGGTCACTTCTGTCCAGACTTGGGTGTGCTCGGCAGGTGATCTCTGCCCGGACCTGAGTCCGCAGGCGACCTCTGTCCGGACCTGGGTCGGCAGGTGACCTCTCTCCGGACCTGGGTCGGCAGGTGACCTGTTCGGACCTGGGTCGGGTCGGCAGGTCACTTTTGTCCAGACCTGGGTCGGGTGGGCAGGCGACCTCTGCCCGGACCTGGGTCGTAAGGTGACCTCTGTCCGGACCTGAGTCGGCAGGCGACCTCTGCCCGGACCTGGGTCGGCAGGCGACCTCTGTCCGGACCTGGGTCAGCAGGTGAACTCTGTCCGGACCTGGGTCGGCAGGTGACCTCTGTTCGGACCTGGGTCGGCAGGGTACCTCTGTCCGGACTTGGGTCGGCAGGCGACCTCTGTCCGGACCTGGGTCGGCAGGCGACCTCTGCCCGGACCTGGGTCGGCAGGTGACCTCTGTCCGGACCTGGGTCGGCAGGTGACCTCTGCCCGGACCTGGGTCGGCAGGCGACCTCTGTCCGGACCTGGGTCGGCAGGTGACCTCTGTCCGGACCTGGGTCGGCAGGTGACCTCTGTCCGGACCTGGGTCGGCAGGTGACCTCTGTCCGGACCTGGGTCGGCAGGCGACCTCTGTCCGGACTTGGGTCGGCAGGTGACCTCTGTCCGGACCTGGGTCGTAAGGTGACCTCTGTTCGGACCTGGGTCGGCAGGTGACCTCTGTCCGGACCTGGGTCGGCAGGTGACCTCTGTCCGGACCTGGGTCGGCAGTTGACCTCTGCCCGGACCTGGGTCGGCAGGTGACCTCTCTCCGGACCTGGGTCGGCAGGTGTACCGGGAGACGCGTGCCAAACGGCGGCGGACTGCCTGGGTACCAGCGGGCCTGTCTCCTGCGTCCGCGGCGTCTGCGGGTGTCGGTGGTCGCGGTGGCCGCTGCTGTCGGCCTGTCTGCTGCGCTACGACGTCGGCGTGTTCTCCGACCGCGTGACAGGAGAGCCGGAGCCGGCGTCACTGCTGCGGCGGATCTGGCTCCCAGCTGGAGACGCGTCCTGCCGGGACCTCTGTCTGGCCACGCCCCACTGCCTGCTGATAGCCGAGACGCGCGGCGCCAACACCAGCTGTGCACTCTACAGTCGCATGCGACCCGTGTCACAGACAGGCCACAGCAGCACCAGTCAGACCACCGCTACCACCGCCGGGCACACAACCACCCGGGCCTTCACCTTCTTCCTCACCAGGACAGGCAACAGAAGCAGCTTCGTGAGGGCCGGAAATGGTCGTGCATTCATGTTCACCAACAGTTCGATGACAAGCAGCATGATGGCAAGGAGACACATCTGCAAGATGCATGGGGGCAAGGTGTACTCGGGCGCGACCTCCGCCGATGTCGCTGCTGTTTTCGAGCTGCTGGACATCCCCAGCCACTCCCTGGACGGAAGGTCACCAATAATGCTCGGCTTAGACGACCAACTCCTTCCCCCGATGTCCAATTCCACAGGCGAGCGATATTATGTCAGCACCAACGGTGACATGGTGGCAGTGACCGACTGGGCTCCGTTCCAGTCACGAGACTACACTCAACACTGCATAGCGACCTCGGCGACCGCCCGCTTCAAGCTCTTCAGCGACAAATGCCAGAAGAACTACGCGCTGGTGTGTGAGTACGTCGGCTACGTGGCGTCCACCGGCAAGTACTGGCAGCCCCGACCCGGAGGACAAACGCTGGACCTCGGAGCCACGCACGAGGTGCATGGCCTTCAGTACACGGGCAGGGAGGAGACGCTGGGGGAGGTCATGGTGACCATGTCTATCACGGCTGACGGCCCAGAGATGACCTGTGCCACAGCCAAGGCCAACAGAGCCGCACCACCCTCTCTGGATCGCCTGATTACCTGCGCGAAGGTCTCCTACGGCCGCTATGTCCACCTGCTCTACCAAAAGGGCAAGGTCTACGGATCACCTTTCGTGTACGGCGTAGGGCTGCAAAATGACCAGGACGAAATTGCATTTTACGGTTAAATTCAACACTCCTGCACTAGAAGGCAGTGTATTGCTGCTAGAAGGCTTTGTGTATATCTTGACCAGGACAAATTTCCCAAATACGTTCTATAGGATATGTGGTGGCTCTCGTTCTAAACATGGACGTCGAAAGAAGCGGGCGGAAGGGGGAGGACGGCCATGATGTGTCCCTCTGCCCCCATCCAGGAACTCTGCTGAGCTGACGACTGAACTAAGCTGACTATCAGCTGAGCTAAGGACTAAACAAATAAAATTATCCCACAACTGGTGCAAAGCTCCGTATTTATTGATGTCCCACCTTTTTAGTTTTCATTTTATAAAGTTAGGGGAACTCGTTTACCTAAACAAATACTAAGAAAGTAGCCCGGTGGTCCTTCACTTGGCTAGGTGATGGAAAAATTTGAGCCCAAAAGAAGCACGGCATGCGTTTGGCGGACGTAGCCTCTTTCCGTGTCCAACATGGTCGGATTCAGACAGGTGCGACACTGTATAAGGTGTGCACGCAAAAAGAAAAGTCAAGCGATACCAATAGAGCTGTGGTCATAGGAGGTGAGGAAGGCTGGGCATTATTCTACACAAAAAGGCGAAAAATCGGCAGGGGAATGGCACCAGACTAACATAAATGTGTAGGTCTCACAACCCAAAAACGTGTTAAGATCGCATCCAAAGCCATGTCGAATTATTGCACAGGATAATGACGTTGGTCGCGCATAGCCGCTGTCTCAGAATAACGCAAATTTAGTCCCCGGGTACCCGACCTGTTTTCGCTTTGAGGCACGCAGTTGCTAAGCCTATGTGTGTCTGGAGAGTTTGTGACCTCAGTGAGATTTTGAAGTCATGTTTAATATCCACATCGGAGGGGGTTCCCCAAGTACCCCTCCGTCACCATTCTTTCGAGGTAGTTGAACAATTCTTTGGATATAACAAGCCTGACATTCCAGAGAACAGATGGGTGCATTTCGGATCCCAAGTGTGCCCAGTGCGATTGTACCTGCTTAATCCGCGTTGTAGGGTTGAGTAATAAGGTAGTAATACCATGGAAATTGAATGAACATATCCAGAATATCCCCCAAAAATTACAAGGCAATTACGAAAGGTAAAGTAATCTCCTGTGAAAAGTAATCTCTCCATGTTCAGGGTCATTGGCTTTTTTCCAACCCAACGCTTTTGGTTACCAACATATTATCTGAGAGCACGCCTTAAGCCTTTTTTACATTAGCGGGGTGATGACCGATTTGTATTTCGTTACACCCCACACTCCAGCAAAAAAAGAGAAAAATCGACGGGGGAATCCAGACGTAAACAATGATATTCTTTCTCCACATGCATTTTCATATCCTGGACACTGCAAGTTTACCAGAAGCAGCAAGTATTAAAAAAAAAACAGAATTGGCACCACACCAGTCACAAGCTAGGCGGGGTCACTCACAACGTTCACACGTCATCCCCCAAACCCATTCTTGAAACAAGCTGAAGCACTGGCGCCACCACTGCTGCCCCATTCCAGAGCCGTACACAATCGGCCTCAGGACTGCTGGGCAGAGGCCTTGGCCGGAGGCTGGCTGCCGGCCATCCACCAGGCTCCGCCGGCCGCAGCAGCGGCCGATCAAGCCCGGCGCCTGGGACGGCTCGTCAGCGCCTCTTCAGCACACAATTCACAGCACGAACGCTCGTGTGTCGCGGCAGCACCAATGGCCAGCAGACAGAGCAGAGAGAAACCGCTGCCGGGAGCGCACCACGGCGACTCGGAGCGCGCGGAGGGGGTGTGTAGGTAGTGATCACGCCGGGCAGCTGTAGACGTGTATACTGCGGTCGTCTGACACTGACACGATCCTCTCCGAGCCGGGGCTGTAGCGCGCGCACCACACCTGCAGCAACGGCCACCCAATAGGCGTCAGACAAGACAGCCGCACGGATGTCAGACAAGACCGCCGCACATATGTCGGGCAAGACCACCGCACAGATGTCAGAAAAGACAACCGCACAGACGTCAGACAAGACCGCCGCACATATGTCAGACAAGACCGCCGCACATATGTCAGACAAGAACGTCGCACAAATGCAAGACCCGAGACAGAGACCGCCGCACAGATGTTAAATAGGACCGTCGCACAGATGTCAGACACGGGACAGAGACCGCAGCATAGATATCAGACAAGACCGCCGCACAGATGTCTAGGCACGGAACAGACACCACCGCACAGATGTCTAGGCACGGAATAGACACCGCCGCACAGATGTCTAGACACGGAACAGACACCGCCGCACAGATGTCTAGGCACGGAATAGACACCGCCGCACAGATGTCTAGACACGGAACAGACACCGCCGCACAGATGTCTAGGCACGGAATAGACACCGCCGCACAGATGTCTAGACACGGAACATACATCGCCGCACAGATGTCAGACAAGACCGCCGCAAATATATCAGACACGGAACAGACACCGACCACAGAAGTCAGACACAGAACAGACACCGAGGCTACGACAAAACAGACCGACAACAGACGATAATTATTAGCGGTCAAACACTGAACAAGACTGAGGCACCATACGAGTCACGGGAACAGTACAAGGGCACTTCTTGAACCAAACACGTACCCACAGCCCCGACACCAGCCAAACAGTTACCTAAAAGCACCCGTAAAGACAGCAGGTTCCAATGGAGAGTAAGGACGTGTAGACGACTACACTGAGACATTTTCATTTTCGGACAGGCTCTTAGCAAATAAAACCAACTACGACGAGCATTATCGTCAACGCTTCGTCAGGATTGAAGTGTTCATGAACACGCCTGCTTTCTTCCGTCCAGCGCGCGGGAGCTCAAAGCGCACACCAAAAGGCACCCTAAGCTTATTCGTTCAGCGTGATTCTTGTAAGCTCACGGTCAAGTGCTAGGAACAAAATTGGAACATTTAACTTAAGCTCTTTTAGCAACGTTTCTTCATTGTTCACTCTTGTAACGCATGCACGGCATGAGTAGATGGAGTGACCAGGAAAACATACACAATTTTGATGATCGGACACTTGCAGCCTGTGAGCATGGGGGACCAGGGGTCATCCCCCACCCCACCCAATTTCGCACCAAAATGTATTTCTCTACCGGGAACCAACAGAACTTACAAATCGAACAGCGAGATTGAGCTGAAGAGTACGAGGAGCAAAATCTGAAGGTTTTGGGATCTAGAGGATAGTTTTATTTCAGCGAGGAGTTTCACTGACGCCCTCCCCAGTCCCATATTCTTTATGTGGCAAGGTTCTTGCTGGAAATATACTTTTCAAAATTTTAACTCTCAGCACAAGTGATTGGGCAATCAAGTGATCTCACCCAATTTCATAGAAAAAGACACTATCTGATACTGCACTATTGTCAACGAATTAGCTTAGTCACTGTCGCTCGCAAGCTTACTCTGTCTGAATAAGATATGTCGTTGACCGTCATTGTTTTCCATAAAGAGAAAACGTACATACAATACTGAGTAATATCGAGTAGTATTAATCATGGATTTTTGGATCGATGATGGTGCACATCATCTGGACTGTAAGACAGCAGTGTCTGGACTCGAGAGCGGCGTTGTCTGGACTGTAAGACAGCAATGCTTGAACTCGAGAGCGGCGTTGTCTGGAGTCGCGAGAGCGGCGTTGTCTGGACTGTAAGACAGCAGTGTCTGGACTCGCGAGAGCGGCGTTGTCTGGACTGTAAGACAGCAATGCTTGAACTCGAGAGAGCGGCGTAGTCTGGACTCGCGAGAGCGGCGTTGTCTGGACTGTAAGACAGCACTGTCTGGACTCGCGAGAGCAGCGTTGTCTGGACTGTAAGAGAGCAGTGCTTGAACTCGAGAGAGCGGCGTTGTCTGGACTGTAAGACAGCACTGTCTGGCCTCGCGAGAGCAGCGTTGTCTGGACTGTAAGAGAGCAGTGCTTGAACTCGAGAGAGCGGCGTTGTCTGGACTGTACGACAGCACTGTCTGGCCTCGCGAGAGCGGCGTCGTCTGGACTGTAAGACTGGACTCTGGACTCGCGAGGGCGGCATCGTTTGGTTTAGGTCACCGGAGTCCACCCACTGCCGGATCCAGGGAGGGGCACAAAACAGAAATTTGCCCCAAGCTCCTTCCCTGATTTCCGCCAAATCTATTAAATAAAAACACAACATTGCTCCATTTTGGGCCCATTGCTCTGCCTCCTCCTCGCAAGCAACCGGCGGAGACCACCCACCGCGTCTTAAACTACGAGACGATTGTTTACACCACAAGGTTGACGAATATTTAGCAAAATGTAAATAATTAGAATTCCTGGTTAATCGGTATTATTCAATATTGCCATGTTCCCAAATTACGTACGAGCTTTAATGCTTTGTCATGTGCATTATGCCCGCAAGATTTTTATTGCGAACCCATGAATCTACATTTCTTCTTCTCAGTATGCGCGATGGATTTTACATCTTCAACGTTCGATTCTAGTTGCACACGTGTTTTTTAACGCATAACCTCACCCCGTAATAAGTCATCAACCTGTTAGCCACTAATTTGCAGCATTGAACGGAACGGAATGAACGGCAATACAATGACGATTACATACAGGAGTCCCAGAACGCTAAGAGCTGTCGGCATCTCAGTTCTGATTCAGCAAATTCACGATTGTGTCTCATTTTCTGTATGTGTGTGCACAATACATTTTGCAAACACTGCTTATTTTGTGTACGTTTCATGGTGCTCGCGCTTTGGCATGCTATTTTTGTGTGTCAATGACATGATTAATAATGACATGAAAGGGTAATGATATCTTTACCATTCAAGAAAAAGGAAATTACGCTAACCTAATGCCAACGCCACACTGGAATCATCAACCGCTACCAAAACTATCCGTGTCTTAGTGGGCATGTTCAATGACAGGTAACGATGGAATTGGAAATTTACACAGAGAAGGAAAGAAAGCCGCGTCAGATTTCAATTATCATTACCAGGATGCTAAACATGGATTCTGTCCAGTTCCCAACCCAAAATAGATGCATTTGATAAAGACGATGTTGTATTGGTTCCAAGGCAAAATATGCCCTACAATAGCGTTGGGGCATCGCGCCTATTCGATCGCTCTATTGCACCTGTTCGACTTCAAGGAACCCATCAAAACAGTACAACCAGCGGCATCCAAGGCGTATCTTTGATAATTCTAGCAGAGTGGGGCACCCTTTCCATCGCTGCCGTACTTTTAGAATGCCTGAACAACATTGGTCATTTGGTGTCGGCAGCTATAGATTACCTAGCAGCCCCAGGAACATGTTCGTGGCATCGTGAGCAAATGACGAGTCCTCACTTCAATAGCCCGGCGAAAACGAAATTCACAAGCTCAAGATATAAAGGATATTTTGCACGTGCTCACGTGTCAAAGCCAGTCTCTATCGAGGGTCTTCCGTTCCGGAGATGCGAATTTGGCAATTTCTGCCGAATTGTTCTGTGGTAGTTTTATGAAGTGAAAACTGGAAGGTGCACGTTTTACACGTGCAGGCGTCACAAAATCATTCACTATCAAGGGTCTTCCCTTCCGGAGAAGCGAATAGGTGCTCGAGCAATCACCTTCGGTCCCGCGATGCCCCTAAAGGCACGCCCCCACGTATAAAGGATATACAAATGCATAATCACTACTTCCTGTTTTGGCCCTAGCTTTGCTGAATCGATAGGCCCAGTCAAGGTGTTACTTATGAAGGCGAGTAGATAGTATTCGTTTCCCAAATATTTAATTTCGGAATGTCATCGGAGCCTCGCCAAGAACCTAACGAGGGAAAACCAGCAAAACATGTCTTCGTTTCAATCACGACAGCTACACATTCAGCTAACAGGTGAGCCTCAAGCGGACTTTCGCTACGCCCCTCTGGTTTGTTCGCAAACAATTTTGTACCAGGGTGTGTTCAAGCACACAAAACCATCGCTTTTGACAGAAATGAGGCACTAAGTTAATAGGATACTACTTGGCATGTCTCCGCGAATTTTGAGCGTAAAATTGAGCAAATTTATAAGTATCCAAGCCTTGCGATGTAATCAATATGACATTACTAAATTTCACACACAAGGAACAGGCCAAACAGTTCAGTGATAAGGGCTAAATAATATATTTTTAACTTACAATCATGCTGCTGAGGACGGCGCAAAATAATATATCAACTTTTAAAATGATATGTTTTTGCATCAACAGCATATGTGGACGTTTTTCGAAAGCTTCTATTTAAAAATTGCAGCAATGACGAGTAAAGCTCTTGATGAGTTACCTAAACTCAGTGTCCCAAAACCTGGGGTGCTGGGTGCAGAACGACACCCAGTCAAGCAGAATTTTCCACTCACTTTTATATATTTTTTTGCGGAATTTTCCCCTCACTTCCAACAATACTTACTACTATTTAATTTTACTCAGCAATACTTACCACAAAGGCCAGTTCCATTACCTCTTCTACCAACGTCCACTGGAAAAAGAGAGCAGCAGAATCGACTAAGAGATCGCCAAATTAACTCAGCTCTTATGCGCTTCTCTGGCTTTTCTGCAAGAAAATCTGGCGATTTCTATTTTTCTAGCCAATTATACCTGGCATCCTTATATCCACCGATTTCAGTGGAACAACTGAATCGAAATGCTGGCGCGGGCAAGACGTTCAGTGCCCCCTGCCCCACCAGAGAAAGTTCCAATGGGTGAACACCGCCACTAAATTCCACCACTCACAAAATTGGTGAGTGGAAAATTAGACACCCTAGCCTTGTGTTGCCAAAAAAATGAGCTGACCGCTTTGAAAGATACATTTCTGGAAAGCAGTTTATCTGTGCACATGACTTCTAGGCTTACGTCCTTGAAAAGTTGTTTCTGTATTTTTGGTACCGAGAATAGTGAAACACCATTTTTGGTCATCTTGTTGTTAAACGCAATTATCTTGAAATTTGTATGCTAAGCAGCATATTTTGTTGACATTGTATGGTAGAAAATTGACCATTCATTTCGAAGAAAATAATTTTTATCCATATCAGCCCTTCATTGCTGCGTCCACGCCCTGTGACACCCAAATCCACTCACGACACCCTACGACACCCTAGGCATAAATACGCTGCTATTTAAGTTCAACTGAAAGTGTCCGGTACTTGAATACATTGAAACTCTACATTTTCATGAAATGATTTTTTTGGGCAACAAGAATGCATCCAGTTACCCTTCAAACATCGGAACTTTTTTGTATGGCTGGTCTACGGCGTGGACTTACCAATCGCCGTCTTTACATCTAGTAAATAAAAGCGGCATCTTTAGGCTTTTTGAAAGGCCGGTTTCATATTCGTTATTGACAAAACATTGTTAGTCTTCCTCTTGGTGTGCTTTTAGTTGTATAATTTTCTAGTCTATAAGGATTTAGAAAATTAATTTAGAGCAATTTTTGAAATGCAAATTATGTTGCTCATGCGACCGGCAAGCGGAAAGCGATCAGAAATTTAAATTAGTAGTTGCTCTGACGCTGTCGCAACCCGCCGCGCCTAGCTGATTGTAGAAGAAAGGAAGAAACAACACACCTTATACCTTATACCTTATGGTCATCGGCAACTGAGGCCATTTAAGGCCTATGAGGACCGATCATAACGAGCTCTGTTACAGGAAGACAAGCAGTTAGTCAGTATTTGGAATGGTGTAGTGGGATGCAGACCAGTGTGCGTCAAGTCGTGCCTTAAACGTGCTGACAGACGGTGCACAAACTACATCTGTAGGCAGACCATTCCACTCATTCACCACCCCGACACCAAACGCATTTCTCCGGACCCGGGACACGGCTCTGGGTTTCAGTAGTTTGAAAGGGTGGCCTCTGGTGCGGGTGCTGATATCGCGCGTGAAGAACTTGTCGGGGTCAAGATTCATTCCAGAGTTGAGTATTTGATACACACGTACCATGTCGCCGCGCCTGCGTCTGTAGTAGAGTGACGGCATGTTCAGGGCCCTTAGGCGTTCCTCATATGGTTTGTGTTTCAGATTTGGGACCATCTTAGTGGCCCGTCTCTGTACCCGCTCCAGTACACAGAAAAAAGGAGACTGGCTGTAGCTTCGATTAGATATTGATAGAAAGCAGCATATTCATATGAAGGTGAGTATATATGTGAAACGAAGCAGGGGAATTGACAGGTAAAGAAAAGAAAATTTTAGCAAGAGTCTGGAAGAGTTTATTGCCGTGATAGAAAGTTTGTAGTTTCGTTTGGGTTAGTTAGGTGTAAACCTCTACTGGGCTCTACTGGGCCCCAATATAGGTGTATGCGAGGTGCAGTGATTGAGGTCAGGAGTGGCCTCCAAAATTCCGATAACTATAGGTATAGGAGGGGCGTTGTCCCGGACAGAAAAAATATACAGTGTATGCTTAGATAATTAATTTTGGCACTAGGTATTGCATGAAAAAATCCCTTTTCATTTTTTACCACCTGCCGATCTCGGAGGCCCCCTCTGCAGAGTTGGTCTAAGGGGGCCCCGATATTTCGTCTCAGGGGCCATTTAGAGCTGGTCGTGTGGGAGAGGAGAGGAGGGGCACAAGAGTTGGTCTAGGGAAGCCCCCAAGAGTTGATCTTCCTCCCACAAATGTTAGTCTTGGTGGCTCCCAGAGTTCTTTCCCCCGAAGGTTGGTCTCAGAAGCCCCCCAAAAAGCTTTTTATTTGTGGAAATTCACCAATTCCTAAAAAAATTAAGACTGCATCAGGGGGTTTCAGTTGGTAAAGATTTACCTGCTTAACCCAAATTTTTCACATGGTAATGGTCAAACAATGCTGTTTGGGGACGATTTTAAAATATTTACTTTGAGAAAATTAAAGGAAATATCCATCCCTCAGTTCAAACAAGGGCTCTGAGAGTTTACCACCTGAGTACCCAAATTGGAAATTTTTTACTCCGCCATACATTTTGGGGGAATTTTCCACTCACTCGCCATACATTCCGAGCTGAATTTTCCACTCGACACCCTAGCACAAAACCTATTTTGGGTCACTGCCTAAACTACTCCACATATCCTCAGCAAGCGCAATAAAAATGACGTCGTTACGCGTAAATTCCACATAGGTCTCTGGCGGGTACTGCGTCGCAACCCTCCCACGCAGCGCCAGGCGTGGCCGGCGGGGGTCCGCACCTGGTCAGAGTGGTCCTGGAAGGTGTGCAGGCAGGCGCGCGACGCCGTGTCCCACACCTTCACTGTGCTGTCTGTGCTGCTGGACACAAAGTGTTTGTGGTCGTCGGCAAAGTGGACGGACAGCACCCAGGAGGAGTGGCCCGACAGCGTGCCGGCCAGGTCCGCGTGGTTCCTGCCGGCGCCGCGCGCTGTCACCCAACGCACAACAGTCACCGCCCGCCGCTCCAACGGCGGCGATCGGTACAAACCTACCGCACCGCTTCTCACAGCAGCTGTAAAACAGCCCGTGCCCTCCGCTCCGTCACTGAATCAAGGTAAAAGATTAAATAAACTGAATTTTTGCACCAGACACAGGAACCTCGATTGAGCAACTGTAGGCACGCACAAATATTACAATATATGTTCTACTGAACACCTATAAATTGTTCGGCCTAAGTTGGTACTTCTAGTATCGGTAGAATGTCTAGCTGAAGAGTTGTGAGCTCACCATTGAGACAATTTTCTCTGGCAATTTAAATACTTTGACGTCTTTTCACCAAAGAAGTTACTCACTACCACTGAACCTTCAGTCACGTTTTGTATATACCCTGTTCTATATAAGACAATCTTCCGTTTTAGCCAACGCGTCAATAAAATAAGCCCAACAAATAAGGTACAGCCTCGGAGACCGAAGTGTCACAGCCCCGCACCTCCGATTCTGAGAGTACTCACACGTCGTACACCTTGATGTGACCGTCGTCGGAGGCTGTGAGCAGGAGTTTCGAGTCGGGCGAGAAGGCCAGCGACCTGATGGGCATGGCGTGACCCTCCAGCGTGTGCACCCGCCGCTCCGTCTCGATGTCGAACACGTTGATGATGCCGTCAATGGCGCCCGAGGCCAGGAACTTACCGTCAGGACTCTGGCGGCGTCCGCACAGCGTCAGATGGGGAGGACAGAGTCGGCAGCGATACTGGTCTGAAGGTGATGAGGTCCTGATATTTATTTTGGGCAAAGTGGGCATTGAGTTTAAAATAAAAAAATGTCAAAAGCAGCTGCCTTCATTGCATGTTCCAAACTTGTCATAAAGTATTGCTCAGGTCTATCCAGAACTTTCTCCAGAGCCTGTTAACTGACGTCTACCAAAACAAGGTTTGGAGCTGTGGTAAGTTGTATAACTAAAAGGGCGGCACCATCATGCCATGTGAAGCCACAAACAAGCATCAAGTTAGCAGCCAATGACTCTATACTGGACAAGCAGTGCAAACTCCCTAATCAACCAATGACCGCTATAAAAACGCATTTTCCGATAGAACTAAAACTCACATATGCAATGCTGAAGGTGAACTTGCCGCGTGTGTCGTAGCTCTGCTCCTGCTTGCCGGACTCGACGCCGTAGACGACGATCTTGCCCTGGTGCGAGCCGGTGGCCACCATTTTGGAGTCGGGCGAGAAGCAGACGGACCAGGACTCGACGGGCCCGGCGTCGATGGTGCGCAGCAGGCTGCCGGTGCCCAGGTCCCAGAGCCGGATGGTCGAGTCCAGCGAACTGGAGGCAGCCACTGCCGGGCCCCACAGAGGTGCTCAGGTCGTCACACGTCTCAACAGACCCGATACGTTAAGCCACTAATGTGAGCAGGTGTCTGTAATACCGGCTAGTCACGAGGCGTGGCGTTTTGTAAATACAAAGAGCGGGGAGAGGGATTTTTGGTGAAGTCAGAAAGGCACACTGCACTAAAGACTGTGCCCAAAGAGGAACTAGTAAGAGCATACATACATGTGCAACAAGTTGAGAGATAAAAATATCAACGGAATCACATTTCGGTTATCTTTCTGTGTATTCAAGTATGACATTTTCCATAACAAACATATGAAGTCACTAAACAGTCATGTTGCATGAGAATTCCGCTACTAAAATAAAATACATGTCAACGGGCTGGCACAAAAAGGAATGTGGTATCCTACTCTTAACCAACTATTTGCCAGCGGACCCCAATACTATAACACCACCTAACCCCAGAAACTACCTCAACCAAGAGACCGTTAAATCTGTGGGAATAGCTGTAGCCGATGGTGCCTTTTGTAAGGGGCAGTCGCACCTTGGCCGTCGGCGGCGATGTCCGTGGACATGACGCCCAGCGCGTGTCCCTCCAGGGTGTGTCGGAGCGACAGCTGGCTGTCGGTCCACTCCCACACCTTGACTGTGTCGTCCAGCGACCCGGTCAGCACGTACTCGGCAGGCAGCGGGTTGCGTGCCGGAGTCTCGGCGTCCCCGCCCGCCGACTCCCTGCAGAGCCGAGCACCACACCCGTCCCAGAAACTGTGGCCATCGCACCCATAATGGGCATGCTAACGACTTTGGGAATGCTAACCACAGTTCCCTCCGCTGGTTCCAGCGGACGAGGTACTGCATCCCAGGACGACTGGGACATGAGGGTACTGCGCCCCAGGACGACTGGGACATAAGGACATAGCATAACAGAGCCAATTCAGACATTGGGGGCATGGCACCGAGGCCACTGATTTGAATGAGCTCAGGGTCAGAGACATTCAGTTCAAAACAAAGAATGCAAGGCTGAGGAAGCGGATGGTGGTTGAATACCTTTGGCACAGAACAGGGTCGGAGCGAGATAGGACCACTAAATGTTAGACGAGACAAGGTAGCGAAGGTGTTGTCGCAGTATTCCCTCCAGTGCTACTTCAGATGCCGCTGATGGGTGGGGCTGAGGCACATGGACCCATCTCTTCAGGTCCCGTCAGCTTATGGCACTCCTGGTTCACCAGTGGCACCAGTAACCAGGAATAACAAAATATATATTTGCAAAGGGCACAAAAAGTGCAGGAAGAAAGCACATAGGTGAACGGCTTAAACAATTATTTTGCATGATAAAAACATTTTAAGAATGTAGCTTTGATAACCTGCTATAATTTTCTTTTATACCTTACCTTACCTTATGGTCATCGGCAACTGAGGCCATTTAAGGCCTATGAGGACCGATCATAACGAGCTCTGTTACAGGAAGACAAGCAGTTAGTCAGTATTTGGAATGGTGTAGTGGGATGCAGACCAGTGTGCGTCCAGTCGTGCCTTAAACCATACCTGACCTAGAAACATCTATCTCCAATAACCTACCCAAAATTACTACTTGGCTTACTAGTAATCGTCTTACCATAAACCCCCTAAAATCAACCTACCAAATATTTTCCAACTCTCTTGAGCAGTCTGATGTACAAATCTCCATTCACGGTCACCCTCTTTCAAGAAAATTCTCCACTAAGTACCTCGGCCTTCTCATCGATGAGAAATTTAAATGGGACCCCCAGATTAGGAGTGTGGAATCCACTGTTACCCGCAATATCGGCCTTATTGGTAGAATTAGTAAATACCTGAAGTCCCATCATCTCCTACTCCTATACAATTCGCTAGTTCTGTCCCATCTTTCGTATGGGCTCCAGGTCTGGGGTACAACGTATCCCTCCAAGCTTAGGAGGCTGGAAATTTTACAGAAAAAAATCCTTCGGATCATTGACTTCGCGGACCGTCTGGCCCCTTCCAGCCCCATCTTCAAAAAGTATGCCATCCTTAAACTACCCGACCTTATCAAGCTAACTCAGATCAAAGTACTTCATGAGTTTCTTACTGGCTCCTTACCATCCCCACTCTCCACAAAATTTACATTGGCCACCACAGTCAGGGACCGTGTTGCCAGACGACCCCAGCATTTCGAAGTTCCCTTTACCTCTGTTAATTATAGACAATTTTCACTGTTCTTGTCAGCCCCAAAAACATGGAATAATGAAATAGCCAATAGAATGAGAGATATTAACGATGTTCCTCGGAGTAAATGCGTTTTCAAACGGGTAGTCAAAAAGATGTATATTGACCAGTATTAATGTCACTTTACCTTGCAACTGTCAAAATATTGTTCTGTGTCTGTCAGACCTCTTGTACATGTCTCATTTATTTGTATTTTCTTAGAATGGGCTGTTCATCGTCCCCCTCACAGTTCACCGAACGGGTGGAGTGTATGAGCTGCGATGTCCTTCACGTTTTTTGTTTGTTTTGTTTTTGTTTTTTGTCTTGCTAAATGTAGTCATGTCTCTTGAGAGTTGTATTCATCTGCCTTTGTTTTTGTTTTTCCTTCTTTTTTGTCTTGCTAAATGTAGCCATGTCTCCTGTGAGTTGTATCCAGCAGTCTGTGTGAAATGTATCCAGTTCTGTTCTTTCTATATAATGTCTGTTTCTTTTCTTGTGCCCCATCCCACCTGAAGATCAGTGCTTTTCTTTCTTATCTTCTTTTCCCCAACCCCACTTGAAGATCAGGGAACCCTCCCATCTGGGATATAACGGTGGACCAGTGGTGGGGGCTGGAAGTGGCGGGGTGGATTGTCTACCAACGATCACCCCAAGGGCTCAACCAGAAACTTAGACCCTGTTGGTGGTGGCCGAAGTCAGGCTTTTAGTCTTCTCGTCTATTATCAGCTGCTGCACCTCATATGCTGTTTGTCCTTGTCCAATCGCACCATGTTTGCCCACCCCGCCCGTCTGCCCCTAGCCCCGTATCCCCGTTTTTTTTTTGCTAAGTCCGACTAATCTTTCAGACACCTCCATGGCGGTCTACCTCCTGGCTTGCTCCAGCCTGCAGCCCTCGCCTGACGGGCGATGATCCCCCATGGATCCGGGTAACTGTCGGCTGGAGCTGCGCTTCCGACCGGACGACGTGTTCTGCGGGCCCACCTGCACAGAGCCAGGATCATGCAGGGTTTGTTGCCGAAAGTGAGGTGTCGGCGGTAGAAGAACTCGACATAGCCTTCAGTGTACTCCACAGAGCTGATGAGCACCGCCGGAAGGATGTTCCGCTCGACAACATGTGTGACTTACAATTCCTGCCGATGGACGAGTCGGGTGGCTCCATCCACACGGACGTGGTACCCGCCTCATGCATTGACACAACGAACCCGACCCGACCCGCCAGTCTCTTCATACCGCCTGTTAGCCGTCTCTCGCGTGGATACACCTCTGATCTGCTGCTACCGGCGTCCTAAGTACAACCGCCGAGCAAAGTACCGGCTGGCCACAGGTGGAGATGGTTCGGCGCCCGAGCGGTCTCCAGCCTGCACCATATGCCGTAGCACCCGCTGGTCGACTGACCGTCCTTCGAGTCGCTAGTCAATCAGCGCGGCCTCACCGACGACCTCAACCAGCTCAAACAGCTTCTCGAGGAGCGGCCGGTGATGTCCCGCCACTTCATCTGCTACCGGCTGGGGGCCCGAGGGGCCGGTTCAGGTACCTGCTGCCGCTGGTCGCCTACTTCAACGCCGGCCCCTGGCGCAACATTTGGGTGCGCCTGGGGTACGACCCGGGAGTGACCTGGCCGCCTGGAAGTACCGGTTTTTTTACTTCCGCACACGCAGTACTGTGCTGAAGAACATGATGGCGTTGACGCGAGCGCTAAGTGTGGTGCCTTACCGCTCGACTAACGACTCCTAGTATATGCTTTCCTCCATCAACACTAAGCACCTGGATGGCGGCTCCAGGGTGGGGGAGGTGCCTTGCGGTGGCGTGGACTTCGCTTTTGGGCCGGGAATTCTCCCGAGTTCTCGGCAGATCTTCTACCAGTACTGGAATTATTATCTGCCGGAAGTAGGCCGACTGGCTACCGAGGTTCCGACTGAGGCCTACCTGGCCGACCACGGCTGGATCCAGCCCGGTGCCGAGGACAGGGTGCTCGCTCTCATTACGCAGCACGTAGACGCCTAGTCAGCGGCACCAACACCGAAACCGGCGCGTCCGGAGACATCTCCGACGTCTCAGACGTCGGGGCGGAGGGCGAGAAGCCGGACTTCACCGAGGACCGGGAGACTGAAGACAGCGAGGAGGCTGACGTCACTGGTGCCAGCGGGGAGGTGGCTGACGTCACTGGTGCCAGCGGGGAGGTGGCTGACGTCATTGGTGCGGACGTCGGGACAACTTGTCCGTGGTGCCTGTCTGGGCCTCACGGGCCCAGACATAAAATGGATACTCAAGTGTTGCTCACTTCAGCTGTCCAGCCGTCTGTGGCCACGGCGTATGCGCCTGGAGTGTGTCTTGTTTCGCCTCTCCCCTTCATGAGCTGGTTGCGGCTTTGCTGAGGTGTTGTCACCCATGCGTCGCGTCGTTCATGGTATGGGATCTGCACTGAAAAAATATGTGTATTGATGTTGAGTCGTTCCTGATGATGTGTGCCGAGATGGATTGCCCCCTCCACCCAGCCCTCGGACGCCGGAATGCTCCCCCTCGTTATCCGGTCTCGTGCGCCATTAACGAAGCCATCCGCCCCCGGCGTCGAGCTTCCTCCGCCGCTGCGCCGTGCTCCCTCCGCCGCTGCGCCTCGCTCCCTCCGCCGCTGCGCCGCGCTCCCTCCGCCGCTTCGCCGCGCTCCCTCCGCCGCTGCGTCGCGCTCCCTTTGCCGCTACGTCTCTTTGCCGCTGCGTCGCGTTCCCTCCAACGATGGGCTGGGCGCGCTCCGCTGGGCCCCTGGCCCCGTCGCCGTCTCGATTCTGGTGTCCCTGTCCACGTCGTCCTCCCTCACGAATGTCGCCACCTCGCAGCTCTGCCCAGGTTTTTCTGACCCTAATGTCCCGAGGATTGTCCTCTTTGCATTTATAGATTTGTAGTGGAGGAAACGTTTGGATTCTTCGCATTTCGATGTGTACGTGTGTAATAAACGTGTACGGTATCAAACGTGCTGACAGACGGTGCACAAACTACATCTGTAGGCAGACCATTCCACTCATTCACCACCCGGACACCAAAAGCATTTCTCCGGACCCGGGACACGGCTCTGGGTTTCAGTAGTTTGAAAGGGTGGCCTCTGGTGCGGGTGCTGATATCGCGCGTGAAGAACTTGTCGGGGTCAAGAGTCATTCCAGAGTTGAGTATTTGATATACACGTACCATGTCACCGTGCCTGCGTCTGTAGTAGAGTGACGGCATGTTCAGGGCCCTTAGGCGTTCCTTATATGGTTTGTGTTTCAGATTTGGGACCATCTTAGTGGCCCGTCTCTGTACCCGCTCCAGTTTCTTTTGGTTTGCTCGATTGAAGGGGCCCCACAGCAGGTTGCCATACTCTAAGTGTGGTCTGACCAATGTTGTAAACAGAAGCGGCAGAGAGCTTTCATCTATCTTGCAGAATGAGCGGCGGATTACTGCTAAAATTTGGTTTCCTTTAGAGGCTGCTGTTGCTGCATGCTCGTGAAATTTTAGTTCCCTGTCAATAATGATGCCCAGGTCCTTCTCTGTGGGGGTGTCATGGAGCGGAATACCTCGCATCGTGTACTGGGCGTGTGTTTGGTTCATGCCAATGTGCAGGACAGAGCATTTTTCCTCATTGAAGGACATCTGCCACTCTTCTGACCACTCTGTTGCTTGGTTGATGTCTGCCTGGAGCTGGTCTATGGAGCAGGAATCCTTCATTGCAGTGTATATTTTGGTGTCGTCTGCGAACATCTTGGCTGTTGAGGTAACTGCATCTGGCAAGTCGTTAATGAAGATAACAAAGAGCAAGGGCCCCAGCACTGAACCTTGTGGGACGGCACTTGCCACGGGCGCCCATCCTGAACCACATCCACTTGCTGTTTGCGGCCTGTGAGGAAGTCGTCGATCCAGGCAAGCAGCTTCCCTCTGATACCATATCCCTCCAGCTTGCCTAGGAGCCTTTTATGTGGAACAGTGTCAAATGCCTTTCGGAAATCAAGGTATACACTGTCCACAGGATGTCCTGCTTCGATACACCTGCTCCAGTCCTCCATTGCTTCCAGGAGCTGAGTATCGCAGGACATACGGGGCAAAAACCGTGTTGAGCTGGCGAGAGTAGGTCATTGGAGATCATATGCTCCATGATGCGGTCACGGATAAGGGCTTCAAGGGTCCTGCATACGACTGAGGTTAGGCTAATGGGCCGGTAGTTGCTGGGGTCTTGCTTTTCACCCTTTTTGTAGATGGGAACAACTGAGGCCTGTTTCCACTCCTGGGGGAGTTTTCCTGCATCCAGAGAACTTCAAAACAGGGCCGCTAGGGGGCCTGCAAGTGGGACAGCAGCTTCCCGTAGAGCATGTGGGTGTACCTGGTCGGGACCAGGAGCTCCCATAGGCTTGAGGTGACGTAACTGTTTGGTGACCAACTCAGGTGTGATTGTCATGTCCTCAAGGGGTGTGCCGTTGAATCTGTTTGGATATTGTGGCAGGTTTTCCATATTTTCTATGGTAAACACTTTGCAGAAGGAGTTGTTCAGAATGTAGGCCTTTTTCTGGTTATCATGATACAGGGTTCCATTTTCGTCTGCCAGATCGTCTACTCTCCCTTTGGTTTTGAGTCTTGAATGGACATGTCACCAAAAGGGTTTCACAGTTTGTTTTAAGCAGTTGATTACCTTCTCTTCATGTTTGTAGAGAAGCTTTCTGGTTAGTGTGCCAAGCTGACTGCTTATGACAGAATGTCTTGCATAGTTCAATCTTTGTTCGATCTCACCACATGAGTTTCTGTAGTTGTGCCATGCTTTATCCGCATCATGGAGCATATGATATCCTTCTTCCTTTTCAAGCTGATGGCTTCTGGTGTAATGTATAGCTTGTTGCTTTGTGTCCGCCTGTTACTGTAGGCTGGCACACATTCCGTGATGAGGTTGTCCAGGATATGCAGAAATGTGGCATGTGCATCTTCTAGACTAGTTTGGTTGATGAATTCCCAGTCTGTGCTGTATAACAGTACTTGGAGTTTAGCATAGTTACCTTTTCGATAGTTCAGCTTAGAGTGGTTGTCGTCTGGTTTGTGTGTGTAACATCTAAACCTGAATTCCAGTATGGCATGATCACTCAATCCTAGCCCTGGTCTATGTTGCAAATTAATTATCATGTCAGGTTCATTTGTGAGGACAAGATCAAGGATGCTGGGGGCAGTACCGGCTCGAAGTCGAGCGGGACTATGTAGCCATGACATGTATTTAGCGCGCACGCACCCACCGCACCACCCACACACACACACACACACACCCACCCCGCACACCACACGCACCGCACACGCACACGCACCCACACCACCGCACACCCACCACACGCACACGCACCGCACACCCCGCACACCACACCACACGCACACGCACACGCACACGCACACGCACACGCGCGCCACACACACACACACACACACACACACACACACACACACACACACACACACACACACACACACACACACACACACACACACACACACACACACACACACACACACACACACACACACACACACACACACACACACACACACACACACACACACACACACACACACACACACACACACACACACACACACACACACACACACACACACACACACACACACACACACACACACACACACACACACACACACACACACACACACACACACACACACACACACACACACACACACACACACACACACACACACACACACACACACACACACACACACACACACACACACACACACACACACACACACACACACACACACACACACACACACACACACACACACACACACACACACACACACACACACACACACACACACACACACACACACACACACACACACACACACACACACACACACACACACACACACACACACACACACACACACACACACACACACACACACACACACACACACACACACACACACACACACACACACACACACACACACACACACACACACACACACACACACACACACACACACACACACACACACACACACACACACACACACACACACACACACACACACACACAAGTATGGTTAAAACGCACAACAGGAGATCAGCGTTTAAGTCCAGCGGCAGGCGCCGCACGAAACTCGTTAGATCAAACATGAGCACAGGCCGAGTAAAGTAACAAAGGGAAAGTGACGGGAAGAAGGTAAAGGAAGTGTCAAGAGATGTGAGGTACCAATGAGACAGTGAGACGGTGAGAGAGACGCAATACCGTGTCGGGCTGCGAGACCAGAGAAAACCCGCTCGGGCGGCGAAGCGAGCAACGCGGCGGCGATGGGTCCGCAGCGGCGGGGTGTGGGGGGGGACGCAGGCGAGCTCGCCGGGATGCCACGGGGCACGCGTTCGCGCAAAGCAACGGATTTAAGATTCCGACGCGGCCGGCCCGCGGGGACGCGGGAGCAGGTCGGTAGCGGCGCGGCGGACGTTGTTCGAGTACCGGGACCGGAGGAATGAGGAGAAACAAGAACAAGGATAATCAGGCTTAAGACATACTGGAACATATCAATATCAAAAGCACACGGGTTATGGCTGAGTTGAGTTGGAAACAATCAGTACAACAGATTGAGACAAGTTCTATTTTTTCCCCCAATAAGAAACTGCACAGACGGCCACAAGAGAAGGAAGAGAATAGAACAGATATTTTCGTTACAGTGCCATCTTGTATGGACAACAGTAATATCATGTCGGAGTGTTGAATGAACATTTGTGTTGGTAACAAACATTAGGTCTCAGACGGTACACTGATTTTGCGCGGTTAAATAAGCGGCCAGGAAATCTCTGCGGCCTGTCAGCTGACTCCAGTTTAACACATTAACACATTAACAACCAGCGTCACCTATACTCCAACAGCCATTCGCAGTCGCGGGTGGCGCCGCCAAAGGTCGAAACTAGCGCCACCACGAACAAGCCCAGACAGTTGCCCCCATGCACCTGAACGCAGACCATTTTTTGTTCCAGCATGTACATGCTGGAACAAAAATTTGTCCTGAAGGAGTTCTAGAAAATCGTGGGAAATGTGACTTGGGGGTCTGTTGACATGTATGGTGACCAATTTATGTGAGGCATGTTAAAGTTTCCAGCAATGAGTAGATGTGAGGGTTTTCTGCTGCAAGCTGCATGGAACAGTCTCCCTAGACTTGAGAGAGACTGGCGGTCATTGCCAGATGGGCTCCTGTAGATACAGCCTACTAGCAGCCAATCAGAGTGATTTAGGATGACCTGTATCCATATATGTTCTGTGTAGATGTGGTCATACAGTTTGATTTCTGAGGCCTTTAGGTTTTCTTTCACAAAAATGCAGACTCCCCTCTTCCCAGATGCGCCAAGCCGCAGTTGAGATGGATCAAAATTAATGTAATGTGTGTAACCTGGAACTGTTAGGAGAGCGGGTGAAATAGGGTTTAACTGAGCTTTGGGGATGACTTCAGTTAGCAAGATGATGTCTGGTTCGTTTACCAGCAATGTGCATGCACAGATCATCCCTCTTGTTAATGAACTGGTCACAGTTAGTGTATAAGATTTTCAGGCCTTGCTCATTTTTCCTCCCAATGTGGCGTCAATGTGCTGCACTACTGGGTAAGTGTTGGTCACCACTAGATGTTCCCCCTCTTTGTGCACCAGAGGCCCTGTTGCTTTGGGGATGCCCCAAAGCATCTACAGTCTCTGGACGTTTGACTTCTGTGTTGCCGGCGTGTGCCCCACAGGGTACCTCTGAGTGCTGAGGATTTTCTGATGGCAGAGGCTCCATATTTGAGCTTATCCTGGGCACTATATTTTTCCTTTGAATCACCAGGCTTGGCTCTCCAGCATCTCTACGACGCTTTAGCTCCTCTCTCAGGGCTCTGTTTTCTTGTCGTTCGCGCCATGTCAGATCTTTTTTTTCACGATCTATGAAATCATCAAAGACACCTGAGATTGTGCATGCGTCTCTGTTGGTCAATCCCTGATCTGACTTGACAGATTCAACCTTCTGAGTGACTGAACAGACAACCTTGTTGCAGTTCTCCCTAACTATGTCAGCATATGTTGACTTGAGATCAACCTGCTCTTTGAGCCCTCTTTCAATCAGTTTGGACTGGTCCTTCAATGTGTCTGCCTGCAACCTGAGGGCTTTCTGCAGATCATTCATTCGACCATCAAGGGAGTTTTGGAATTTTGTGAGGCCATCCTGCAGGGCTTGATTTTGGGCCTGGTTGTCTAGATCATTTAATTTTTCTTCCAGGAGCTTAATTTTATCCAGGCCATGGGAATGGGCAAGATTGGTGGGATTTTGAACAGCTGTCTTCAGCCAGACTTTGCACACATGACACAGCCACAGCAGGGTTGCAAAAAATATGCACAGCAGTCATGCAAAAGTTTCTTCAGAACTGAAGGATCTATCCACAGTCCCAGCCATCTTAAATTCAGTGTACACATACAAACCTGTAATATTATTTATTTAAATAAACAAATAAACACAGCTACTAATTAGTGTTACAAATCACTGTAAGCCACTGCTATAGAAACTCATAAAAATTAAAACACATACAAACATAAGTTTAGAGATTAGACATGGTTGATTCAATAGTCCCAAAGAGAAGATGAAAATTACTTCACATTTTTCTCAATAAAAATCAGACTACATGTTTTACTCTTTAGAAATGCCTACCAGAAATGAACTAGGATTGTGTACAGATACTAAATGTCAAATCACCACACTCACTCTGCAGGGACATCTTCATTTGACTTTGGTTTGTAGCAGCCCCAGGAACAGCTCCATATGCAGTCATCATGTGCATTCTCCTTCTTGTATTGAAGGGAAAACTGGAACAAAAGGATACTGACTTAGCTCAGTTGGTTTTATGCAAACATGCTTGATATGATATGGGTGCTTTAATCACACAATAAGAACATATTTCACTATCCATAGGCTAAAATAGTTCACAAGAACACATTTAATGACACTTATTCACCAAGGAAGATAACTTTACTTCATTCTATTAGGGCCACTCCAAACAGGCACACTTGCCCAAATATAGGGAGTATTTGGAGTGGGTGTTTAAGGATTGTCTCCACCGGGTCAGGTGAGACATGGAAGGCTGTCTCCTGCTGTGGAGACTGCGCTCATTTAATTAATGCTGTCTGATCTGAAGCTGGGCAACAAAGCCACCAGGGCTGGTCTGTGAAAGTCTCCTGATGACTTTAACAAGGTGAGGCTAAGGTTCCACATATTAAACTTGCAACTTGAACATAATTTGTGGAAAGACCTAAGCAGACCAGATGAAAATTAAGCATGGCCAAGCTGAGAGGAGAGAAAATGATATATGATCACCACTCAAAATAAAATACTGAAAAACATATTGTCCACAGTCCACCCCATATTGTCCACAGTCCACCCCATATTGCATGATTCTAATCATCACTCGAAATTAATGCAGCACCATCATGAGTAGGTCGGCTATCGGCGTCCACACAGGCATGCCTCCGGCACCCTGCTGCCCCTTCCTGAGTGTCCTCCCCAACAGTGTTGCGTTGTGCCCAAATCTCACCGAACGCTCTCTATGTCTCTCGTGGCGCTAAATACGTCTTTCCTCTCCCTCCTCCGCTAACTTTTTTCTCTCCACTTCACAGGGGCATGCTGCTGGTCTTTCATGACCCGCTTGGTCGCCTCTGGTGACGACGGGTTACGCCCGACCCCCTCCCCCTCTCGGGGCGCTCTACCGGCGCGCCAGTGTTATGTGGCCCTCTACCGGGAATTTAATTTAAAATTAAAAAAATTAGAAGCACAGAGACGAAACCTGAATGAGCTCGCAGCACAAGAAAATTTGCAGGGTAGCCAGGCCTCTGTGCTTTTGAAGACATTGAAGACATTGTGGGAGCGGTCGAGGTACCGGCCGCTCCCACTGTCGGTAGCTGCACGTCATGAGACATCTTGTCACACTTTAAAGAAAAAGGAAATTTTGGGGTCAAATCCTCACTTACCATTCTTAGTAAGTTTAAAGAACAAAGACTTTAATCTAATCAAATTCCAACCCGAAAAGTTAACGTATGGGCACACATCCACCTCGGTTTTTATAGAGCTCAGGCCCTTATATTACTGCTGTTAGTCCTCCACATGTAACATCTCAAAATCGCTTCGCTGTGTACGATAAAATCCCTGCGATATAATAGTCTTCCTGATTCCGAAACAACAAACAGTCTCTATTCCTTGAAACAGTCGGTGGCGGCCCCGGTGACGACAACGACGAGGAATAATAGTAGGGAATAATCAGGGTAATAGAGGAATAATACACAAAACACGTGTCGTCTTTAGGTTTGAAACCCTTAGGGCACGTTCCGGATCCGCCATGCGCGGAACGGTGGAAAACGTCCTGCGGCCAGCAAATTTAAGAGTAGTTGGGACAATATTTATCCTGAAGTCATTAATATTTTAAATGACCTATAAAACACAAAAAGTAAAGTTCCACAAGTCAAAATAAATAATCGTCCACCCCATTCCCCATCGGCCGTCAAGACGTTCCCACATCCCAATACCACGTCCACCCCGTCCACCAATAATCAAAACGCACCAGTTGGCCACGGATTACCATAATTATGTAGTCCGTAGTTTGGCTTTTGCCGCTTTTGCACAAGTGAGACGGGGACGTTTCATTTTTGCCACAGTTCATAAGTACAGCACGTTCATAAGTGCCGCACGATCAAAAGTGCAGCATGTTCAAAAGTGCAGCAGTTCAAAAGTGCAGCAAGGTGAAGGAAGGGATGTTCAAAACGCCCGCAGTTCAAAAGTGCAGCACGATCAAAAGTGCAGCACGTTCAAAAGTGCCACCAGTCATAACTGCCGCAGCTCAAAAGTACAGCACCATTAAGGAAGCAATGTTCAAAACGCTCGCAGTTCATAAGTGCCGCACGATCTTAAGTGCAGTACGATCAAAAGCCCCCACAGTTCAAAAGTGCAGCGCGTTCAAAACCCCCGCAGTTCATAAGTGCAGCAGACTCGATTATCAAGCACGTTTAAAACACCCACAGTTCATAAGTGCAGCTCGTTCAAAAATGCAGCAAGGTCAGAGAAGCGGTGTTCAAAAGGCCAGCGGTTCATAAGTGCAGCAAGATATTTTGCGTAGAGTTCAAAACGTCCGCGGTTCATAAGTGCAGCAATATAATTGTGCACTGTTAAAAACTCCCACAGTTCATAAGTGCAGCAGGTTCAAAAGTGCAGCATGTTCAAAACTGCAGCGCATTCAAAAGTGCAGCACGATCAAAATTACATCCCGTACAAATGTGCAGCACGTTCAAATGTGAAGCCAGATTAAAAGGATCAGGCCAATCATAGATTGGGTCAGAACGCAAATCATTAGAATCGGAGGGTAAGTCCAAAAATAAAAGCAAAGACTGTATCTTCATTCCCACCGATGTTTTTTAGTTTAAATTATCTTGCCCATACATTTCCAACGGAGAGGCCATGGCTCGTACCTGACCTACAGTCGTCTCTACAAAAAAATCCCGGATTGTCCATAGATTAGCCCTATTATTTCTAAGCCATATCAACATGTGCCCCACCGGGGTCCTAGGCACGACGCGCCTTGCTGGGGAGACGTACATTTCGCCCTTCTTCCGTATCTTATTTCCCAGGAAAGCTAGAGAAAAATTACGGACGGCCGGCGAAAAATGTGCTCGACACAAAAAGAAATTATCAGAATTATTTCATTTCAGGTCAATGTTGAAGCCAGCATAGGTCAAAGACATTTGACTGCCAAAGTGCCAGGTCAATAGAGTGATGCTAGGGGTATCTCTGATTTGGTTAGTCAATTAAAGAGTTTTTCTAGCGTCTTAGTGAAACTGGGACTGCCAGTTTGTCATGATTTTAGGAATAAGTGCGTGTGCGCTAGGCGTGTGGTGTGCGTGTCAGGGTACCTTAACTACGGGTACAACCAAGTTTCCTACTAAATATAGTCCTCCCATGATGACGTCACCGCCCTTTCCTACTAAGTTCTAGGAGATTCTACTAAGTTTTTGGAAGGATCAGCTGGAACATACCAAGTTTGGGCGTACTTGGCAGCAATCTAGTATAAATTGAAATCAACTTGTTTCACCCATTTGACAGTAACCTTGATATCAACGGCGAGCAGCGTATTTTACGTAAATCTGATGAAAAAATCATAACAATTCAAACAATTTGTTGAAAAGGCATGCATTTATTTGATCAACTCAGGCCTACTTAATAGCCGAGAGAAATAAGTTTACCTTTTCTCAAGAGATCACCGGTGTTTATTGTCTTCTGCTGCGGGTACCACCAACAGCCAATCAAAGGTCAGAAATCAACAGCCAATCAAAATCGAGATTAGTCTGACTGCAAACAGCTGTTAGTGCTTAACGTGTCCTTATTTTGACACGCTCTGGAAAATTTGTAAAAATAATATTCTTCACTGGAGTTTTTGCAAAACGTCTGGTGCTTTCACAAATAAAAATCTTTTAGCTTTCTGTTCAACCATATAAGTTTTGTTGATACAGTTCTAAAACAGGTTATTTAGAGCTTCGAAAAAGTGCAATTTCTCCAATGCCCTGCATAGTAACTGTAGTGCCTCTCCAGCCATGATGACGTAATGCTGCCAAACAACTTGAACGGGGTCTGGTGCGTGTTGTTTTTGTTGTTGTTGCTGGTAAACAAATATCCTGGTTTTGAGAATTGCATATTCAAATTTTGCACTTCTGGTTTATGGCAAGGGCTTGTGTATGACCTTTTACACAGTTTGTATTCCCCGGATTTCTGATGTCTGATTTGTGGCACAATGAACCGCAAATATATAATCAAAACGCCCGAATAAGGTGAAACCAGAGCTGAATCTATCTTGAACAGGTGGAGGGCAGGGCAGTTATTTTCTCCACTAGGACAACAGAATTCTGTATTCATCTCTAACTCTTTCTTTATAACTCAATCACTCATGCAGTTCCACTAAGAACATCTCACTGATCCAATTTCTTTTCCAGCTTCCCTGATCTTGGATCTGAATGATGAAAGCTATGCAGCGCCTGGCTTCCTCTGTTTTGAGTCATGGACTTGTGGTGTGTCATGCATTATCACACCAACAGGTGAGAGTGGAAAATAGCATTTAAAGGGAATGTGGCACCTTGGTCGAATCCTGGAATTTAGTGCAATTAGGTGTCCTTTTAGCCGAAAATAATGAAACCACTCATGATTTCTCTGCAAAATGCACAATAAGCCCAATATTTTTATTTTTAAATTACTCCTCTAGAAAAATAAATAAATATCAGCCTGTGGATGATGTCACAATCTGGCAACCACTACCATACTTGAAACGCTTCAAGGGCTTCGATTGGCTGCTGCTCATTGTGACGTCAGCATATATCATCACACCAGTAGCTCACGACAATGGCCGCCCGCCGACAGGATGGTGAGGGGGCTGGTGTCAGGTAGGTTTTAGATTTTTCTACGGAAATATCAAGTTCCAAGACAAATGACATATGGAGTACTGGGTTTTCTGACTTGCTTTACAACTTGGCTATCTCAGTTAAATTAATGTTATGAAGGTGCCACATTCCCTTAAACGTTAAATATGATTAACAGGTCACTCGGTCAACGAGGGCCTCCGCTTCTCTCAGATGCTTCGATCTGAGAAAGACTGACAAAAGACTCAGCCTGGAAAGAGCGCGTCAAAGACCAGAGCCAACAGGCCGATAAGGCCTTGCAAAATCTGTAATATTTAGGTATAGGTATAGGTATTGCTTAGCTTATAACAAATTCTCTTACTTCCATGCAAGTCTGTATTTTGCAATTTCTTATCACATGCACAGTGCTGCATCCATGGCTGCCCTATAGAGCAGATGTGTTAAATGATGTCAAGTCAGCCACTGTTGCAGGGGCAATAAAGTAAAGTGATAAATCATTATGACTGTTCAGACACTGAGGTGAAATAAAAATGGCAGTAGAGGGCTAATGGCCTCACCAGGACCCGCTGGAGAATGGGCATAACTACCTGTGCCTACAATGCATCATTAGATCAAGCGGTTGAGGTACTGGCCGCTCCCACGGTTGGTAGCAGCGCATCGTTAAACTGTGCCGGAGGGTGGCACTCAAGTATAGGCAGGCTCACCACCGCTAGAAGAGCCGCTTCTGGAACGGCTCCAATCTCAGCAGCACTTCGAGGCACCTCAGCCGCTGGGGCGAGTTGTGGGAGTGCTGAGGTAGTCTGCCACGCTCGCGGGAGCCCACCCGTTGTCAGCTGTCAGGTGAAGCTAGCGGAAGTGGGCAGGTAGCACCCTGAACTGGTGATCGGTGTCCATTCTGGGCTGTAGTTCTGGGGTTCAGGTGGGCGGTACCACAGTAGAGTAACAGTAGAGAGTAGGTAACAGTAGAGAGGCTGCCACATCTGTGTGGAATATGTGGAGGCCCATTTTGGTGCTCCCAGGCAGCGATGAACGCGATGGAAGCTGAGCTGCCGTTGTGAGGAGCAGGTGGTGCCATGCTCACCATGACTCGGTTCTTAGCAGTGTGCGCTGGGCAGTGATGTCGGTGGAGTACCAATATTTACGAGGCTCTGAAGGCTTTATACTTACTACTTTATACTTTCATACTTTATCATCTAAAAAGAATACAATAGATTAATAGGATTTGAACTGAGCTCCCAGCGGCGTAGAGCACGGAGAACCCTGGTGTCATCTTCCATTTTGTACAGTACTCATCTTTTTAGTAAGTTTTTGGAAAGCCTGCTGAAGATAAGGTGCCATTAGCCGCATAAAGTATTGTGGGGTTGTCCTAAGACCTAAAAAATGTAAAAGCAGAAGACAGTGAAAAATTCCAAATACCTAGAACCCGCCCGAGAAACCACCTTTCAGAAAAACCAAAACACACCAGCCAAAATATAAAAGTCTAAAACGACTAAGGCCAGAATAGCATAGATACTTAAAATCCCTTCTGAAAACGTATAAAACACTCAGAAAGGGCAAGGCAGGCAAGAGTCAAAAGAGGTAAAAGCGCAGGGATAGGCGATCGCAACGTTTCGATCGTTGATCGTCGTCAGGCCAATGGACCGTCGCCTGATGACGGTCCACTACCGAAACGTTGCGTACCTTCCACAGGCGGATCCAGAGGGCAAGGGGGCACGTGCCCCCCCCGATCGACATTCGGCGCCCTCTGAAATGGTCACGGCGCCCCCCTGAAATGCCGATGGCACCCCCTGAAATGTCGCTTCCCACCCCCCCCCCACCAGGATGCGAAAATCGGCGCCCACCAATAGGATTTTGCGCCCATCTGTTAGGTTTTGCTGGTCAAAAGTGGCGCCCCCTGGACCAGATGGCGCCCCCCGGGAAGGTGCCTCCGATCGTCAATCCTTGATCCGCCTATGGCACCTTCGCCTGACGACGGTTCACGACCGAAACGCTCGGTTTAGCTATGACCTCTACCTTGTCTTACCCATTTTGGGTGTTCTAGTTTTTTTAGGAAGGGTTTTAAACGTTTTAGCTATTTTGGCCTTTAACGTTTTTAGAGCCCTTTACGTTTTGGCTGGTGCATTTGTTTTTTTCTGAGAAGTAGTTTTCGGGTAGTTTTTTTGTAGTTATTTTAGCTTTTTACTGTCTTCTGCGTTATCATCTTCTTAGGGTCTTGGGTCACTCCCTCGAGACTTGACTCGTCTTTGACGGAGCAGCAACGCTTCACGAGCATACTATTCAAGCGCACGGATATCCCTGGGTGTAATGGGTGGTGGCACTTCATGGTCTGGGTGACACCACGCGGAAGCCGATGGAGTCGACGCCCGCTCTAAAGGCACGCTGTTTCTCCGTACTGTGGGTTGTGGGACGAATGCAATATGAAGCAGCAGGTTCTCTATCATACAGCTATCTCAGTTTCTTTCAGTTTACAATTATTAAGGATAAACTTCTTCACTTCGGCCGCCAATGAATATGAATACTGATGAAGCCTTTATTGTTAAAGGGAGCTGTTATTGGGTCCAAAAATACTATTTTCAATTTTTGCTGTTTTTCTCGAACTATTTCAACACATTTCACGTTCGAGTCTAGTCAATAAAACAAGTTACACGCATTTGTAATCGCCAGTACCAGAATCTACTTAGTCCATAACTTTTGTAGAGGTTTCAGGTAGAAAAATGTGCACCCAGTGTGACGTCAGCATACATTGTCGTGGTATGGTCATGGTATTGTCAATGCGATTGCCAATGGTCTCTACCCGGAGAGGACTGGGTCAATAGGCGGTGAATTTCTACCTTTTTCTCCGTGATCAGTGAACTTAGCATGAGTGAAATACTAATCAAGTAGTTTCTCGGTATGCTCTATCACATGGCTATCTCCTTTCAAGTTGCATTAGGAAGGTATCACATTATTTTTAAAGAAACTCATCAGTTTTCCTAAACATGTTCTATGTGTCCGGGTTCGGGAGCTGCTGACCCCCAAAACCCCATCTGCGGATCGGTGTAAATCGGATAGGGATAGGGGAGGGATAACTCGTCGGGGAACTAACATGATAATGGACAGCTGCTTCCAGAAAATTAGTATTTTACCCATTTCATAATTGTTTCTATCGTGTCAATTAAAAACCAACTAAATAAATTATCAAAGTACGTTCCAATAAAGAATGTGCTGTTATATGTGCGTACGTGACAGAATACAGGTGTGTGTAAGTGGCAGCTGAATGTGAAGGTCGGCTGTATTTGTGTCATGTTATGCGTGTTTATTTTTAGTTAATTGAATTTAGCTGTCATTGGTTATTTATATCTGGCGGGCATTCTTTTTAATAAACTAAACCAATATTTGTATCCTCGGCGCGATAACCACAATCTGAAGATGTCTGCCTCTCCCACAGGTCCGATGTCTCTCATTGTTGAGAGACCGTGCTTACATAGCGGGCGATTGGACGGCGGCCGATGGTGGAGGAACCTTCGAGGTGTTCAACCCGGCCACCGGGGCCGTGGTGGGCTCCGTGCCGGACTGCCGGACCGCTGACGTGGAGAGGGCGGTGGCGGCGGCAGCAGATGCCCAGCAGGCCTGGGGCGAGACCGCCGCCAGGGTGAGTGGTAGGGCGAAACTACTGCTTCTAGGGTGGGTGGTAGGGCGGAACTACTGCTACCAGGGTGGGTGGTAGGGTGAAACTACTGCTTCTAGGGTGGGTGACAGGGTGGAACTACCATTGCCAGGGTGGGTGGTAGGCTGGAACTACCATTGCCAGGGTGAGTATAGGCTGGAACTACCATTGCCAGGGTGGGTGGTAGGCTGGAACTACCATTGCCAGGGTGGGTGGTAGGGTGGAACTACCATTGCCAGGGTGAGTATAGGGTGGAACCACCATTGCCAGGGTGAGTATAGGCTGGAACTACCATTGCCAGGGTGGGTGGTAGGGTGGAACCACCATTGCCAGGGTGGGTGGTAGGGTGGAACCACCATTCCAGGGTGAGTATAGGGTGGAACCACCATTGCCAGGGTGAGTATAGGCTGGAACTACCATTGCCAGGGTGGGTGGTAGGCTGGAACTACCATGCCAGGGTGGGTGGTAGGGTGGAACCACCATTGCCAGGGTGGGTGGTATGGAACCACCATTCCAGGGTAGTATAGGCTGGAACACCATTGCCAGGGTGGGTGGTAGGGTGGAACCACCATTGCCAGGGTGGGTGGTAGGGTGGAACCACCATTGCCAGGTAGTATAGGCTGGAACACCATTGCCAGGGTGGGTGGTAGGTGGAACACCATTGCCAGGGTGGGTGGTAGGGTGGAACCACCATTGCCAGGGTAGTATAGGCTGGAACACCATTGCCAGGGTGGTATAGGCTGGAACTACCATTGCCAGGGTGGTGTAGGCTGGAACTACCATGCCAGCGGGGTGACAGGGTGGAACTACCATTACCAGGGTGGGTGGTAGGGTGGAACCACCATTGCCAGGGTTGGGTTGGGGGTGAAACTAGAGCGGGGAAACGAGTGGCCATGCTGCCTGATGAAGAAAAAAACCGTTTTCAGGCCCTTGAGCTGTTCCGGGTCTGTGGCCCAGCCTTTCTTAATGCAATGCCTTCCCGCAGCTAGACCTGATGTATCTCAAACAGTTTTGTAAAACATATTTCGTGTTTTCCTATTTCCATAGCCAATCTACCACATATATTTTGTTGAAAACTCGTGGCTTTGGCCGGGTTTTAGAAATATTCCCGAGACTCCCCGCCTTACCAGTATTCTGTATGTAAGTGATCGCGATCGCGCCTACGGAAACGGCGTAATCGGTCCTCTAGCTTTAGATCGGTGGCTCACAGCGGTTTTTGTGGTGGCCGTTATTCATATGTGTAGCTTAGGGAGCTCTTTAGCCGCGTTCTCTCGAAAAACGCCTCAGTGCTGCTTCTGGGGCGGCAGGAGCGATCGCGACTGCTGCACAGCTACCACAACCTGATCCACAAGTACAGCGAAGACCTGGCGGCGCTGGTGACGGCTGAGTCGGGCAAGCCTTTGGCCGAGGCGCGCGGAGAGGTCGCCTACGGAAACGACTACATCCAGTGGTTTGCCGGCGAGGCGCGCCGAGTCTACGTGAGTCGACCCCGAGTGGTGTTGAAGATGCAACTACTGTATTGTGTACTGTACTGAGGTTGCTGTGACGCTTGGAAGCAGCACTGGATTGATGTCTTGGTGAAATGCATTCAAATCAACTCGGTGGTCGATGTATTGCTCCACGTGCTTTTGTCGCAGCTGGTGGGCCGCTGGGCCATGTCGTGATTTTCCGGTTTTTGGTTTTGAACTTGTAAGAGTATTATTTTTTATTTCATGGTACCTTAGAAACCAGATGCATAACGGGAGGGGAGCGAAATTTTTAAGGCATGCAGTCTCTCCCAGGCGTCAAAGTCTCCAATGCTAACTTGGTGCTATCGTCTTCATTTACATCACACAGGTACTGGTTTCAACAGTCTTGTTTCTTTGGTGGTTGCACGCGCATTCTTCCATGCTTGTGTGCCAAGAGTCTGTTTGAGAACGATAGACATTTAGTAAAAGATACTATGACTGGACTTGATATTACGCATATCAACTTTGTTGGGATGATTATAGAAATTTCTGGGAGCCCAGTTAATTGAAAACCAATTCGCGAGGAACGTGACAAGTGTGTGGTTTATTTCATACAACGTGTGAGTACCATTGTGCACGGGGTCCTGCTGCCTGCTGATGTCACTCGTAAGTCTGTCCGCCTGCCGGCACTCCTGGACTGGCGGACGGTGTTCTCTGACAGGGCGAGCTGGTGGACACTGTGCCGAACCGGGAGACTATCGCCATCCGACAGCCGGCCGGACCTGCCGCCCTCATCACTCCCGTGAGTGTTGTCTGAGCCGCCCTCATCATACCCGTGAGTGTTGTCTGAGCCGCCCTCATCACTCTCCGTGAGTGTTGTCTGAGCCTTCCTCATCACTCCCGTGAGTGTTGTCTGAGCCGCCCTCATCACTCCCGTGAGTGTTGTCTGAGCCGCCCTTATCACTCCCGTGAGTGTTGTCTGAGCCGCCCTCATCACTCCCGTGAGTGTTGTCTTAGCCGCCCTCATCACTCCCGTGAGTGTTGTCTGAGTCGCCCCCATAGTGCTGTCTGAACCTCCCTCATCATACCCGTGAGTGTTGTCTGAGCCACCTTCATCACTCCCGGGGGTGTTGTCTGAGCCGTCTTCATCACTCTCGTAAGTGCTTACTGAGCCACCTTCATCTCTCCGGGGAGTGTTGTCTGAGCCGTCCTCATCACTCTCCGTGAGTGTTGTCTGAGCCGCCCTCATCACTCCCGTGAGTGTTGTCTGAGTCGCCCCCATAGTGTTGTCTCAGCCTCCTTCATCACTCCCGGGAGTGTTGTCTGAGCCGCCCTCATCACTCCCGTGAGTGATGTCGATCTTCCGCTGAGCTGCCGTAGCTGACCGTGGTGAAAGCCTGAGGCCTTAGGATTCCAGTTGGTGGAGAGAGGAACATAATTTCATGGTGATTAAAATGGATGGTCGCCGCATGGCTGTAAACCAGGATTTCCAACTATCAAATGGCAGTCACGTCTGAATCACACATTCCCGTGTAAATACCCCGATGGTGTTTGGGAAGGCTGTGCAGTTCTGCTCTGGTGGCGCTGAGGTGTGTGGAACTTCCACAGTGGAACTTCCCGGCGGCGATGCTGCTGCGGAAGCTGGGGGCGGCGCTGGCCTGCGGCTGCACCTCCGTGTCCAAGCCTGCCGAGGACACGCCGCTGTCGGCTCTGGCCCTGGCCGCCATAGCCCAGGAGGCCGGCATCCCCGCCGGCGTGTTCTCCGTACTCACCTCCTCCCGCGAGAGCACGCCCGAGGTGGGCGCCGCCCTGTGCGCCGATCCGCGGGTCGCCGTGGTGTCTTTCACCGGTGAGCCGAGAATGAAACATTTTGTATATCAATGGTGTTTAGAATTGTTCTCGGAGCTTGAATAATTGTTATTTTGCACACATTCTGGGCAGGCAGAGGAAAATTCAGGTGCCACCGTGCCTATTGCCGTAAAGTGGGCTTTTGACTTTGTTACAAGTTTTTCGTGGTGCCGGAGCATTGGTGAATTGTTGTATCATCGAAATTGTTCGTGATATCTCGGACGTGGGTTAACCAAGAACCCGAGGCATGGGGCTGAGGAATTGAAGACCAGAAGTCGAATTCTGTACAATCAACGCGGGTGCAGGATACCGCCACCGTACTGGCTCCCCTCCCTCCACCTGCCGGCGGCAGCCCAGCAGTGGGGTGGTGACTCTCCCCGCGGCAGTTCTGCGGCGGGGGCGGTGACTTCCCATGGCAGTTCAGCATCGGGGGCAGTGACTCTCCCCGCGGCAGCCCAGCAGCGGGGGCAGTGACTCTCCCCGCGGAAGCGGGGGCAGTGACTCCCCGCGGAAGTTCAGCAGCGGAGGCAGTGACTCTCCTCGCGGAAGCGGGGGCAGTTACTCTCCCCGCGGCAGTTCAGCAGCAGGAGCAGTGACTCCCCGCGCCAGTTCAGCAGCGGGGGCAGTGTCTCTCCCCGTGGCAGTTCAGCAGCGGGGGCAGAGACTCTCCCCGCGGAAGCGGGGACAGTGACTCCCCGCGGCAGTTCAGCAGCGGGGGCAGTGACTCTCCCCGCGGAAGCGGGGGCAGTTTCTCTCCCCGCGGCAGTTCAGCAGCAGGGGCAGTGACTCCCCGCGCCAGTTCAGCAGCGGGGGCAGTGACTCTCCCCGTGGCAGTTCAGCAGCGGGGGCAGTGACTCTCCCTGCGGAAGCGGGTGCATTTACTCTCCCCGCGGCAGTTTAGCAGCAGGGGCAGTGACTCCCTGCGCCAGTTCAGCAGCAGAGGGCAGTGACTCTCCCCGCGGCAGTTCAGGAGGGGGGCAGTGACTCCCCCGTGGCAGTTCAGAAGCGGGGGTAGTGACTCTCCCCGCGGCAGCCCAGCAGCGAGGGCGGTGACTCTCCTCCCAGCAGCGGGGGAAGTGACTCTCCCCCAGCAGCGGGGGCAGTGACTGATCCCTGCGCCACAGGCTCGACGGCGGTGGGTAAGCTGTTGTACCGGCAGTGCGCCGCCACTGTGAAGAAGGTGGGGCTGGAGCTGGGCGGCAACGCCCCTTGCATCGTGTTCGACGGCGCCGACGTCGACAAAGCCGTTGCTGGCTGCATGATGTCCAAGTTCCGTAACGCCGGGCAGGTGAGTCAAGGTCGCTGCGGGCAACGCCACGTATGGGCCGGATTTTGCACCGATTTATGCTTTATATTGGCTATCTTGTGTGCATATAGGATGGATATTAAGATTTGTGGTCTGAGGAGGAAACATAATCGGTCTCTGTGTGAAACACACTGACGTCCTGTTCCGTTTCCGTTGGGTCGGTCTGTTTCTGTCTGCACAATGTTAGGGAATAGGAATATAAATTGCATTGTAGATGAAGTTTGGAATTACATAGACATAGAAGACATAGACGGACCTGCCCGTGCTGACGCCTGTTGGCTGGTGGCGGACCTGCCCGTGCTGACGCCTGTGGGCTCGCCTCCTCGCGCAGACGTGCATCAGCACCAACCGGGTCCTGGTGCAGTCCGGAGTCTACGACAGGTTCGTGGAGGCGCTGTCGCTGGCGATGACTTCCCAGCTGAAGCCGGGCGACGGCACGCAGCCGGGCGTCAACTTCGGCCCGCTCATCAACGACAGACAGCGCGACAGAGTGAGAGAGTGGCCGACGCAGGCGGGTTTTTTGGGCCGAGCTAGTAGAACCTGTGCACCAGAGTTTCTATGTTTGGTCCGGGCGCTGGGACAACGAGATATCAGATGATACCGGTAGCTACACCAACTGTACAGCATACATAGTGTACGATTTTGTTTTGTTTTGATATTGATAAAACATTTCCACCCAATCACAGTATCTCTTCCAATGTTGTCGCTTTGAAAATTATGATCAAAATTCCGTATCGGTAGGGCTGGAGAGCGCGTTGAAAATGGACGATAAGTCAAGCTGATATCGATGGCAAAGCATCACGGTGAGGCAAAGCTGATAGATTTTCGGTGTCTTTATGAAAGCGCGTTGAAAACAAGTGTTTAGTACCTTCACTCTTTGGTTGTTCACTCCTCGTCTTCTTCACTTCACCTCTTCACTCTTCACTCACGGACATATCCGCCCGCAGGTGGCCAGTCTGGTGGATTCGTCAGTGAAGGGCGGCGCCACAGCGCAGCTGGGCGGCGGGAAGCACGAGCTGGGAGGCCTCTTCTTTCCGCCAACGCTGCTGACTGGGGTCACGCCGCACATGCCCGTGTTTCAGGAGGAGATCTTCGGACCTGTTGCTGCCTGCGCCAGGTAATGGGCTTCACAGCTCGTCTGCCCTGATCGATAATGAGGCACGGTTGGGTAGGTTCTGTTTTGGCAAGGCGCACCATATTCTTTGAAATATACCCGTGGTTAATCTAAATCCAGTTGGAGGGAAGTGGGAATGTATCTGAGGTCTATATAGTGTTGTATTTATCGTATAAAAAACTGTTGTATGCTAGGTTCGGATGTATTTGTTTATCTTGCAAGCCCACTCACACGTGGCAGAATCTAACTTCTACAGGTAATTTCTGTCATGCATTCGTTTCCATATGAAACTTCGAAAGTTCGGGTTTTTGCTAGGAATTCGCACTATGAGAGGGCTCACTGATCTCGGGCTTCTTACTTTTTCTCAACAGAAAATGGGTGTTTAAGATTTCAGAAAAGCCACTGAATGTCAGATGTACATATACATTTTGGCCTCACATTGTGGTTAAGAGTGGCACGTTATTGTTTCTCGTTCTTGTTGTGTTTTCTTACTATTTTCATCATTGTCTGTCTACAGATTCGAAACGGAACAGGAGGCCCTGCATATTGCAAACAACACGGACATGGGTCTTGCGGCCTATGTTTTCACGGAAAATCTCTCCCAGGTATGTCACTACCGACAACTGGATTGGATGACCTTGGAAAAGTCGTACAATGGAGCTAATAGGTAATTGCAGCAGGTTGGTTTGGTGTTATAGTTTGCTTCATTTCTTCATAATGATTTCGAAATAGCCATTTTGTGTCTGCCCTTTTCCTATGCCCTAGACTATCTTCCCATCGTAGATAGCCTCAAAATTTGACAAAGAAGAGCGACGGACCGTTTCGGATGGCGTGACAGTTTGAGCGAAGTTCTGCTTCTGTATGCCAGAGGGTGAAGAGAGGGCCAGTGATCCTGCCTGGTCATGTCGTGTACCTCTCTGCATCTACTTCTGCCCCAGCAGCCCTGCCGTCCGAAGTCAAAAGGACGTAACTGACATTCTTTTTTCGCAAAATAAGTTATTGGTATGATTCGATTCCTTTCGCGACGAGTCGCATTCGTTGAGTAATTATGTAATACATATTGTATATTTAATCACAAATAAGTGATATAAGTTTGGGAAATTTACGTGTTTCTTTTTTTGGAGAAAATGATTTCCAATGACACAAAGGCGTGACAGGCTCGTATGCCTACTATAATTTTACGTTTCACTCCATCACTCGAAATTCCAAAAGGCAGAACTCGCACATGCACAGATACGCAGTCCTATCTACAACAGCTAGTTTCAAAGATACATCCCAAAGACGGAAACGCGTATTTTCGCAGATACGCCTTTTTTGCTTTGCAAAATGTACACAACACACGCCGTTACTTGTTTCTGTCATTGCGAAACGTTCGCTTTTCTTCATGTCTGCGTATATGCTGCAGACATGCATATCTTTACTGTTGACGTGTCATATTATACGTTTTTACAGGCTGTCTCGTTTGAACTCGTTGAATAAACATTTACACCCATCACGGTCATTAAAACTGCTACATCCTCTATTATGCACCAATCATCGATGTTTAAAAACGAATTGCCGATCTGACACAGCCAAGTTTTTTGTAGTGATCATTTTTGCTTTATTTTAGGTTGAATAATGCCAAATCGTACATAATATCCACTGGGCATCTAATCACTGTTTCTGCAGGCCCTTTGTTTAAATTCATACGGTAGGTAACGATGGTTAGCTTATGGCGGATACTTTTTTCAAATAGAAAGTACGCTCCGAAAGACATATGACACAACTGGAAAATACGCGTATGATGTCAGATACGTCTGTATGGCCAGATACGCTTTTTGATCTGGGCACTCTCAGTATTTTGCACTTTTTATTCTCTTGGTAAAGAAACATGTCAACTATTATTGACATTATGAGGGTCTTTGTGGACAAATCTGGTAAACTGGGATTGGACAACGCTAGCGAGTAGTGGAATTGTCGGCTACTGTTATGAATACTTCACGTATTTCCGAACAATTTGACATCTCCCTGTACTCTTTTCATTTCACGTCTCATTTGAAAGCCGCTTATATTCAAGCTGTGGGATATTTATAAGCACGGAATAGCTGAACTAGAAGCTGCGCAGAAGGGACCGAAATGGAGCAAAACACCCTAGTGGCCTTTGAACTCTGACGCAAAGTTCACCCCGCCTTGGTAGCTCCTCAGAACTGGCGCAAGGCTAGGTGTGAAAAAGTCCTGGTTCTTGTTTGTTTTCGCAGAGTGCCGCGCATCTGGCTAACGTCGCGGCCCGCCACCCTTCCTCGTATTTTTTACGCTTCTGCCTCGGAAAACAGTGTAGACTGGCTAATACAGACTTTCCACCTATTCAAAATATGTACGCAGATTTGGTCGATTTTTCCGTTTATCTTTTATTTTTAACAGATAACATCTACGGTATGAAAATTGGTATCATCCACGCTAATGGCATCTATGATTTGACTGCAATCCACTATTGATCTTCGTTTCACCCATTTGGCCCCTGCATACAGTAGGTAATGCTTCTCTGCCACCATTGCAAAGAGGCCCAGATGCCCACCTTCTCACTTTTCCGTGTGTGGACATGACTCGCGTTGCGGGTTGCCAGCCAGCTGGCCTGCTTGACCAGCGGCTGTGCGGCAGGCGTGGCGGGTCAGTCGGCGACTGCAGTACGGCATGGTGGGCATCAACGAGGGCGCCATCTCCTCGCCCGACGCGCCCTTCGGCGGCTGGAAGCAGAGCGGCTTGGGCCGGGAGGGCTCCCGCCACGCCCTGGAGGAGTACACCCAGATCAAGTACATCTGCGTCAACACCAAGTGAGTGGTACCTGGTGTTGACGCAGCGGCACCTCCGGCGACGCCAGCAGAGAGGCCCCGCTGCAGCAGCGGCGCCGCGCAGATGTCAAGTACAAGCTGGAGCGGAGGCGCGTAGTGTGACTGATGTCAGCAACAAGTGCGCGGGTGATGCGTGGTATGACTGATGTTAAGGACAAGTAGGCGGGTGGTGCTTAGTATGGACAGCGCGGGCAGGGGGTTCACACGTTTGTGTTGGGTGATTTTTATCTAAGAAATTGGTTCTTTCACCGACCTAATGTCAAACACTTGCGCCGGGCCCCGTGCTGGGCGATGGGGTTACTAATGCTGGAATGGGATATTTTAGAATATACCCCAGATCTTACATCGTATTGAAGTCTTCTTTAACTCACCTATCATTGTGATACTTTGTTGAGTTATTTCTCCATAACCATCTAAGTGTTGGGTACTAGCAGGTATATCAGTTGCAACAGTGCCGCGGGTACTAGCAGATATCAGCTGTGGGCTCTCGGTTAGTGTCCGTTGTCCCGTTGGCTGCGTCGGCAGCTCCGGCGGGCTTACTGACAGGCGGTTTTTGTTCGTGTCTGCTCGCTGGGTTCACTTGTGTAGTGGTGGGAGCTGCGGAAGATAAGGACGGAGTAGAGAGGCACATTATACTCCAGTGATCCGCTCTTTTCGGGGCCCACACTACTCCCAGCGGGCCCTGGGATCCGTCCCCGGAAGCTTATTCTCCGGTGGCGGACACGTTACCCCTGCAACTGCGCATCGTGTGCAATATTGTTAGAACGGTATGAGTTAGCTGGACGGGACGACGTGTAGAGAACAGGGTCGGAACGGAAACGGCCGTTACTGGAACGGATCCCCGGATACCCTTCGCATCTCCTGTTCCTCATTCGGCACCCATCACCGGTGTTAACGTACCCCGAATCAGGTGAAGTGTGGCGTTGCATAAATGCCTCTGTCGAATCGTCTCGTGGCGCGAGATGATGTGTCAAATGCTGAGGGTTATGGCGCATTCCTTATTGTTGAGCCCAGGAAGTAAACTAGTCATTGTGTGATAAATATCTGATTTGCCTGTTGAACACTAGCCAAATTTGTCTCGAGCGAATTTGCTCAGCTAAATATCTTCCTTTTCTTCCGAGATACCTTTTCCTTTAAGGGTGTGATTCAAGCTAGTAGCATTGACGTGAAAGCGCATCGCCGAATGGTGATTGAGAAACAGCTCTTGGTAGTGGGTATTAGTGGTTGTCCATGCTTAAAGGTCATCCAGGTGATATCAACCTGAGGTTGTTATGGACGTTATAGATCATTCAGTATTTTATCAATCTTGATCCGTATAATTATGGGGGCATTAAAAATGTTTCGCTGCAAATATATTGCAATAGTTTGAGCTACTGGAATGTAGAGCAACATTAAGTTGATAAATGCATGCGTTTAATGAATGCCCTTGAGATTTAGCTCTTTTGCTTGATAGTGTTTTGAAATGATATTCGCTCTGATACTCGTGGCAGTATAGCGCTGATACTCGTGGCAGTAGAGCTGCGTCTCGGGAGAGTCGGTGTGTCCTCGTGGCAGGAGAGCTGTGGCTCGGGAGAGTCAGTATGTGTGGACTGGGGGGCTCACTCATGGCAGGAGAGCTGCGTCTCGGGAGAGTCGGTGTGTCCTCGTGGCAGTAGAGCTGTGGCTCGGGAGAGTCAGTGTGTCTGGACGGGGAGCTCGCTCGCGACAGTAGCAGCCGCGGTCGTCGACTGCAGCAGCTGAGCCGCGCCGCCAGAGGGCTCAGCAGTGTTCAGCAGTACCCGGGGCTCGGTCCCGTCCAGACTGCTCACTGACTACAATTTGGTGTTTACGGCCGTCTGCCTGGCTCCGCAATGATAGACCAGTCGGGAGCATTTCTGACGCCCGCTCTCCTGGGAAAGCAGTGCGAAGTGATGGGTGCTCCAAGCCTGCCGAGTCGGCCATAGCCTCTAAAATATGACTATGAAAAATACGGACCCTGTAACCGCCTCGCGGGGGGTACTCTTGGAATACCACACAATAATGAATTAGTGCAGTGATCGTCTCTATCACACGAAAAAGGAGCATTGACGAGGCTGCCATTTTCTCCTTGGCCTCTGAATCCGTTAAGTGCATGATGTCACGTGATTGGAGCTGAATTATTGGACAACACGCATCAATAACTCACGCTTTTGTCGGAGTCCTGGCGTATTATCGGCTCAGGAATCCTCGGAGGATATGCGGCGCCGCCTCAGATATAATGTCTTTCCGACCCCGGTCTTCCATGTTTTATGCATTTACATATAGAAATAGTCGTGGTTCGTACCTGATTGCTTGGCTGGATTCATGGGCGACTTTCACTCCGCATTTGCGAAGCGCTGAAACGGCCCCGGGGGCAGTAAGGTAGCAAGTGAGTTTTAGATTTGAATTTAAAGTGGAATGTTGTATTGTGTGCTCTTCAAAACGAGCTCCATGTACATACATACATACCTCTGTATTTCTTTTTGTCGTCCGGCTGGTGCAGTCGTAAATTGCTATCAACTTTCCGAAAATACATTCCGGTGAAAGTCAGTGAGCGTTTGGAATATATATGCCGCGCCGGTTGCATATTCACCGTGGTAAAAGAAGCGAGCATAGTTTCGGTAAGACCTAACGTTCCGTAGTCGCTCATCGCGACACTGGTACTCTGCAAGAAGCTCCAGAGAAGCAGCTGATGTGAAGCGTTTGAGCCCTTGACGCGGGGAACGGCCGGGAGGGGCTGTCCGCTGTGCCAGACTTGTTGAGTCGCGACTCAGAGTCAGAGTCAGCCCTGAGTCAAAGCAAGTTTTTTCTCGAGTCAGAGTTGAGTCGACTCACATCTAGATTTGGGTTGACCCAGTCGACTCAATGGCTTGACCAGTTGAGTCGAGTCAGAATCGAAGTCAGCCTCCAAGTCGTGATTCAGAATTTAGTCAACTCAACACTATTGTCTTAACGTCTGTACTCACATGGCTGACGTTTTTTTAATTTTCAGAAGTAGTTTTGCAGGATTTCCTATTATTTGGCAATAACAGTTCGTGTATTATTTTCATATCCGCACAAGACCCATGCCGGGAAAAGTCATGAAACAGTCATAGGAAATATACAGTTTCAAAAGCATACGTATTTGTTAGATATTTTAGATTTGAATCTTAGCAAAAGTATGCAAAAATAATACGGCAAAATTTGTTATTTGGCCCGAAATCAGACTTCTTCATCATTGAGATTGCAAATCAGTGACGGATCCAGGACTTCATTGGGAGGGGGGCTAGGGAACTCGAGCCTCCCGCATTATTGCCTCGAATCAGCCTCTGCCGATGTATTAACACGCGCCCCGCTGGGGTCCCTTGCGCAAAAACGCCCCGCTGGGGGCGGGGCGTTTTTCGCCCCCTCCGTATCTTGTTCCCCACGAAAGCTAAAGGAAAATTACGGCCGTCGTTCAAAAGCTCTTGACAAGACGAACATATTTTATGAGAATAATTTTTATGTCAGATCAATATTGAGGTCAGCATAGGTCAAAGAAGGTTCCATAGGCTTACAACAGAGCAGTGTACGTTTCCCTCTCTAGATCTGTTCTCAGGGGACCTAGAGCAAATATGTATGCAGCATTGGATTTCTCTCATCGCAGCGAATCGAAGGATGTATAATATGACCTTGCTAGGTCAAATAGTGAAAATGACCTGACCTCGAGCTAGGTCAGGGTCACAGAGTGACCTGGTATGGTCATGCTGCATATCAATTGACTCCCCGTGATAATATAAGCACAATGCAAGCAAAATGGGAGCTTTATCTCAATTCAGTGAGAAGTTATTGGCAAAACAAGCACTCTCTGCTCCCGTGACCTGATATGACCTTTGAGAAGTCAGATGCTCAAAAACTTAACTTTATGGTCAAGATCATGGTAAGAATAGACGGTTTGAGTATTTTCAGCTTTATCTATCCAGTGTTTACTGAAAACGAGCCCATTCTATTTTTTCACCATAGACATATAATGGGGTGACCAAAAAATTGACCCCACCTTAGGTCAGCAATATCAAAATTCCGAGATAACACATTTGTAAACCCTAATGACCTTATGATATTGTGAAAGTTTCAAACTGATCGGTTCGCCGATGTTCCCTGGGCACTGCTTCAAACTCGTGATTTTGGGTTTTGAGGTCGGGTCACTTGACCCTGAATAACTCCTTGACCTGACCTGAGCTTAGCTCAAAATTGTGGTTAGGTGTGTAAAATTGATCAGGGATAAGTTACTGTAAGTTTCGTTGTTCTGCGTCTCTTCGTTTTTGAGCTATCTGGGGAAAACCAGAAGGGGGGGCGAATTTCGCCCCCCATCGGTGTGCGTGTTAACCATAGGCACTCGGACATTTTGGGGGGCTTGAGACCCTAGTTTCCCCCCTCCCTGCTTGCACCCGCCACTGGAACGCACCATGCAAAGTCCGAAGCTCATGCGATGATTCACCCTTTGGAAACCACATCTTTATTTCCGGCCTTTGTTTGACTGAAAATCCTAAACGGCTAAGTAATATACCTAACCGCCAGAAAGAGGGTACCAAAAAATCAAAGTTTGTATATAGGCCCTGAAATGGATCATAACGGATGACGTAAAGTTGCAACTGTCAACTGCTTAGCTCAAAGCACCATTTGCCATGGTTTGAGGACATCCCCTGGTTGGTAAAATACTGTCTGTACACGAAAAATAAATATCAATCCTATCTCTGGCATGGAATACGTCATTTCAAGCTGTGGAAACTGACAGACAAATGCACATCAAGTCTCTCAGAAACATATCAAAAGTAGTATGCTGCTTATTATTCATCACTGGCTGCACCCATGTGCGTCACGCCAGTCACGAAACCGTCGTGGTGCGCAACAAAAATATTAGTGATTTAGGCTGCGGTTGCCTGAGGACAAGATTACCGTATTCCTAAACTAACCGGAGGATACTAAATAACTTTCTGAAAGGTTTAGTGCTATGCAAAGCCAAAGGTTGTATTTGTCATACGCCCGGTTTCGGGGCCATCTCAGTCCCATTATCAAGTGACAAGAACAAGATATAATCATGCACACACTACATAGCTATATAAAACGCATTTCGGTAAACTCGATGGAATAATCTTTGTCGTGCTACTAGTTGTTCAAATATTCAACATCATGACGCGTGAGTGTTTTATTCCATGATTCTCATTTTCGCTTGAGCAGGTCGAGCCAGCCTTGGTATACAAAACAAATTTTCCTATATTTCTATTTAGTTTTTCTCTTGCTGTTGTTTGAATTTGGATGGCTCCTTTAATTTGGCGTTGTTTTGTTCTGGATTCGAAAGTGATTACTTTTGCATCCCAGTCAACATTGTGTCTGGTTTCGTACGCGTGTTCGGCTGTCGCTTCTGGTTGTCGGTCGGTTAGGGTCATCTATATCAGGGCTTTTAGAGACTTGTGTTCAGCAGACCTAACCGACATCATTCTCTCGCTCTCTCGCTCTCTCTCTCTCTCTCTCTCTCTCTCTCTCTCTCTCTCTCTCTCTCTCTCTCTCTCTCTCTCTCTCTCTCTCTGTCTCTGTCTCTGTCTCTGTCTCTGTCTCTGTCTCTGTCTCTGTCTCTGTCTCTGTCTCTGTCTCTGTCTCTGTCTCTGTCTCTGTCTCTGTCTCTGTCTCTGTCTCTGTCTCTGTCTCTGTCTCTGTCTCTGTCTCTCTCTGTCTCTCTCTGTCTCTCTCTGTCTCTCTCTGTCTCTCTCTCTGTCTCTCTCTGTCTCTCTGTCTCTCTGTCTCTCTCTCTCTCTCTCTCTCTCTCTCTCTCTCTCTCTATATATATATATATATATATATATATATATATATATATATATATATATTGCTGCAATCCGTGCACTCTATTTGGTAGATGGGGCCAGGTTTCTTTGCATTTATAATTTTGTCCTTGGGTTTAACCAAAAGTTGTCCGAGAGTTTTTTTGCGGTTTAAAGTAGGTTCTAATCTTGTATTTTGCGCACACTCTTCTATCTGCTCCGATGTTACTTCTTGATATGGTACCTATTACAAGGGTCTTCATTCGTGCTTCAGCGTTGGTGCCTTGAGTGTCTGGTTTTTCATGGTTAGGTCCATTGCGTCTCTTAACTCTCTTGATTTGTGAGTTCACGAACTCTTTTGGATAGTTATTATTTGTCGTGAGACAGATAGTTATTATAAATCAAGAGATAATATAATAAATCCATAATCACTATAGTGATTATGGAAGGAAAGAACCACAGAGCGTTTGGTCCTTATAAAAGCTGTTCTCGTCATGCGCTATCAATCAGTAGCTACACTGGGAATTGGGGGATTATAATTGTTGGGGTTTAACGACGCACCAACTGCCAGGGTCATACGGCGTCGCCAACTCTCACCCTGTTGGAAGGGATTTTGGGGATCAGATCGACTTATTCAGAGGCTCCGCCGGGACTTGAACTCGGGGCCGGTGGCTTAAAAGACAATGGTGCTATCCACTAAGCCACCCCATCCCCATTTTTGGGGGATTATGGCCCGGTATTGTTGAATCGCCAGTGCAGTGCCGACGTGCCATGAATGCAGCAACTGTCAACAAACAAAAACAAACAAAAGGCACAGAAAAGCGCCGTTTTGGGAGGTGGGTGGGGGCTATGGTGAACTACATCATTACCAATTACTATTGACCTAGTTCAATATCTTCAAGATCAATTGAGGTCATAAAGGTCAAAACTCGGCCATGCTGGGGACCGAGTGGAAAATGCCGTTATTATGCGGGAATTGGTGGGAATAATCTAAAGGCGGACCAGGGTCATAGAGGGAAGGTCATTTAGAGGCTTCCCTACAGTTTTTGAGTCTAGGTCATTCAAGGCTATTGTCCTATAAAGTCACAATATGGTATAATAATTGTTATTTACATTATGGCTAGCACTATAGAAAATGTTTGGAGGGACATGAGGGTTGACCTTTGACCTTGACCTTTGCATTGAGGTACCTTAACTATGACGTAATAGCATTATACACGTCACACTAGGTAACGTCATTTGACCATAAGCACTTAAGTAAGTGACCTTGAAAGTGCTGATATGACCTTGACCTGTGACCTTTGATCCTAACCTTGACCTTTATGTAAGGTGACATTGACGTATCATCCCGGTTATATGGCGTTATGACGTCACCACTCGGTCTCCGATGCAAGTGATCTGGTCTGACCGCGCGATTACGGCGATCTCAAAATGCAGGTCTGACTTTGAAAGCCTATCAAAATTATCGACCGGGTTTCAAAATTCTTTCACCAATCGACGCGCCATTAAATTCTGTTCCGTGGCTGAGTATCGTGTTTCGGCTACGAGCGGTTCTCCAGCCAACTTGGAAAAACAGGTGGGCGGGGGGAGGGCTCTGAGGCTTTCCCTCCAGTGCGCGTGTAAAGAGACCTTGCGTATGACTCACACCAACACGCTTGTTATTCTTGTGCGCGTCTGATACCTTCAGCTCTGTTCATCTATTGCAGAGTTTATTGGCTTCGATCATCGGAAGTGTCTCGTTGGGCTCGTTTTAGACAAAAGGGAGGAAGAGAGAGAGAGAGAGAGAGAGAGAGAGAGAGAGAGAGAGAGAGAGAGAGAGAGAGAGAGAGAGAGAAAGAGAGAGAGAGACTTACTTTCTAAGCGAAAATTGCATAGATGAATTATCAACAGTAAAGATCTGTAGAAGGGGACTAGAGAGGAGGGAGGCAATTGTACACTTGTATTGCTTCACGTGGTGTCTTGCTCGCGTTGGTCCTTCTCGTTTTCGATTGTTTTCGTGGAACCACTATTCTTTCTGGAGGAAATCTGGCTGCCAGGTTTTGTGGGCTTGTTCCATTTATTCCAGTCACATATACATACCCTCACTAAGCTAGCTAGTGTTGTCGTCGTGCCGGGCTTTTGACGCCCTACTGAGTGTGTCACCGGCGTGTGCCGGGTCTTTGCCGCCGGTACTGATTGTCGCCGGCGTGTGCCGGGTCTTTGCCGCCGGTACTGAGTATCGCCGGCGTGTGCCGGGTCTTTGCCGCCGGTACTGAGTATCGCCGGCGTGTGCCGGGTCTTTGCCGCCGGTACTGAGTATCGCCGGCGTGTGCCGGGTCTTTGCCGCCGGTACTGATTGTCGCCGGCGTGTGCCGGGTCTTTGCCGCCGGTACTGAGTATCGCCGGCGTGTGCCGGGTCTTTGCCGCCGGTACTGATTGTCGCCGGCGTGTGCCGGGTCTTTGCCGCCGGTACTGATTGTCGCCGGTGTGTGCCGGGTCTTTGCCGCCGGTACTGAGTATCGCCGGCGTGTGCCGGGTCTTTGCCGCCGGTGCTGAGTTTGTCGCCGGTATTGTGCGTGGGCGCGACACGCCGACTAGCCTTTATGAAGCGCTCTGTCTGTGCCAGTTTTGAATCAATTTCAATAATCATATGAAACTCTTTGGACGTGCTCGGCTCTCAATAAATGCTTTTTATGTGTGCTAAGGCACAGGTCCTTTAGAAAGGATTCTATGATGCGTGCAGTCACTGCTGGGAGGAAAATGGCTCAATTAATTTTACTTTCTTCGTTGCTTTTCGGAAAAAATTAGATTGACGGGTGGTCTGCTTACTCCTTGCTTACTTTCTTACGTGCTCATTACGTACAAGAAAAAATGTCAGCTTAACTCTCGCCCTACGGGGAGGCATCGATGCCCCCTAAGATCTTTTCGGAATAACAGAAAACGACGAGGCGCAGCACTGCCGTTGAGCGCTCTACCTCCCGCCGAATCATTTTTCTACCATCCCTGAAAATGTTTACCCCGGGTCACACTAGGTCAGGTCACCAGGAGAGGTAAGCCAAGGTCACCTCATTTGAACTTTTGGGCTCTACCATACCTAAATTTTTAAGCCGATCAATTTGAAAATTTCTACACTTGATAAACTCTTTATGGTCTAAAAAAATTTACATCTGAGATTTTTCGATTTCTTGACCTGAGCTCAGGTCACGAGGTGTCCTCTCCCATTGAAAAGGCACAGAAAAAAACTGTCTTATGATCTAAAAGTCACAAAAAATGATCGCAAATGCTCGAATTGCAAAAAAGCACTCTTGGCCACTCTTTCACGGATTTTAGGGGCTATATTAACCCTTTGACCTATGTGAGGTCATCAGAGGTCACCAGTGTCAAAAGCAGTATTTTGACGATAACTTTTGACCTAATGAAGTTAGAGCGCTGAATTAAACGTCATCGTCTTTGTCTTATTACTGGCTTTCATTTAACACACAACAAGGTCAATTTTTTACCTTTCGTGACCTCAGGTCATGTCAGGTCACGAGGTGCCCCATAGAGGTCAAATTACTGGCGAGAGGTCATTATGTTTCACATAGCGGAGAAAAACCCTGGTATTTAATAGCTCCAATGGCATGAGAGCTTTGCCCAGGTTCCTTGAGCATTGCATATTTTAGTGGAAATAGCCTGACCTCTGGAGGTCAAACCATTGACCTGAGTGCTTAAGCATGTGAATTAATTTCATTCTGGATTCACACGAGCTTTGTAATTAACTTTGAAGATTTGCGCTAACCCCCATATTTTCGGAGTTAGAGGGGGGCCATCGATGCCCCTGGTGAGGCGAAGGTGGCGCTGGACCCTGGTGGGGCGCGGGATAAACAGACTGTGCTGGTTCTTAAGTTGGTTTCCGAATGTAATTCAATGGTCAACGGATGTGTTAAATGCTCTTTATGCATGAACTCTCGCATAGAAAATATTCCTCGAACAATGAGCGCATAAAAAGGTGTTGTCAAATTTGAGCTGGACACATCGAGAAACTGCTGAGAATATAGCCACATACCAGAACAATTTTAACGAATTCAGTTGTGTAACCAACACCAAAGGCGCCTCCGCGAAGAGTTGTGGGAACACCAAAACAGAGGACTGGGTGACCCGCCATAGTAGTTGTGTTGCCTGATACATACCAGAGGGTGACCCGGACAGAAGCCAGAAGCCGCAGACACCGAGAAACGAAAACAACATGGACATGCGTTGGTTACTTGTTACTGGGAAGCGTGGAGAGAGAAAAGTTTGACACCATACCAGGGAGTCAAGCTGCGTGCTAATGTTTATGCCGCTTACTGATAATCCTGGAGAAAATATTCTCAAAATAGAGGTGAAAAAGATGTTCCCAGGGTGTAAAGGATGTTTCCAGGGTACAGAGGATGTTTCCAGGGTGTAGAGGATGTTTCCAGGGTGTAGAGGATGCTTCCAGGGTGCAGATGTATTTACATTATGTACCAAATTGCGGATAAACGTGTCTAGAATAGCTGATACGCAGAGTGCAATGCAAGCGCCGCAGCGTTTCACTGGTTACCTTATAAGAGATACGATTACAATGACGGAGTTTATTTCTAATAGACGTGGGCCGATTTCACAACGGTCACTGCCTGCCTGCAGATAATTGTATACGATTTGCTAACAAACCTCTAGATTCCTTACAAATATGTGAGTTTTTAACACGCGCAGTGAAAGGTCCCCCCCCACCTCTTTTTCAAAGTAGCCGGCCAATCGTTGGCATCGAGAAAACGCTGCTTGGCTGCATTTGAGAATTGATTGATGCCTGGATGAATGAAAGCATTTTGAGAATTCCTTGGAATCCCTAAGTATATGCCTTAAAAATTCAACCTAAATTTTGAAATCACAACGATTGCTTGGGCACACATGTTTACCAGTGCATTGTAGACCGAATGGTGACACTATGACGCCATATAATCGGGACGATATGTTAAGGCACTTCACATGCAGGTCATGGCTAGAGACAAAAGTTACACGTCAAGGCCGAACCAACGTTTTCAACTTTATTGACCCAGAACTTCCGGTGAACTGACGTCATTCTGTGCGACATATAGTGTGACATGGACTGAATGTCATACTATATGTCACACAATGAGTTAGGGCTGCTCAATGCTACGTCAAGATCACTCGTCAAGGCTAAGGTCATAGGTTAAGATCATACCCTTATTTCCCGTTCAACGGCTACCATAGTGCAAGTCATAAAGAGGACTACATTTTGTCCCGTATGTTTCAAACTTTTACATCTAATGGACTAATTGACCTGTGAAATACGACTTACAGATAATAAGCATGGATCACTGACTCTTTAGCACAGGTGGGGATGGGGGTTTTGATGTTGAATTTTCCGATTAGGAAGGCTCATGTTCCCCTGCCTATTAGCAAGCCGTTCACGTCACAGTTTCCCGGTTACCATCGTAGTTTACTTGCAAAGTTGACGCTGGTAATTTTAGGCAGCGAAGACGCTTGCTGTCACCCACCCGTTTATACTACCTGTGCGACGTCAACATACTTCGAATTATTCACGCGAAGCGAGTCTGAAAGGCCCAATATTTATCAAAACCTGGTGACTCCACCCCAAGATTCTTTATAATAAGTTGGATGAGCCTTTGCATACAGCTGAGCCGCAATTTTGTGATATCGTTGGATTGAGCGGCACCTGGATGTTCCAGCTCACTAGTTTATCTTCAGGAATGTGTCATCTGATTTTCTTACCCATCTGTAGCCTTCTCCCGCACCGGAGACCCGCCGAGCCGCGGTGCCGATGTCCTCAGTGCGGGTTCGGCCTCAAGACGGGTAAGGGTAGGTGGCGATGGGGCCGTGGTGACCTGTGGTATACTGATGTGGATAAGAGGATGTTGATCTTCCATAAAGGAGAATCCGGTTTGAAGCCCGTGCCAGAGAAGTGACTCCTTTGAGGAGTGGAGAGCTGATACCAACACATTCGCTTATGGAACTGTGCCGTGATATACCGGTGTAACAATCGGCTTTTATTCGGGTCGATCGACGACGACGTGCCACTAGAATGAAATTGAACGCCATTGCATCAATTTATCCTTCTTTTTTTAGAGAATCCAATGCAATAGAAATGAGTGCTCACGCTTTTATTCTCTCAGATATGATTGAATGTAGCATGTGGTTGTTGATCGTTTGGAGGTAAAGCACGGACATATTTGCTGATCAGAATATGGTGTGGATCGCTAACTCGCCAGAAAATATTTAAGAAATGTCAAACTGAAGGACGAAAGACGACGACGCTTTTAAATCACACGGTTATTATCAGGCCTCACGTTGATAATAGCACCCTTTTACCCTCGACAATATAATATTTGGCCTTTTGTTTCAGACGTGATGACAATCGTGTGATTGAAACGCGTCGTCGTATTTTTACCTATGATTTGACGTTTCTAAAATATACCCTGATATGTTAACAATTAACATCTTTTTATAAATGAATATGTTAGCTGTTGATAAACGCGTAAGTGAAGGCCAAATTACGTTAAAATTCATAGATAACTTGCATTTTAATTGTCTTTGTTCACTTATATTTCTCATATTTAAGCCCCTGATAAAGCTATAAAAGCCAGAGGTGATTTTTAATTATCAAATGGTTGAAATAATCTAAGAATTGTAACATAATTTGGCCTTCACATAAGCGTTTATCAATGTGCCCTAGCCTAACCTCATGTTAATTTTTGCATCGGAACAGGATGATGATGCTTTTTTGTAGAGAGCTGCAATAACATTCTTTGTTTAGCATGTGTCATAATGTCATGTGTACCTATATCTTAAGATGTCTCACTATTGGTAATTTTATCCAACAGAGCTTTGAAGGGGTTCACCAACGACCTGTTTAATACAAATAGATCATATAGAGCGTGCCTGCATGCCATTTCAGTTTGGAAGAGTCCGTGACGTTGAATACAATACAATACAATACATGTTTCATTGCCTTGTTACCTAAATTTAAATGACTGAGAGCTGAAGTCCATGCTGGCACTGAGTACATATCCAGCGCTGATCTGTGCATACCCCGTGTCCCTGCCCTACATAGTTTTGATGCCGGCCGATGTCTCCTGGGTTAAGATAACATCGAGTATTTGTGCTATGTTGGGGAGGGATCGGAGGGGTCAGCTGCGGGGTGTTAGACTTATGGGCCGGCGAAAACACCACCGTCTGAACTTCGAAAACAGAGCCTCAATAAGGCCGGACCCGTTGTTATGGGTTCAATGGGCTGTGGGCATTGGCTCACTCTGGAAGTTTCAGACCAGTCTCAGGTTCTGAATTTTACTGAAACTAAAACGTCAACAATATTGGCAAAATACCGTGTAAGGGTCGGGTCGATTGTGAGCAAAGGTAGGGCGCCCCTCTGGCCACGACCCTGTTCCGATACCAATAAAGACAGCGGCCACCCGACCCCCCTGCATTGGGAGTCACTTTCCGCAATAGCCAGCTGCTCCCCACCCCCCAAGTTCTTCTATCCGAGAACCCCGTTGGCGAGCTTTTTCCCCCTTTGTTTCCGAACCGATAAACGGCCCTGAATATAAGCGTTACTGGTATTACTCCAGGGGAATTTCTCAGGCTCCGTCACTGGAAACATGCAGCTATTAAAATCACGAAATAGACATGGTCCGTCAGGTGTTAAGCTGTAAACACGTAATTACCTAGCAGGGAAACATAGGTGTCAGCTTTGTTTGAAAAGAACGATGGACGCAATGTCTATTTTAGCAACATACACGTTTTTGCAATGTAAAACGTGTAGCTTCTCCCTTAGGTTCCAGATAGATGCTTTATTAGGACTACTTCAGACGGCCGCACTTGCCCAATTGCAAAGAGGATTGGCGTAGATGTTAACACGCGCATTGACAGGGGGCGGGTACCCGTCAATGCGCGAAAAACCCCTCGGGTTTTTCGGAGATAGCAAAAAACGGCGGCGTGTAGCGCCGCCGTACTGGGCATAAATTTTCCCTCATCATTTTTACAACTTTTGTGAAAATTTTAAGGTTATTTCATCTCGGGTCAGGTCACCAGTACAGGTCAAGTGACCCGACCTCAAAAAAAGTTTAAGATAGCATAAGTCAGAGCAGGGTGAACTTATCCGATTGAAACTCATATCACATAATGGCCCCACCGAGTTCTCTAAAATATGTTCTGGTATTTTTTATATCGATGACCTAAGGTCAGGTACGAGGCATGACCTCTCCATTGTAAATACATGGGAAAATGGTTTTTACTGAATAACTCAGTAACGGATGGTGATAGAGCATTTATTTTAGCTGCATTAGACTCGCCTAGGCTTTGCGGTTCTAATGATATGCATTTTATATATTTTGACCCTGACCTGACCTCAGGTCAGGTCAAATCCTTGATGTGACCTAGCAAGGTCAAATCATATATAATTCGATTCGGCTTGCTGAGAGGATTCATAAAGTTCAAGTCGTTTTACTATATCTTTACTTGCTCAGATGTAATGGCCGAAAAACTGAATTTACATGTTATCCCTATGACGGCATGTTTTGACCTCTCGTGACCTTAAATGAGACCTGACAAAAAATCGTACAAATGTTTTCGATGGAGAAGTGGATGGGCAGCCTAACGCCGTTTACCGTTTTTCGCTACCTACCGTGGTTCCCGAGATCTTAGGGGGGCGGGTATCCGCCCCCGTCAATGCGAAGGTGGCTCAGACCCCCGTCAATGCACGTGTTAAATGAACCTGTTCATCGGGCCAGATGTGACACTGAAGAAGATTTCCCTCATGGGAATCGAACCCACGCTATTCCACACGATCACAGTCTGGATGTAGGTCGTGAAGCTGCTAGGCGGCCCGGCTCCTGTTAAAGATGTTTAAGCTTCAGTAAGATTGCCTTATTCTTAGGGGAGTAAATATGCATTGGTCTTCAAAAATTAACATTCATTTACTCTTGCCAGATATCAACAGCACTTCATTGGTCTCGCGTTCCCATGCAACATTTTGTCAAATGTAGCGAGTGTGTGCAGTGTGCACCCTCCCGTCGACAAAGCTCACTGCAGTCGGGTTTTACCCGAGAGCTCCTTGCGAACATGAACAAATAAATGACTGGGGGAGGTTGTGTGAACAGAAATAAAATGGCACTTCGACGAGAATAAGCTAAAAAAATACTAGGTTTTGCATCTTTAACTTACACACCGATACCTTGTCGGGCTAGGTTTGAGCTTATCTCCTGTGCTATATTGGCAGCAATAACTTCATTACTTACTGCAACAACCACAATATTTTCGTCTCATTGTGCGTAATCACCGCCTTATCGAATATTATCCAATGGATGACGGAAACCCCCAAGCTACCTTCTTCGGAATAATAATGAGGGGGACTCAAGAGAATGCGCTACCATTTGTTCCCCTCCATTTCGGGTCGGGAAGATTCTCCATCACGTTGCTGCGTCACACTTATTTGATGCCATGGATGGAGATCGGGGGGGGCTGGGGAGGTCAGAACCCCCCACCCCATGAATTTTGGGTCTCACATAGGCTATGTATAGGGCTTGTATTGTTGTGCCAGCGTTAGCCCATCCAGGCCCCCTGGATCAAGAAGAGATCTCCAGCCTTGTACGATGCATAGGACAACCCGGGAAAGGCATGGAGGCACGTCCATCCCCCAGCGAGCCCCAGAGCCCCCTGAAATGGTCTCAACTCCCCCTTGAACGTCAATGGCAACCCTCTGAAATGCTGCTTTTAGAATACGACCTAACCAAAACTCGGACCCGAAAAGGCCTTTAGCCAAGAGACTGCGGAAATAGCGGAAATCTAAATCTACTGAGGTGATGTGGCCAGTGGCATTCTGCCTGGCCGAACATATCTTGTTTTGGAAAAAAAACAGGGTAACTGGAGGGAGGAAACTGGTGATAAACACTTGGTGAAATAAAAAAACTACTTTAAAAGGCCGTGAAGGTCAATTAAATCAAGCATCAAGATCGCAAGAAAGCACTCTCAAAGTTCTCAGAAGTGGTTCCGGCTGAGCGCGTGCTAGAGGGAACTAGCAGAACGCATTCGTTCTGCATGATGTAAACATTCTAAACCCGACACCGTCTGGTCTCTTTTCACACCCACCACCGCCTGGGGGAGGGGCGTCTGATCGGAATCCCCTACAATCCCAGGAACAGGTGATACGGAGCAAATTGAAACGGCGCTGGAAGCGCCTTACCGCCTTCTACTCTCAAGCCGAGTTTGAACGATATCTGTTGACCCGTGATGTCATAGAGAGCCAAAATTGGTCAAATGTTTACCCATTTAGGAAATCCTTTGTAACTCGGGAACCGTTAGAACTAGAACAAATGCATCAGTGTGTTCGTCTTGATAGAATAACTTGAATGATATGCACTACAACCTGGAAAAACAAATCTGTACCTTGACCTCAGGTCAAGGTCAAATAATGACCTTTCAGGGTAATTTTGAACATCATTGGAATTCTTTGATCATGCTTGTTATTATGATACCAAAGTTATTGCTGTATCATATCTCTTTTAAACGTTAAAGACACAAACATTTTCGAAAACCGTGACCTTTGGTGATCTGTGCTGACCTTGCTATTGACTTAACGTTAAAATGGATGCCAGCATGCATATTTTTTCATTCGAAGAGCTTTTAAATTATGCTGAGAAGTCTGGTCTAGCTCTTCTAGAAGCTGAGTTACACTCTGTTTTTGTCAGCCTCATTTTAGAGGACCAAAGTCGCCTCACATGGGTGTAGAAATGACGTTATAATTCGTTGACCTGACCTGACCTGATGCCAATTTTTGTTCATAAGTTGTGAAATTGATCCCTCTAAAGTTGTGCAAAAAATTGACCCTCCTCTTATTTAAATCGACTCGGAATCATTTGCGTAAAACCAAGGGGGTCAAGGGTTAAAGGCAGGCATTTTCCAAGGAACGTGTGTGTAGATTCTGACAGCGCTGATATTCGAAACCTACATATACAGACATTTTCAACACTTCCTATTGCTGTATTGAATACTTATGATGTGTGCAAAAGATAGACATTTATACACATAGGCACTTCGCTACAGATTTTAAGTATTATCTAGGAGACAGTTCCTCCAAACCTGGGTGTATCCTAAGGAGAAATGAGGGGTAGCTGCCCTATGGAACCTTAATGATGCCTATATATGTGGTCGGCTTCCGCCCCTTCCCCGGAGCGCTACAAGATGTACCCCCTTGTTAGAGGTTCTTGTGGAAAATCGGCTCCCAAGCCCATAATAGCACTATACTTTTCACCGACGGTTGGATTCCCCTAGACCATAGCCCCTCCCCTTGGGAGAAGCTACACTGCACAGTGCACAGGTGCGTCAGACGCACAGGTCTCTGACGCAGCAGTTCTTATCCGAACTCCCGCAGGCCATCATATGGCCTGTTCAAAGATAGAGATAACTGATTACTAACTATAGGCGCGGGAAGGCTAGGAATGGTCTGGTCAAGCAACTATTATTTTGCTCTACATCTGGTCTAAACAGGTACAAAAATCGCCTAAATGAGAAAATATATTTAAAATATTTTTCGGGCAGAATGCGCCCAATTTAGCGAAATGAGTATGAGAACAGCTTATGTAGTTATTATTTAATTTGATTCTCCTGGTCCCAGTAATTTTTCCGCGTCCATGCCCTGTTTAACTAAACTCAAGATTAGTCTGTAATAAGCCATTTAGAGAACAACGTTTGTCTTTTGTAGGTATATCAGTTATGTGTCGAGAATAAAACGCCGAGAGGGAGATGACAATCATGGAAACTGCACAATTGCATCAGCTTTGTAGTGCTCTGCGCTCCATATCTGAAGATCGGGCAACGTTATCTGACATTTTGTGTATCGGATCAGCCGACACTGCACTTCCTTCAGTCTGGGTTTCACGCGGCTGGCACCCTCGAATCTGTCCATTGTTTGTCAAGCACTCGCGACAGGCGGCGGTCACACCGGCGCGGCGTCGTCCGGCCGACGTGGACTGGAGCTCAGTTGCCGCGATTGGCGTTGATTGGAGCTCCGCTGCCGGGTGGCGCTGCCCGCCACGTTTTTTTGGCCATCACACAGAGAGAGATACGGCCGTGAACTACTGGAGCTGGTCGCCGGTCGGCCGCAGGCGAGGGAGCAGTGCCTGTTCGCGCTCTCCGCTGGCTCTCCGTGGCCGGCTCTGGGCGATCGTGCACGTCATCGGCAGCAGGCGATCATCAGCCGTGAGATTTGCGCAGCATCCGAGTCGTGAGTTCACTCCTCCCAGCGGGACTGGGCTGCTGGGACCGATATAGCCGCCCGGCAGGCGGCCGGCTGGCAACACGGCCTGTGCGTGTGGACGGCGTCTGGTCAGGAGCAGCGACGCATGGCGTGATCGGCCGCCTCGGTGCCCTGCTCAGCAAGCTTGCCTTTGTAGGCGCCGGGCCAACAGACAAGACAGCCGCCGGGGTGGTCCCGCCTGGAGCTCCAGAGTGGACTGCGGATCCATGCCGGCGCACAGGGTCCAGGTGGTCGTGTGACCGATCCAGGGGCGAGGACTGAGCCCGGGAGGCCGGCACACTGCGTGGGAGATCCAGCTCGGCCAGTATGGAAAACGACGGCAGCATCAAGTCGCTGGCTTTTCAGTCAATGACCCTGCCTACCAATGGTGAGTGCTCCAACCCATGTTTATTTACTCGTTTATTCACGCTATTTGGACAACGGTGAGCCCTCAGTTATCCCTCCTAAAGTATCCTAAATTACAAGGCGGCAATGCAAGGCGCTAACAAATTACAAAGTAAAACAAGGACTTTTTCAAACCTTATCCTAAGTGATAGGGACTTATCGACCAAATTATTTAAACAGTGTTTTGAGAGAAAATGCGGGCGAAATCGTGCGTTTTTGAGGATGTCTGGAGGATGTAGCCCTGATAACTTTCATCGGGGCATCCAGTGCAAAATAAAGGGTTGCACAAAATTAACTAAAATGTAGTTACCTTTAAAATAAAGTCTCGCGTAAAATTCTGAGAACTTGCCGATTCGATCTCCGAACAGGCTGCATAAGCGAGGAAACCATCTTACCAAGGGGGCGCGGTAGTAGACTGGTCAGGGTAGCTGGCTTCCACGCAGCCGACCCGGAGGCTTCCCTGGACAAGGAGCAACCTGGATCCCGAGAAACCCTCCCAACAGGGAGAGAGTTGGCGACGCCGTGTGGCCCTGGCAGTTGGTGCGTCGATGAGCCCCTGGCCAAATGAAGGTATAGGTGGGGGGGTCGGAAAGGGGATGTGCTGCCACAAACACCTTAAATAGTAACCAAGCAGCCCACGTTTTGTCAGTTTTTAATGCTGTCCATTAGTTCCTTCCTAGTACATCTTAGTACATACATACATAAATGCACGCATACATACATGCACACATACAGGGGTGCGGATTCTTATCCCTTTGTGGGTGCCCCGGCACCCGAATGATGTTCTGGGCACCTCCACTGGCGATTTGAGCACCCTGAACCAAAAGGTGAAGCAAAAACCTACTAAAGTGCTTAAAGGTGAGGAAATTAACACCAGATACGTGCTCCACAGTGTTATAGCAATATTCTGCATCTGACCTATATCATGTTTAGCAAGCAAGGAAATATTCAGACATCATGGACAATCAGCAATGTAAGTGCATATCTGCAAGATAACTTATTGCATAATCCGTGCTTAGGCAGTGATATAGTCCATAAATTATGTCGGAGCAAAAGTAATTAACTCAATTAGCTGCATATTTTCCACTAACACTTCGTTCACGATTAAGCCAGTATTTTGAAGTATTTTATATCAGCACACGGCGAAGAATCATGGAGACCTTTGTACAGTGCCGCCAGTTGCTTTCACACATTTGTGCAAATTTATAAACATATGTAAGCATTTAATTTTGTATGTTGTGTAATATTGATAAGCAGCGCCTCTTCTGCTACGTTTCTACTGGTTAACGCGCGCAGTGGAGAGGGGTCTGGCGTCAACGTACAGTGGATGGTCCTAAAGTGCCCCCGTGGGATCTCGGTAACCAAGAGGCTTAGAAAAACACCCATGAAATGTGTGTAAGTGCGAAAGTGATCTACCTTAATGTAAATTTTCATTGACCTAGGTCAATATCTTCAAGGTCAAACGAGGTCGTAAAGGTCAAATCTGGGCCGTGCTGGAGACCTATCAGAAAATGCGGTGATTATGCTGAAAAAATGAAATACACCAAAAAAGGGCTAAGGTCATAGAGGGAAGGTCCCATACAACGTTCTCTGAAATTATGACGCCAAGGTCATTCAAGGTCAATGACCTATGACGTTACAATATGACATATTCCCCATAATTTAAAATATAACTGACACTATAGCAGCCTTTGGGCGGGAAATGAGGGTTTGATCTTGAAAAGACGTTTGATCTTGACCTGTGACCTTGACCTTGACCTTGAGCAGCCTTAACCATGAAGTCATAGCAGAACATAGGTCATACTGAATAACGTCATATGACCGGAATACTGGGGTCAATGACCTTAACCTGTGACGTTTGACCTGATCTTCATGTGGATTGAACTTTACATCTAACATGATTATATGCCGTTATGACGTCACCACTCAGCCTCTAGTACAGGCGAACTGGTGCGACCACGCGATTGCGACAGTCTCAAAATATAGGTCTGATTTTGAAAGCCTATAAGTAAAAAAACATTCACTGATTTTCAAAACTCCTTCGCCGATAAACGCGCTCATAAATTCTCAAATGTGGCTAAGTAGCGTTTTCTGTCGGGGAGCGGTTCTTCGGCCACTTCGAAAAAATATCTCCAGGGGGGCACTTTAGGACCACCTCCACTCCCTGTGTTAATATCATGCCCTTACATGACAGTCCGAGGGCCCACTACACCTAGTATTAACCATCGCTCCGGTGGAAGTATTTGAACACCCCCTTGGCTTTTTCCGGCGGCACGAAAAAACGGCGGCACAAAGCGCCGCCTTACTTGGCACACCTCATCCGTGATTAATTTCGCAACTTTCCCCAAAATTTTAAGGTTGGACCGTCTCAGGTCAGGTCACCAGTGCAGGTCAAGTGACCTCACCTCAAAAATTGTTTAACGTGGAATAAGTAAAATATAGGCGAATCTATCAGATTGAAACTTATACCATATAATGGGCTCACTGAGTCTTACAACATATATTCTGGGATTTTGTATATCGATGACCTAAGGTCAAGTATAAACAATGATCTCTCCATTGGAAATACATGAGAAAGACGGAAAATGGGCTGTAGTTGTGTAGATACTGCTGAGAATGCCTTCATATTTTCCGAATCATAGTATCCTGAGCCCCTTTCTAGGTTCATGTTGCAATTTTTTACTTGTGACCTCTGAGAGGTCATCTGGGGCCAGGGGCGTAGCCAGAATTTCACTCGGGGGGGCGGCGCCCCGAAAAGGGCCCTGCGACAGGGCCAAAAGGGCCCTGATGGGTAAAAAGAGCCCTGCTTGTTATAGAATCGTGTCCTCAGGGGGCCCTTCGGGCCATCAGGGTGGGGGCGGCAGGGACAGCCGCCCCCTTGGCTACGCCCCTGTCTGGGGCTATTTAAGCAGTTTTCAGACTTCGTTCAATAACTTTGCATGAAGTGGTGATGAAGCTTTATTTTGAAATCATTACGTTCAGATTACTATTGCGAGTCGATTGATATCCATATTGACTATGCTAGGTTAAAAGTGACATTGACCTGACCTGAGTTCAGGCCATTTTTGTGTTTTGACCTAGCATAGTCATATTATACATCATTCGATTTGCCGTGACGAGAGGAAGCAAATGGTGCCTAAAAATGATTCTAACTTAACTCTGTCAGACCCGAGAGCCCAAAAATATACTCAAAATCCCACTTTCTTTGACCTGGCATGACCTCAATGTTAACCTGAGCCAAAAAGTGACTGATATAGTTTCTTCATGAATTGTATGAGCTATCCACCAGCGTTCGCGTTTTCTTGCTATCCCGCATAGGGGCCAAGTTCGAGAGGGGCGTTCAAACATCCCCTCCCACCAGGGCGAAGGTGGCTCGGAGGCTCACCGGGGCGCGGGTTAAGATGCAAAAGTGATATACTAAATTTAAAGCTGAAATACTGGTGGCATGGCTTTTCATTGTACCACTCATCAAGCACAAATTTGAAAATCAGTGATAGTTAGTTAAAGGGAATGTGGCACCTTGGTCGAAACCAGGAATTTAGTGTAATTAGGGGTATTTTTAGCCCAAAATTATGAAATCGTCCATGATTGCTCTGAAAAATGTACAATAAGCTCAATATTTTGATTTTTAAAAAGCTCCTGTAGGGTTAAAAATAAGCATACCTATGCCTCTGGATGACGTCATGATCTGGCAACTACTACGATATTCAATAGGCTTCAATTGGCTGATTACTCACCGTGACGTCAGCGCTGTCCTTACACCAACAGCTATCAACTGTAGCCGCCTGGCTGGGGTAGATTTTGGGCTCATTTCAGGTGGGTTTTTAGCTTTTGTTCACGGAAATTTTGAGTTTCGAGACAAATGATATATTTTGTGCCGCGTTTTCCGGCATGCTTTACAACCTGGCTATCTCAGTTATAATCACGTTATAAAGTTATAAACGTTATACATTCCCTTTAAGGGCTTTTTCTAAGGCGTTCTGTGCATGGCACCTTTGCCCGCCTCTAAAGTCTGTGGGATAATTTTTTAGGTGAAGGTGGGTTACTTGAAAGTCTCAAAGTAAAAGGGAGGTTATTTCAAGGAATGACTCGCGAGGTGTTCCAACACTTGCGAGGGAATGGTCGTGGCTACGGCAGAAAGGCCGAGCCAAGGGTATTGGATTATAGTTGGGGATTCATGGAGAGCACGAAGAAGGCTGCCACCGCCAGGATCGAGGAATTTGAGGCTTTAGATTTTGAATTTTGTTGCATGTTACCGAGTGTCTGCTTTGCTTACGTTACTCGAGTTTCTCCATTTAAACAATAATTCTCGGTTATTTCTTGTACCTAAAAAATCCCATCAACTACCCAACAAGCTGCCTTTCAAGACTTTAGACAATATAATTCAGACTGCATGGTCGAGAATCTAATATAACCTTCAAACAAGCCATATCCCCTGTCCGCCTGATGTTCTAGAAACGTTTTACCAAGCTGCTTTGTCGATTTCGTTCCCCACCAATTATAAGTCAAACAATGAAAAAATATTAAAATAAATAGACCAAAACCACACGAAATGGGACTAGAAGACAATATATACATATATATATATATATATATATATATATATATATATATATATATATATATATATTTAAAATAAAAAGATTGAAGGATAAAATTGAGCGTGGTATGTCATTATATGTCCTCTACAATAGTGTTTCCCAGCCTTCACGGTGGAATGACCCCTTTTAACAGTCATAGGGGTATGTTGGCCCACACTCAAAAAGAAATCCAAGTGAAAGAGTTAAATGTTTGCCAATTCCGTTATTGCACTCATTTATGCTCTTTCTTTGGAATATTATTGACCGAAATGCCAGCGAAGATAGAGAGCGCTCATGTATTTATTCCACTTCATAGATTTCGCTGTGCTAACCCTGTTCTTACGCGTCGGAGCTGTGAGAAATTTAGTGGAGAGAGAATTAAGTTCCTCTGCATCCTCTTCACTCGTGTGCCATTCATGTCGGGCTATGTCATGGCTGTGCAACTCATGGCCACTCGTGACAAATTTGAAATCTGAGTTCAGCTCGGAATCGGATTCGGCTAAGATTACATCGACTCCGACTCCGACTCCGACTACACAGCCCTGATATTGACGGGGTTGAATGGTAGTCTTTGGGCCTGTTCGATCTGTCATCACCGTTTTGTCAGCACCAATCAGCAGGCCGTGTTGCGCCTACGTCACAGGATTGTAGCCTTTTCCCGGGAACTGGTTCTAGAGATTTTACGGGCTGACGGCCTGCTGTTGTGCTGCTGAAAAATAGTAAATGCACGAAGTGACAGCCTATTTTTTAAGGTATAAAGGTTTAAGTTTTCTTTGCTCAGCACAAACAAGAGGCGATTATGGCGCTGATGTTTCTTTTCTGGAGGAGAGGCTAGAGGGCCTGCTGACAAAACTGTGCTGACAGATCGAACAAGCCTTTTATGGAGCACTGCATAACGGCAAATACAGCGCCTCAGATACAAATAAAGCAGAAATCGGTCCTGGGCGTGGTGTCAAACGGTCGGAAGGCCTGTGTTTCAAATAATACAGCGTTTGTATATACTACCTAGCCTGGTTTAGATTAAGACGGCTCATAGAAGACGTTGATAAGTTTCGATGTGCTGAGGCGAGGAGCATGATTTTAAGTTGAAAATGTGCATACTAGCCTGTTTCCGCGAATCCTGGAGGTAAAATACGCTTAGATTATGCATTTGGACACAGCTTCTCATCAGAGTCAGGTAAGTCAAATCGTAAATTTTCAGTCATGGTGAACCCAGACCTCGAATTCAAGGTCTGGCTTCACTATGAAGGAAACTGTCTGATTTGACCTACCTAGTTCTGATGAGGGGCTGTGCTCTAATATGTAATCTAAGTGTATTTTACATTCAGGATCCAAGGAAACATGCCAGTATACACCTTGTCAGCTCATAGAAGATGTTAACCCAAATTCATTAGAAAAATTTCCAGCGGAGCACGCATGAAGCTTGGACGGAGCTAATTCGTGAAATAGCCGGAACGGTCGACATTACAGTTAGTTTATTATCATAGCCCTATGATAGTGTTTAGATGCTGCAGCTACTTGATTTATTGACGCCCATGCGGCCAGATGTGTCTCTTCACTGGGCGGAAGCTCTAACTGACTGGTGGGTATATCATTTCTCCATTGTCACTTATTCTAGGTTCTTTACCCATTACCCATTATTTTGTATATAAGCCCGTGCAACTTGGTTTCATGTGTTTTCCGGGGGCTTTAGTGTTTTGGAAGCAGTGTTTATAATACGATGCGTCTCTTAACTCTGTCGCAATTGACAGTTGTCGAATTTGTGACGATGTGAATGGTTTTTCAAGAATCCACGTCAGGTGGATGGATCCATTATAGTGCCCTCATAGACAAAAACATACCATCGCCTTTAACTTCTGGGCCTGGCCGTAGTCATAGTTTTCGCGGTAAGACGCCAGAAAGGTGAAATGGGCTAATACGTGTTATGATTCCTGAATGAAGTTTTGTGCCTTTTCACCATCCAACACCGAGCAAAGCAGCACGTGCTCCCTCTTCTGGTATATTATCTGACTGTACTTCAGCAGCGCTCTCTATTAGCCATCAGTCTCTATAACTGGTGCGACGGTTAAGTTTTAGTTTTAAACATGCATGCCTCTCTCTCTCTCTCTCTCTCTCTTCCTTTCCTCGGTTACCTTAGGGCCGAACACCACTCCTTTCCACTCAGCGAAAACCCATCGCGACACTCCTGACTTCAGCGAACTCAGCCGCCGGCTAGCCTGTGCTAGCTACCGACGTCTCGCCTGTACCAAAGGGCAGCCTCGGATGGTGGAGCAGATAATCAAGCCAATAGAGAGTAAAATGTGGATAGGAATTGTTGGAAAAGATGGTGCTAATACATTTATTGGTTCATGGTTTAAGGCTCCGTCATTTTCAAGGATAAATTTCCGCTGAATTTATCGCAATACAAGTGAACGCGCCTCCACCAATCAGCGGCCGCCATCCGCTGGCCGCCGCTTACCCGCGGGGCACAGAGGTTACAGAGGTCACGCTGGGCGCCGCTGACGCCGAGTATAGGCCTCAGTGTGGAGGGTTCGCGTGACAAATTATAAAAATATACGTGGGTGGTGTTGATAATGGTGGCGGTTGTTGTTGCTGTTAGCCTATGGGAGGAGGACAGGTGTAGGAGACAGCCTATGCAAGAGGGCGGAATGGATTACGTGTTTGAGCAGTGGGCGGGGTCAATTACACTGGAAAATCATGAGTTCAGAGTGTTGTGTGAATGACCTAGGACCCTAAAAAGATGATACAGATAACAGTGAAAGCGCTAAAAGACTAAAAACCTAAAAAACCGAAGTCCAGAAACTAAAACGTCTAAACCCTAAAAAGCCCAAAAAAGGCTACGTCAAGGTAAAGGTAAGAAAAAAGCGTGGGATGAGGTAAATGCAACGTTTCAGTCTTAGACCGTCGTCAGGCGAGGGGTGCAAGGTGGAGGTGGCCAGAGGCCTGAGGTAAACTTTTTGCAAATACCGAGTGACTGGAGGCCTAAGGTAAAATTTTGGTCGAAGCAAAAAGTGTCGGCAGTCCCAATACATTCTTGCCGAAGGAGCAAGGTAACATCGTGTGTGGTGTGTTTATATGTCTAAGCATGCGTTTGAGTGGGTGTCCAGGTATGTCGAATTTACCGCAAGAGTGGCCAGGAAGATGATTGGGTGTTGAGAGTAGGTTTGTAGCGTCGTATGAGGAATGATTCTGCGATTTTTCTGTTTGGGCCATCACTGGCGTATTTTAGAATTTTGATGCTCAGGTTGTCTGCTGTCAGCTTATCATTCGTATGCGTGGTTAATCTGTGTTGTCCGAAAGCATGCCAAAAATGTAATTTATAGGATAGAACAAGACAAGTCATTTTATATCGGTGAGAGCCAGAGGGCCGTTAGATTAAGATTTAACGAACACGTAGGTGACGCTAGAAATAAGAGGCAAGAAACACCTTTCGGACAACACACCTGCTTCGAATCTCCAGTATTTTCTGCTATCGGCGTTCATGCTTAGGCCTTTCGAGTCTCCGACGATTGACGCACACTTATTGGAAATACATCACACACGGTACATGTGATATTGTGATATAGTGAAGTGCTTAGCTGACACTTAGTGCGTATGAAACCGTAGAAGTTTAATGTACTTAAAATAATCATATGAGATGGAGGTATAAGAAGTTCTGACCATGTAAACAAATGGGGTCTAGGCAAATAAAACACAAGGTACACGAGGCAGTTAACTGAGAATATACACTGGCAGATCCAGGGGGCAAGGGGGCCGTGACCCCCAAAGCCTAGAATAGTGTCTTTTGGTCCCCTAAAGAATCAATTTTTATCCTTTTTTTAAAGTACTATGTTTTCGCGATTCTTTCTTGATTTAGCCCCCAAAACTTTAGTTTGGCCCTCTCCAAAATCTGCTCCTGGACCTGCCAACCAAGATGCGTGTATGTATAGTACACATTTTAGTGGCATGAACATCACTGTAATGCTTTAGCGTTGGCCACTCCCCTATCACATCCTTCTGATGCCGCCGCCAGCCGGTCTACAGGAGCCAGAAGCCACTGTGCACGACCGCTAACCGTAATTGTCCGAATTTCAAATTTCATGCCTAAAAATTGGTTTGTGTGCTACAATTTCCCGCTTTTAATCCCCGAGTCACGTCGCGTTCATAGTTAGTTATTGTTTGTTATTTTCATTAGTTGTCAATAGGCATACACCGTTATAAGATCAAGAGGTTCAACACTCAGCTTTCAAATTATATCTAACTTGGTATAAATTAGACAGTGAATGGTGTCACAAATCGTGTCAAATATTGTTTTTTCAACCTAGCAAGCAAAATAAATAATTCTTTGGAAGATGTTGATTTTTCAAGCCAAAATTTCCGCACTGACCAAAACAATACACTGAGAGAAATTTTTATTTCTATGTGCTCTATCTAATCCGGAATCACGGTCTGCTCGAGCATAAAATGATGCTATGAAACCTTATTAAAGGGACATTTGAGCATGCTTGCTCTCATTAGATCCTCTTCCCAGCGTAATTCCAGCACAGGAAGTATTTTTGTAGGCCTTGACAGCTTAAAATGATTCTTGGCTTCTAAACATGGTGGGAAGAAGCTTAATATGATACCAATATGGTATTACAAGCAGAGGTGCAGAAACTTGCCAACTCGGCTACCGGAGTTTGTTACACATTTACGAAAATTGAGGTGCATAATTGTGACAAAATAGCGATCCTGACTGTATGGCTCAAGATCAAACCCCATATTTTCGAAATAGAGAATGAAGCGTGTAGGGAATATTTTGACTTAGCAGCTCTGTTCTTCAATTGCACAGCGTACCATTAGTAATACAATATTGGTACTGTGTTCAGTTTCTACTAAAACGAGGGACCCCCGCTGCAGAAAACCCGCAAACCGCTGTCACAGTTGCCAGATTTTAACATGTAGCCCAATGGGGCTGATTGTTAGTAGTTTGCAGAAAGTTGTCGCCTAGATACCGGAAATGTGACAGTCAATTTTTTCGAGAAATACACGATTGTGGGCATATTTAAGGCATTAACGATAATGCAGATACTTTATTAAGTACTTCTCTGTCCATTTTTTCAGGTTAAATCATATTTACAGTTTGAGTGCCTTCGATTTATTGGCCCCTATTTCTTCGAATTTAGTATTAAGTACGCCTAAAAGCTACTAATAAAAGTACTAAGTGAGTGAGAAAATAAACATAGCTGGGCAGCAATTCTACTTAAACTGCGCAACAGCGACAAGACAAGTTAGAAATGTTTATGTGATGTAGAGCCTGCCAAAAATTTAAACAGGCGGGAAGCCACTTATTTTGAGGGCATATTCATTAGGTATATTTAAGATAAGTGCAGGCTAAAACTAGCCAGAACAAATATTGCTGCCCATGGCTAATCTAAGATGAATGTAGGCTATTGTAAGACTGATGCACTTTCCCATATCAAGCTTGGTTTTTCATTCCTTAGCCTGCTTGTGCCTTAGTTTATTTGTGCCCTAGATTGGTTAGATAGATTTGGAGCTGGAGGAAGTTGGGAGAGTTGGCGCCAGCAACAGGCTGGCAACAACAGTGATTCAGGTGAGTTTTCATGATCAAATTATCATATCAATATTGTACAGATAGCAAATGTGTGCTAATGCAGTCCTCCACAAAGTGTTAACACCCACACTGGAGAGGGGCCTGGAACTAACGTGCACTGGAGGGGGCCGAGTAGACCCCCTTCTTATCTCAGAAAATCACAGCAAATCTCAGAAACAAATAGACTTCGAAAAACGCTGGTTGGGGGTGTGTTGCTTACTACCAGTGGTGGTAAGCAATGCACAGGACCTGAACTGCATGGAGTTAAAGCAGGATTTTGACTACACTGGATCTTTCTTTGGTATGTGAATTCCAATACCTCTGTACCTATTAGGGCAATAGACATAATTTTACATCTATGCAGGCTAGTTGCCTCAGAGTTTTTACTGCAAAAAGGAATGACCAGGCAGGTAATGATCGTGAGTGGGATGCAAATTTTAAGCATTTGATATGCTTATAAAAATGCTACCTAAGGTCCACTTTACCAACACATTTTAGGTAGATTCAAATCCTATGTTGACATTGACATTTTTTCCCATTTGTTGATATGTGAGTTAGAAGTTTAGTGAGGGGGGAAAGCTGCGGTTAGGGTTCCCAATTGTGTGTACATACATGTATGCTCCCATTAATAGGTATGTTCCCAATAATGACTATTTTCATGATAATTGCTACATGTAATCATGTGGAAAAGTACCATAATTGGAAACACTCCTTTCAAAAATGGAAACTTCTTGAAAAAAGGAAATGCATGTCATTGGGGGAAACTGCAAAGTTGCCAATAATAGTTATGACCCCAATACTGGAAAAAATGACCCATAATTGGAAATTTTCCTTCCAAAAACAAAAACATGATCTATAAATGAAAACTTACTACTTTCATGGTGTAATGGTTTGGTGCTACAACCTTGTCTGCTGCAAAAAGTAAGGGACAGGTAGAGGACATTCAGCATATTGGAAATAGTATTCAAGTATACAATTATTATTTCCAGCTCTGTGTGACAGAGGAGGCATATGTCGCATTGAGTTTGTGACAGCCAGCATACTTTCTGCACCTCTGATTACAAGTGGGATCTTTTTTACACCACAAAGCATCATTTTACCATAGGTGCTCGACCTATTCTAGCCACGAAATTGAAAGAGCTATTAATATCCTCATCAAAGTTTCATTTTATACTTGGAATCAATATATTCTGTCACCAGAAATAACCAGGAATATGGGAGCTTTAGCTGCAGAATCATTCGAAACCCCAGTGTATTTTGATCCCACGTCAAAGCGTATCCGGAGATTGCGTGCGCGTGCTCGACCCGCGATTGAAAAAACTTACTCGCCGTCTCGCGCCATCGTCAGTGTTCCTGCCATTGCACGCAGAGCTGGCCACAAAGCTTTGGCGTCGTGATCAGAGCAAAATTTGAGGGGACTAGCTGACCCTTTTCACTTTACGTTGACACGTGCTTCTACATCGATCCAACTCAGGTTTTACGCTGAGGGGCCTGAAGAAGCCACGCTGCATTTGGCATGGTTTACGGGAGAAGCCACATCGACAGACCTAGCGGTGATAACGGATCAAGAGGAGAAGCTTAAGCTGAGTCTGATGACCGACAGACTCCGCTGAGAGCTAGCGAGAGTGAAGAAGCATACTGGGGCTGCGAAGGTTCAGGCATTCATTGTACTGGTGGCCAAAACCAGGAGTCCATGTGTGTCAGCTAGATGACGGCAACATGACTGAAGCCCCAAGTTTGGCCGCGCAGAACAGCCCTTGCTATGCAAAGTTGATGAAGTAGTGAGAAGCATCTGTTACTGTTGGATACAGTCACCCACGTGTTCTAAAGATCGTTTTAAGCTCACTTTGAGCACAGATTAGGGGCGCTTAAAAAGATTGGAAGGATTTTCACAGGAGCCTCTGAACGCACGTCCATTGCTGGACAGAGGTGTAAGTCTCATTTTGTACAATATCGTGCACAGAATGATATTTTTCAGCCATGACGTGATACTTTGAAGCAAACATGTCTACAATCATATCTATATATCCAAAGTAAACGAGGGCTGCTATCTCTGACGACAGCGGCATGTGCTTGAAGTGTAAGCCTGGACCGCTCCTGGGCGATATGGAAGAGGACTGTTCATTAAAGGCATTTCATGTGTGTCCGAAAAATGGTGAACGTGATTGTTGTTTAATGTTTGTGTCCTAATACAAAGTTATGACTATGTTATCTTTTCTTGAGGCTGAAGTGGACTGTGGCAAACAAATTGGGTCACCCTCATTATCATTAAACAAAGTTAATGTAATAGCAAGGCCACAACAGCACGATAAGTAACGCCTTTACAGAAAGTTTCAATTTAAGAAAAAAACACGAAGACTAACGAGGAACATCTAGTGAACCCAATGAAGCTCCAGGCACAACTCAAAGTATGCGACACAGACTACAATTATACCACACTGAGAGAAAAATTGAGCCCTTCTGGCTAAACTGAGTCGGTGCTGAAAGCGAGTCTGGATTCTGGTGTCAAACTCGGTTGGAATCAGGCAGAATCAGGCTCATTGTATTCCCTTCGCAGACTCAATGTAATCTCTTGGACTGGATTGAGTCTAGCACGTAGTGTTTTCTGAAGCTCATAGAATGATCACCGTAACCTCGGGAATCACATGTCTGATGCCTGGTTTCAAATGAGTCTTCGCTCGGTATAGAAAAACTCCACGGCATCAATGTATTCCATCAGCAAAATCGTCATGGAATCATTATATTCCAGCTCTGCACGAGACATGGCTTAGAAAAACATGCCCCTCCACTCAACACGACAACTGAATTCGATGCAAGCCTCAAACGAAACCGCCTCTTTTGAGTCTGCATTTGGCATAAAATTAGTCTAGTAGCAAAACTGATGCTGGTATAATTGTAGTCTGTGTGGTATACTTTGAGTCGTGCCTGGAGTTTCATTGGGTTCACTAGATGTTCCTCGTTAGTCTTCGTGTTTTTTCTTAAATCGAAACTTTCTGTAAAGATGTTACTTATCGTGCTGTTGTGGCCTTGCTATTACATTGACTTTGTCTGATGATAATGAGGGTAATCCAATTTGTTTGCCGCAGTCCACTTCAGCCTGGAGAAAAGATAACATAATCGTAACTTTGTATTAGGACACAAACATTAAACAACAATCACGTTCACCATTTTTCGGACACACATGAAATGCCTTTAATGAACAGTCCTCTTCCATATCGCCCAGGAGCGGTCCAGGCTTACACTTCAAGCACATGCCGCTGTCGTCAGAGATAGCAGCCCTCGTTTACTTTGGATATATAGATATGATTGTAGACATGTTTGCTTCAAAGTATCACGTCATGGCTGAAAAATATCATTCTGTGCACGATATTGTACAAAATGAGACTTACCTCTGTCCAGCAATGGACGTGCGTTCAGAGGCTCCTGTGAAAATCCTTCCAATCTTTTTAAGCGCCCCTAATCTGTGCTCAAAGTGAGCTTAAAACGATCTTTAGAACACGTGGGTGATTGTATCCAACAGTAACAGATGCTTCTCACTACTTCATCAACTTTGCATAGCAAGGGCTGTTCTGCGCGGCCAAACTTGGGGCTTCAGTCATGTTGCCGTCATCTAGCTGACACACATGGACTCCTGGTTTTGGCCACCAGTACAATGAATGCCTGAACCTTCGCAGCCCCAGTATGCTTCTTCACTCTCGCTAGCTCTCAGCGGAGTCTGTCGGTCATCAGACTCAGCTTAAGCTTCTCCTCTTGATCCGTTATCACCGCTAGGTCTGTCGATGTGGCTTCTCCCGTAAACCATGCCAAATGCAGCGTGGCTTCTTCAGGCCCCTCAGCGTAAAACCTGAGTTGGATCGATGTAGAAGCACGTGTCAACGTAAAGTGAAAAGGGTCAGCTAGTCCCCTCAAATTTTGCTCTGATCACGACGCCAAAGCTTTGTGGCCAGCTCTGCGTGCAATGGCAGGAACACTGACGATGGCGCGAGACGGCGAGTAAGTTTTTTCAATCGCGGGTCGAGCACGCGCACGCAATCTCCGGATACGCTTCGACGTGGGATCAAAATACACTGGGGTTTCGAATGATTCTGCAGCTAAAGCTCCCATATTCCTGGTTATTTCTGGTGACAGAATATATTGATTCCAAGTATAAAATGAAACTTTGATGAGGCTATTAATAGCTCTTTCAATTTCGTGGCTAGAATAGGTCGAGCACCTATGGTAAAATGATGCTTTGTGGTGTAAAAAAGATCCCACTTGTAATACCATATTGGTATCATATTAAGCTTCTTCCCACCATGTTTAGAAGCCGAGAATCATTTTCTGGGAAGAGGATCTAATGAGAGCAAGCATGCTCAAATGTTCCTTTAATAAGGTTCCATGGCATCATTTTATGCTCGAGCAGACCGTGATTCCGGATTAGATAGAGCACATAGGAATAAAAATTTCTCTCAGTGCAACATCAGTTTTGCTACAAGACTAATTTTATGCGAAATGCAGACTCAAAAGAGGCGGTTTCGTTTGAGGCTTGCTTCGAATTCAGTTGCCGTGTTGAGTGGAGGGGCATATTTTTCTAAGCCATGTCTCGTGCAGAGCTGGAATATAATGATTCCATGACGATTTTGCTGATGGAATACATTGATGCCGTGGAGTTTTTCTATACCGAGGGAAGAATCATTTGAAACCAGTCATCCGACAATTTATTCCCGAGATTACGGTGATCATTCTACGAGCTTCAGAAAACACTACGTGCTAGACTCAATCTAGTCCAAGAGACTACATTGAGTCTGCGACGGGAATACAATGAACCTGATACTGCCTGATTCCAACCGAGTTTGACACCAGAATCCAGACTCGCTTTCAGCACCGATTCAGTTTATCCAAAAGGACTAAATTTTTCTCTCAGTGAACGTACTGAAATGCTGGTACGAAGATGGGAGACGACACCAATGAAGCACCAAGCAATGTAAAATATTTTTTCGAACATCGGGAGTTTTTGAACGGCTATGTATCTTATTATGTTTGAAATGTATAAAATTGCATCGTGAAATCTTTATAGCACGGCACATATCAGTGGACACTAGTTGGACGGTCAAGGACTTGCGTGGGTTGTTGCGTGGACCTTAATGAGCGGTACTATGCAGGGATGTAAACATTCATGTCTGTGGGGCTGTCAGGGCACCCGCGATTAAATATCGAGTTAGTGTAAAAATAAATTTTTAATTTTATTGTTATTATTTTTAGGATTCCAAAGGGCTGTGTGGTGGCTAAAACTAAGTGGAAATTATGCTATCTCCCTTTATATGCTGTTCATTTATTTTTTTTCAAAATTTGGCAGCCGATGGTTTCCGGAAATACAGGCCCCTGTAAACATTTATACATTATGTGGGAAACTGCCGGGAAAAGGGGGGCGGAATCTCTTCTTCCTTAATTAATATTGCGTGCAAACAATTCCCCGGACTGTTCATTTTAAACAGAGCCAAATACAAATTATTATGAAGGTTTTGGTTGAGATAGAGGCAAGCCGAGCCAATAATCTATACGGAATTCCTCAGGCTTATTAAGGTGAGTATAGCCCTCAAATTACACGGCTTGTTTACGGTTCAGGCTCCAGTGGGAGACCTCGTTGCGCCAGCTACAGTCGAATTCACTGGGTAATCTTGGTCGTGTCAAGTAGGTAGCCCTATCAGTGGTGAAGTACCACCCGTTATCATTTGATTATGACATTAGACTGCACGTCGACTTAATCCCGAGAGTGCAGCCGAGTGATTATTTGGAATGTAAAAAAATATCATTTGGAATGTATTATTCCAATATTATAACCTTCGGGAATAGCTCTAATGTGGAATACGATTTTCCAGCGTCCTTAGGGGAATATAAATCAGAAGTGGGCGCTACTACCAAATTTATGAAACTGCCACCGCTACATCTTGTATCTTGTTTTAATCGCCAACAGGTATTTATGACTGTAACCCAATTACAGGCGAAGTCAGGATAAAAATGAACCTAAAATACATACAATACATGGTCACAATTAAAACATCGTGTGGTTAAAACAAAAACAAGAACAGATACACCTTCAGAGAGGCACCAATCGGGTCGCTGTATACACAGAAATCTCCTGTTTTAATCTGCCGATTGGATCCACTAGCATGTCGCTCCTCGGTGAAAATATCCGAAAATCATTAGCAATGAGAGGAGCTCGTACAAACAGGTCAGACTTCACACATCTACTACTTTGTCTATTTGAAATCGCTACCGCCACTAGCGTTACTTTTTCATAATTGCAAAACAGCTGCCGACTACTGCGCTACTGCTGCTACCTTTTATTATACAGCGTTACTAAGGCACTATAAAAAAGGTTTTTCATTGCTACATTTTGACAATTTTCAAGGAAGCTTCTGCTTATCTGTATATTTTAAAATACGAAAACAATCACACATCAACGGCATTTATTCAATATCCTGGAGTTTTCTTGATGGTGAAAAATATCTATCTCAATATCCATCTCCTATTTTTGGGGAATGGCGGTCTCCTTCAGGCTATCGTGGCGGTAGCGCCTTTGAATTACTTTTAGTCCGCCACCCGCTTCTTTTTGTTATGGAAACATGTATCGCTACTCCGCTACTATTTGGATATTTCACTACTTAACTGAATAGCGGAGCAGCGGACCTAAGTGGCGGATTGCCCGGTTCTGCTGTGAAATCTCTAAGGTGATTGCTAATACGAACTAAGGTTTCATATCTTCGGAAAGTTTTCTCCGAGTAACAAACTGTGAAATTAAGATCCATGAACACAGATCTGGTTCAAGATTGAATTGAGCCATTTACCGGCAGAACTGTGTTTGTACCACTGCTGCATGAGCGAATAGATCAGACCCACACCACCACTCACACCAGCATTGCAGTGAGCCTCCACCACTCACACCACTGGGCAGTAAGCCGTGATATTAAAACAAGAAAACTGAGCATGATTGAGACTGTCTCGTTGTCCCATCTCACGGGTGACAGTTGGTACTATTCTATACTACTCTCTCTCTCTCTCTCTCTCTCTCTCTCTCTCTCTCTCTCTCTCTCTCTCTCTCTCTCTCTCTCTCTCTCTGTCTTAGTTTTAATGGCTCTGGCTAGAACGCCAATAACGGATTTTATGTACGCTGGTGGGATTCTCAGCCCGTATTTAAGTGCTGTCCACTTCTCAGCTCGTCCTTTGACATTGAACTTGTTAATGATCTTATCCTTGTAGACACAGTTTGTAACTGTTTTGTGGTGACAAGGCCTTGACACTGCGGGATGAGCTTATGACTTATGACTGTGCGCAATGTGCAGTTTCTTAGCCCAGGGGTTTAAAAAGATGCCATAGGACAAAACAGACCGGGACGTTTGCAACACCTTCTGAGCATGGGCGTCGAAAACGGAAGGGAAACGGGGCACGGGGGAAGCGTCCCTCCTAACTCTTGAATCAGAGATAACGTTTTGCCCAAAATTATCGGAGTCAATCTGGGTTCTTCAGAATTTGTCCCTTTTACCTAAGCGAGCCTACGTAAATGTTTCAAAAGATATTGTTTGTGAAGAGTAAAGGCAGTGTTTTCAAAGGCAGCCGATAGGCTCAAACTTTGCTTGTCATCTCCCCCATCATTGTCATCTTGGGGTCTGCCCCCATAAAGATTCCGTGGCGACGCCCTTGTTTCTGATTGTCATTCATTGTCCGATCTAGGAATGTGTGTAGTTTCCTCTGAGCCAGTTGCGTGTCCCCTACGACCAGCGGCACAAATTGCCACCATCCGGGGCACTTGAAGCGCTTGATTATTCAGGGACAGAGGCGACTGATGTGGTTGCAGCAGTTGGATGGACCTTCTGTGAAAATACCGTGCCACTACAGTCACCGGGACACCTTAGCTGGAGAAAGTCATGGTTTCCTCTTAACCCTTGTCCCGGTGGTGGGTACGAGCCACCTTCGCCCTGGTCGGGGGGGCTAAAAAGACTCCCCACGATCTCAAATACTAAGAGAGCTAGAAAAAGCGCAAGAGGCAATAAAAAACTCTTCAAAAATGATATCAAAAATACTGCGGTCATTTTTCTCGTCAGGTCAATATCAAGGTCACCAGAGTTCAAAATAGGTAAAAATTACTAATATGAGGTGTACTAAGAAAAATTAATTTATCTCAGAAACTATGATAGCTAGAAGCATTTTCTTAACACCGCTCGAAAGCTCTTCAATTGCTCTTTTATTACAGTGGAAATGATTTTCGGGTCAGGTCAAAGCCTATGGAGCTGCAGGTCACTAAATATTGGGAATATTCTTGAGAATGTGCATAGCCTCCCATGCATAAGGGCGTTTCCTTTTTCGCCAATAACTTCCAAACCAAGGAAGACGCAGCCATAGTTGATGGACCATTGCAATCGTCTTGTCAATACGAATCGAATGATATATAATATTGCTATGTCAGGTCAAATTAAAAAAAATTAACCTGACCCAGGTCAACAGTCTGACCGAACTTGACCTGGTACAGTTATGATGCATATCATTTGACTTGCAGTGACTATACAAACACTTTGGTGACAAAATAAAAGTTGTATCTTTTTTATTAAAAATTTATAGAGTAAAACACCAAAAAATGCTTATTTGACCTAAAGTGACCTTTCAAAGGTCTTAAGTCAAAATTTTTTGTATCAACTTCAGAAATGGGCTAAGAGCAAGTCGTTATCGATGTTTTAAGTTGATTTAATTCATACTTACTGAGAAAAGCTTATTTCGTGATTTTCCCCATGTATTTACAATGGGGAGGTCATGCTCTGCACATGACCTCAGGTCACCAATATAAAAGATCCAGGAACATGTGTTGCACCTCCTGTTGGGCTCAATATGTGGTATGAGTTTCAACTTGATCGAATAACCCTCCTTTTAGTTATGCAGTCCCTAGCATTTTTTGAGGTGAGGTCACTTCACCTGGCCTGGTGACCTGACCTGACATGACCTTGAGCAAAAATTTTCAGGAAAGATGTAGAAATAATTTAGAAACATCCAGACTGAGTTTGGTGGCGCTGCGCGCCGCCGTCTTTGATCGCTTCGGAAATACCCGAGGGGGTCTAAAAAGACCCCCACCCGGGAGAAGGTTAAGAATAACACACACTCCTTGCGGCCAGCTGCAGCCCCATTTTGCCGCCAGGGCCCCGTTATGAAGTCAGATCTGGAGGCAGTTTGAGCTCGCTATATAAGAGAAGCATCGGTGCAATATTAGACAAGACCTGCAAAAGAAAAATAAAACAGAGAGTATACTAGGTGCCCTTTCTCTGCCAGGTTATCCAGCGGTGGCAGACTACCTCTCCGAGAGAGAGAGAGAGAGAGAGAGAGAGAGAGAGAGAGAGAGAGAGAGAGAGAGAGAGAAGGAGGAGTGGTTCATAGATTTTGTAGGATTACACGAAGCCCCAACCCGAGAAAACACTATAAAGGAAACATGTTCGTCCTTGAGCCTGTATTTTTTCCGAAAGGACTGCAAGCAATTTTTTGTAAATATATGGGATAGCAACCTTTTTCAGGGTGGGGGATGCTCTCACCATGCCTTCGGTGCAGGTGCTCTAGTCTTGGCCTGTCTGCGTCAAAGGGACCATGTTCGATGCATTAATAAACAACTAACGTCCTCGGCGAACCCACTATCGGTGCTGAGTTCGTATGGTAGAAGGTGCTTTAGACCAGAACGTTGCCTCGATGGTGCTGGAAAGCACACCCTGTATGTTCTGCACCGCAGTGGACCGGTTTTGGCGCCGTGTCTTTGGATACGTTTCCACGACTAATAGGAGCCCGGGCGGGGTTATGAGCGGTTCTGATGTCGTACACCGTCCCCTGAATAGCTAGCTATCCAGCAGCACAGCAGCGACCTCGCGTATCGCGCCGATTCTTATCTGGGCGAGCTGGCGGTGCGGTAACGTAGTTAACCGGCAAGACCGCGCCGCATACTCAAGACCTGCATCGTGTGGGTGAAGGCACCAGTACAGAATAATTCCAAATCTAACGTTCATGTGATCAATGTGAGAAGAAAACGGGTAGCTGAAAAAGGTGTTAAAAGGCTGGAGATATCTTCTCGACCCAGGGGGAGGAGGGATCCTGGATGGGTGAACGCTGGCACGCCAATGCAAATGTTATACAAAACCAATGGGAGAACCCAAATATAGAGGGGAGGGTCCCGACCTCCAACCCCCTCCCCCCACCCCGGGATCTCCACCCATGGTATTAGGAACTCCATTTTTAGAGGGAGCGCAACATTTTTCATGCACCTTCGATGGGTCAACTTGTGATTTCTGGAGTTTATTTACGCCTAATTTGGCTTTGATCTTTTCTGCTCAAATTGTGGCTCCTGAACCTCGGGACAGAGTAAGGAAAGGCATGTGGTGTGGTACGCTAGGCCTCTTTAAACTACCAGTAGCACGGCCACGGCCTCGCGTGTCGCGCCGATTATCATCTAGCGACGCTCCCAGTGCGCGCTCGTGGTCAGTCGCGAGGACTCAGGAGAGCACCTTCGGCCCAGTACCCGAACGTTTGGCCTCGTCACACCAGAACACACAGCTCGCACAGAGAAATTAACATTGACGTGAATACCTCTTCATTAATTTACCAAGGACAGGATAATTCAAACAACTCAAAATGTCGCCTGTGATGCATATTCCTGAACAGCTTAGAAGTCTCCAAAAGAGCGCAAAGCTTTAGCGTTGTTCTTGTTGTCCAGTGAAAGTTTAAGAATCTGTTTTTTTTTAGAAATTGATGCCTTTTCGGGAATAATATTTGTTAGTAGATTTAACATTTCTGTGTTTTTGTAACAATGAGCAAATAATTCCCAATAATAAATATCCTGTATGATGAAATAGTTTCCAGCTACAAAAATGCATACCTCCGAAAAATGAAACGAAAGAAGGAATTCTCTGTCTATTTCGAAACAATTATGAATCGACAGCTAAAACGAGTTTGGTATGTGATCATGTCTTACCAAGTAAGCTCATGGTATTGGCTTGTATCTGAAGTCTGCTTTCACCCTCTGGCTGGGCTTTCAATGTCAAAAACAAATTCTGCTACAAACTATTTTAGGCTATAGCTTATCAACTACTTACTAGGGTTAGACCCGATGAATTTTATTGAATTTCTTAACTGTCAAATAATAACTGATTTATTCGTACTGGGCTAATAGGAGTTTCACGAATCAGGTCAAAAATCATCAAACTGTGAAATCTACCGAAAAAATACTGGCAGATTTTGAAATTTTCTGTCCGAAGAAAATTTTAGCATCAGCACTTGAAACATCCGGGCATCCAACCAATTTTGCATCCATTGACGCACATTTTGATTTTCTCCCACACCGATTTTCCTGGACGCTAAATGAGGAAAAGATAACGTCTCACAAAAGCTCAGATCACACCCAACCATATTTTCTTTATACGTGTTTGAATGACAACCAAGCGAGAAATTTTGTCCAGGATCTGTGACACTGAAATTCAAAACTGATCACAAATTCACAAATTAAAACCAGTGCCAATTTCGCCAGCGTATTTTGGAAACATTAGGTTGATTATGGGATACAGTTGTACCATCTGGGGAGGAGCCGCCATGACATGCTCAGATAGCTTCAAACAAAAACAGCATAAACTTCTAAATTGGCTGTCGTCAGATTGAATTTAGGCTGAGAAACAGATTGAGCAATTCGTAAATTAAGGTCAAATTACATATTTTTTTAGATTATTTGAGCCATTAACTAGCTCAAGGTTTCGCTGTTGTGGCTTCATAACGGGATAAGAAATCAGTTAAAATGATGCATATTGTACGTTTTTGAATAATATAATAATAGGAGATTGTAAAAAATATTCAATATTCGATTAAAAATTCAATAGAGCACACATAAGTCACCGGTGGCTAACACATCTAATCACGCCCTACACGCCATACCCCTACACCTTTAAATTCTAGATACAAACTGGTTTTGAGAAAAATAACTCGGACTCTACAAGAAATATAGCTTTGTTCCGGTAGAAGTCTTTATTTTTATACCAGGCCTGAGGCACCACTTTTTGAAGCAGTAACATTAAATCGACTTCACCCAACATCTGAGAGCCTTTGAAATGCAATGGAATTCACCCGTGGTTGCAGGCTAGTTGTCAACTCAAAAGTTATAGCCCATAAAATTTAAGTAGGAAAGCATGATTTGGAAAATCTCACAAATTTATCGTGATGATAAGACTGAATTTAAATTCAAAATCAGGCCCAAAAGCCCAGTTGATGAAACATATCCACATACGAGGCTCATATTGACTGCCGATCAAAGTTAACCTCGAAATATACTCTTATGTAGCTAAAAGGACTTTTCACCTGTCGAAGAGTTTTTATTTGAAAGCTTGACAAATCCAATCGTACATAATTGCTCAGACTATCCAAGGACACCTCACACAATAAAATTTACTTAATTTTGTCCTTAGCTAAGAATTATTCCCCGCCATTGGAATGCGTATCGGAGTAGAGAATTTCTGCCGAAAGAGGGAAATTTTATTCTTCTCCCCTTTCCTGGCATTTATCCAGGCCTGAAAAAGGTCCTGAAGCAACATTAATTCAGGGTTGGATCGGCAAAACTGTATAAATTTGTCAAAATAATACATTTCCTATGTGGTTCTTAATGATTACACACAAAGAAAATGTCGAACGAGCTTAGGTGTGTGCCCGTTTTACTGGCACTCATCGGATACCACTTTACTAGCTCGGGGCTCGTGTGAGAAGTGGTTTCGCCAGTGATTCACTGGGTTCACTGCTCTTGAGGGCCTCTGGTCTACGGTGACGACCATCGGAGGAAGGTTTACGAACTTTGCATATCCTGGGGCCCCCGCTAGAAGCCTCACCCAGATGTGGACCCCATGACTAATCCGAGAGCAGGGGTGCGGGCAGGATTCCTCGGAGGAAGAAGAAGCTGTGATTGGATCATCAGCTTTGTCGAGAAAAGTGTCCGTGAAGTTTCATATAAGGCTTCATATGTGTTATTTTTAGCTCTTGGGATGCGCTTAAACAGTTTTTTTTACTCATCTAGTTGCTCAGTGAGTGCTGTACTTAAATAATCAGACTTTGGCCTTCAGTGGGAGGATATGAGCCGTTCCCTCTGTAACCTCGGCGTTGGGTTACCAGCCATTCCAGTCCGGGGATAGGGGTGGTACAGCTGTCCTCTGCCGCCCCACCCGGGTCCGCCCCTGCACCCGCAACGACTCCTCCCTGGTGTTATGTAACCTCCCACGTTTCCTAACTTTTACTTTATTGTTTTGTTCCCTTGTAGCTGCTTAGAATGTGTTGATGTGCTGCCAAGTGCAGGTTTGAGCAGTAAGTATGAGCCAATCCCAGTGTCCCACGATCTACGCATAGCTCGCGATGGCCATCAGTTAGCCGGGGAAAGGTCAGTTCGGAGCGGACAAACGTCCGGGGCGGACGACGCGTACGTAGCAGCCAATCGGAGGACCGGTTCCCTGCCCACCGCATTCATGAGCTGACCTTGTCCCACCGAGAGGCGTGGAAACCCAGCCGTCCTTCGTTGGATGCTGCAAAAACAGTTTTCTCTCGCCTTTTTTCAAGCTGTGCTTTGTTGAAGCGGTACAGTCTGAAAATCTAAGACATCATCTGCATCCACACAAGTGTTGTTTTACTTTTAACATGATTCAGTTCGCTACCACCGGTCGTTAGTCGTTTTCGCCTCGATTATCCGCGTCCAGATCGGACGGCGGACCGACAAAAACACGGACTTGAGAGCGTCACATTGTCACGTCAGCGGCGGGAGAGCGTGGTTGGCGGCTCCATGCTTTGATCTGGTACGTTAGTGCTCCCTGGAACGTTAGTGCTCCATGGGGCAGTGCGCTGCAGTCTCGGGGTGTGAGGTGGTGCTGAGAGCGAGGCTTGTAGGTCGCGTCTCCATTAATGGCGTGAAGAGTGCTTCAGGAGTCTTTGGGTCAGTCGTCTTTCGCATCTGCCGCAGTGCGGTGTGTTTACAGCTCGAGAGTTTTATGTATTTTGTTCTAATTCTCTCTTTGGCGTCTTTCCCTCCACCTATCTCGCTTCTTCTCCCCGGGGTTACCGTTAAATACTTTTTTACGAATAAAACATATTAAGTTATCATAGTAAAACATATTGCAGTATTGAGACACACTGAATAACATTGTAAAATTTACACTTTTAAAAAGCATAATCCTCTTCTTCCTCCTTTGATATAAATATTTTAAAAATAATTTTTGCCCCATTACCGTTGCACTTTGTGTTACTCAGGGGCGGATCCAAGGGGGGGCGCGGGGGCCGCGGCCCCCCTTGCTGGTAAGGCGCCCCCTCGACACTAAGGCGCCCCCCCGGGGCCGCCTCCATTTGCTCCACATTTGCATGCCTAACGGAAATACTGGCACCCCATGGTAATGATACTGCATAAAAATACATCGTGACAACCAGCCCTGTATCATTGGCGCCCCCCATGTTGCATCATTGTTGTCTTTGTTTCACTCCATCGACGCCCCAAGCCTCATCGTGGGCTCTTCCATCTCTTGACATCCCGCTATGTACTACCGGCGCCCCACTCTTCACTACGGGCGCCCCCATCTTCTTAAAATTCGCCCTAAACTACTGGCGCCTCCATGGTGCAGCGTTGATGTCTCGTTTTTACTCCAGCGGCGCCCCCACGCGTCACTATGGGCGCCCCATCTGTTGAAATCCCGCATGTACCACCGGCGCCCCCATTGGGCATCATTGGTGTCTTCCGTGCACTCCACCGGCGCCCCCACGCTTCACCGTGGGCGTCTCTGCTTTTTAGAGCCTCTCTTTACCATTGGCGCCCCCGTGGTACATCCTTGGTGCATTTTTGCTCAAATGGCGCCCCCATACCTCACTGAGGGGGTCTTCACCTTTTACAAGCCTATTTTATGCCAGTGGAGCCCCCTCCCTCCCCGCTATGTACCACTGGATCCCCACTTCTCACTACGGGCGCCCCCCCACATTCTAACAATCCGCTTTATACCACTGGCGCCCCCATGGTGCATCATTGGTGCCTTCGTTTCACTCCATCGACGCCCCAAGCCTCATCGTGGGCTCTTCCACCTCTTGAAATCCCGCTATGTACTACCGGCGCCCCAATCTTCACTACGGGCGCCCCCAACTTCGGAAAATCCACTCTATACCACTGACGCATCCATGGTGCAGCATTGATATCTCGTTCTTGCTCCAACGGTGCCCCCACGCGTCACTGTGGGCGCCCCATCTGTTGAAACCCTGCATGTACCACTGACACTCCCATGGGCATCATTGGTGTCTTCGTTGCACTCCACTGGGGCCCCCACGCTTCACTGTGGGCGCCCCCTGCTTTTTAGACCCGCTCTTTACCTCTGGCTCCCCCATTGTGCATAATTGGTGCGTTGTTTTTAATCTCAAACGGCGCCCCCATGGCCCACTGAGGGGGTCTTTACCTTTCAACTGCCTATTCTACACCACTGGAGCCCCCCTCTTATGATCCAACATTGTTGTCTACTTTTAGCTTTATGGGTGCCCTCCCCGCCCCTTTCCACCATCTTTTGACACATCGGTCTGTATTACTGGCGCTCCCATGATGAATCATTGGTGGCTGTTTTTTGCTTCACTGGCGCCTTCATCTCCCGCCGTGGGCTCATCGGGAGCGCCCCCACTTTCGATAAACCGCTCTGTCTGGCAGCCCCCATGGTACACATTGGTGTCTTTCTTTCGCTCCATTGGTGCTCCCACACTTCACTATAGGCGCCCACATATTTCTGCTGAGTGCTTGATGCATCACTGGTATCTAACTTTTGCTCAAACGGCGCCCAACCAGCCCCCCCGCCACGCGGCACTAGGGGCGCCCCAAATTTTGACAGCACGCACTGTGCCTCCAGCGCCTCCATGGTGCACGATAGGTGCCTATCGTTTGCTCCATTTACGCACCAACACATCACTGTTTTGACGCCCTCTTTTTTGTGGTTGGACGACCAAATTTCACGATTGGCGGCCCTTTTCAGCTCTAGAGCGCCCCACTGCAACATGGACCGCCCGTGTCTGCCTTTGGCCGCCCTCTTCCACATGAGGGGCATTCCAGGACAAAACGACTAAAAATATTTCAATTTGACATCTCTAAAAAATTTTGAAAAAAATATCTACAAAATTCTGAAACTTTGTCTCCGGGATAGTTTTGGGCCAGAAACACGCCTGTGAGAATCTTAGCCCCTCCAACCAACGGTGACCGAGTTATAGTCCGAGGCATGTTCGGGAGGTCACCTTATAGACCCATCATTGATGCTTTATAACTAAAAAAACGCATAGCCTGATTAACAAGTTTTGAATATCATTGAACTCGTCTTGAACTATGCATTATTTTGGAAAAGGAAAATTTTACAATGTTAAACATTTTGACTTTTAATTCGTTTGACCTTTTCTTTTTTACCTAGCTTGACCTTTTCGCAGTTGAAATGGACCTTTTAGACACCTCAAAAATTTTTTTCCTAAATTAGTTTTCGATAAAAAAATGCGTTTTTGCAATAAATTGAAAATTTTTAGGACCTAAGGTAGGTATGCAGACGGTTTTTGCCCACTGCGGTAGTACAGAATACATTTAACACCGCAAACAAAGCGATTGCTTTTGTAATCGGTTGTTTGCAATGAGGCTGCATTGTCTTTACGAAATTTTCATCGTGCAAGTGTCAGAGTTTATGAGAATTAACACGCCCCACACGAGGGGGTGGGCAACCGGCCTCCTCAGGTTTCCACAGGTAGTAAAAAAAACACCTTTGCGCTGCGCCATCGTACTTCATCTACCTCTAACTCGACATTTTTGCAACTTCTGGCAAAATAATTTAGGTCAACTGGCAGGTGGTAGGTACCGTAAATACCGTAGGTCAGCTGGCAACTGACTGGTGAGAGGGTGACCTGAGGTAGACGGCCGTGCTTATGCTTTGTGGGACGTTCGACTTTGGTTCCTAGTTGCTCGTTTGTGTGGTGGGGTTGGGGTCTCCGTAAAAAATCCCTTGATGACTCTAGTGAGACTCCGACTCCTAAAACTGAACGGGCAACAACTTGAATGAGATTTATAAAAAGATAGAATAATAGAAAAACAGTAGCCATTAAAAGTGATAAAAACGATACATTGTTCCGAAGGAGACGAGCGCAAAGGAACTTATTAGTAATGGGCCTTGCAGCCTTAACACGCGCATTGACGGGGGCGGGAACCCAACCCCCTCGGGTTTTCCGGAGATAGCAGTAAAACGGCGGCGCTATGCGCCGCCGTACTTGATATACCTTTTCCCTCATCATTTTTACAACTTCTGTGAAAATTTTAAGGTTAGGTCGTCTCAGGTCAGGTCACCAGTACAGGTCAAGTGACCTGACCTCAAAAAACGTTTAAGATAGCATAAGTAGGAGCAGAGTGAACTAATCTGATTGAAACTCATATCACATAATGGGCCTACCGATTTCTCTAAAATATGTTCCGGTATTTTTGATATCGATGACCTAAGGTCAGGTACGAGGAAATGCATGGGAAAAACAGTTTTTACTGTATAACTCAGTAACGGATAGTGATAGAGCGTTTATTTTAGCTGCATCAGACTTGCCTTGGCTTTGCGGTTCTAATGATATGCATTTTATATAATTTGACCCTGACCTGACCTCAGGTCAGGTCAAATCCTTGATTTGACCTAGCAAGGTCAAATTATATATCATTCGATTTGGCTTGCTGCAAGGATTCATATAGTTCAAATCGTTTTGCTCTATCTTTACTTGTTCAGATGTAATGGCTGAAAAACTGAATTTACATGTTATCCCTATTACGGCATGTTTTGACCTTTCGTGACCTTGAATGTGACCTGACAAAAAAATGGTTCAAATATTTTCGATGGAGAAGTGGATGGGCTACCCAACACCGTTTACCGTTTTTCGCTACCTACCGTGGTTCTCGAGATCTTAGGGGGTGGGTACCCGCCCCCCCTCGTCAAAGCGAAGGTGGCTCAGACCCCCGTCAATGCGCGTGTTAAACGAGAATGTACAAACATGTTGCGAAATTATCAATAGTTCAAAGAAGTATAACTTATCCTATAAGCACCACTAACTCACACAATTACATCGTTCCCGGAGATGGAATAATAAAAAATGAAAGCAAATCGATACAATGTGCCCCAGTGCAGCACAGCATACGTTCGAGAGGATTTATACAATGTAAAAAAAGTATCTGAAAGGCTTTCATTCCCAGGAAGTAATTTGAATCTGCTCATATATGCGAAAAACTGTTGTCCTGAAATCATAACGCATTCGACTGGGTCACTTGAACAGGGTGCCTCACATCATATTTTTAAAAGGTAATCATTTCATAGCCCACACGATCCCAGTTCAAATGTGGCCGTCAGATCACTCATTGCTCAAGCCAAATAATTCATACCTGTATGTTTAATATTACTTTTGCATTGGACATTCACCATGACTAAATTTGCGACCATTCACGCAGCACCCATAAAAGAGTCTACTTCCACAGCACGACACTGTTTAGTTCAAACATAGGTATACGAAACCCGAACCTCTCTTGTTTTGTTTGCAGAGCTTTCATGAACAGTGATGGATGTCTTATTTACCACTGGTATTATATGAAACTTTTGGTCGTTTTTCCATAATCACATTGGCGAACAGACTTTGGAGCTGTCTGGCAACATTGGCTATGCTTGATTGTGGAATGTACAAGAACTTAATCGCACTGAAAAATGTATGCTTAAGAAAAGTATTACAGGAACACAGTGGAAACCTAATTTTTTGGCACAATAGATGACAGAGGAGAGCCGTAGAAAAAATGTTCAACACCATTGGAATGCTCTTGTCGAGCCTGATCGGATTAGATATCTTATAATCTTGTCTAGTCAAATTTTAAAATTAACCTGCTTTGACCTAGAGCCGGGCTTAGGTCTGTATGGTAAAACATATTAATCAACCTGCAGTGGCAAGTCAGACACGACAACTAAAAAATAAAACCTACATCGCAATTCTCGACAATTCTCAATTCTCGCAAGTTATCAAAATTTACTAATTGTCCCATGCATTTCTAATGGAAAGATTGTGACCATGACCTCGTCCCAGATGATCGATATAGAAATCCTGCTTCGAAAAATTAGCTTCCTCGGTGACCCTACTATGTGATGTGAATCTAAGCACGATAGGGTCAACTTTATCTTACTGATGTACCTCTAAAGTGTTTTCGAGGTGAGGTCTCTTGACCTGGGTTGGCGGGCTGACCTGGTATGACCCAGACCTAAAATTTTGCTAGAAGCTTCAAAAATTTCGAGTTAGAGGTAGATGAAGCATGATGGCGCTGCGCGAAGGTGTTTTACCACCTGTGGAAACTTGAGGAGGCCGGTTGCCCGCCCCCTCGTGTGGGTGCGTGTTAATTCTCATAAACTCTGACACTTGCACGATGAAAATTTCGTACGGACAATGCAGTATCATTGCAAGCAGCCGATTACAAAAGCAACCGCTTTGTTTGCGGTGTTAAACGTAAGGCTGTACTACCGCAGTGGTCAAAAACCAAAAAAGTCTGCATACCTACCTGAGGTGCTAAATTTGGAATTTATAGCAATAACTTATTTTTTATTGTTTTTATCGAAAGATAATTTATGAAGAATTTTTTTAGATGTTTAACAGGTCAATTTCAACTGCGAAAATGGTAAGCTAGGTCAAAAAGAAAAGACCAAACAAATTAAAATTCAAAACTTTTAGAAATTTAAAACTTTCTTTTTCAAAATAATATATAGTTCAATACGAGTTCAATTATATATAAAACTTGATAATCCAGGCAATGCGTTTTTGAGTTATGAAGCATCAAAGATGATTCTACAAGGTGACCCCCAAAAATGCCTCGGGCTATAACTCGGTCACCCTTGGTCGGAGGGGGCTAAGATTCTCACAGGCGTGTTCCTGGCCCAAAACTACCTCGGTGACAAAGTTTCAGATATTTCCTAGACATGGTGGTGTCAAGCCTTGGTCGATCTGTCCTGGAATCCCCCATGATTGTTCGCCTGTGCTCCACTACTGGCCGCTCCTTTGCAGATCTAGGGCGCCCCACTTCAATGTGGACCCCTCACTCACCTCCGGACGCCCTCTATTTTATGGTTGGGAACCCCATATTTCACGATTGGCCGCCCCTTTTCAGCCCTTGGTGGAACTGTGCAACGTGGACCACCCTCATTTACCTCCAGGCGCTCTTAACTTTGTGGTTGGGCACCCCGTTTTCATAATTGATCCGCTTTTCAGCCCTTGGGTGCCCCACTGCAACATGAACTGCCCTCATCCACTTTTAGCCGCTCTCTTCGGCATGATTGTGCGCACCTTCTCTACTGTTGGCCGCTGTTGTGCAGCCTTAAAGCACCCCACTTCAACGTGGACTGCCCTCATTCACCTCTGGCCGCCCTCCGCTTTGTGGTTCGGAGCCCCTAAATCATGCTTGAGCGTCCCTTTTAGCTCTAAAGCGGCCCACCATAAAATTGAGCACTCTCATCTACTTTTGACTGCCCTCTAGTGCATGATTGCGCGCCCATTTTCCACAATTGTCTGCTCTTTCTTAGCCTTGGGGCGCCCCACTTTTACGTATACCGCCTTCAACTTCACTTGTCCTCTTATTTGTATTCGGGTACCCCAATTTCACGATTGACCGCTCTTTTTCAGCCTTAGGGCATCCCACTGCGACATGGCCAGCTCTCAGCTCTGAGTGGTAAAAATTGCCCAGAGTTCTTGTAGTGTTTGTTTTGGGTATCAATCGGTGTCATTTTGCTCCATTACCACGCAGGATCCCCCAGGGCGCATTCATGCCCATCCGATGTGTGGTCGTGTGCCCGTCCGATATGTGGTTGTGTTGTCTATTGCGACGAGAACATGCTACAATGCAATATAGCGAACTGGTAGAAATAAAATTTCTTGTGAAGCAAATTTTGAACACGTAGACAAATATCCCTTAAATTGGTAAAAAAAGCATTTCGGATCTACTGATAACCCTGTAAGCTGTTGACTTCGATCATTTACTTATTTGCCGAGGTGTTTTTTTCTCGCAGTGCCACTATTGAAAGGCTGTGTCCAGACCAAGGCCCGTAACGTATAAGGCACGGTCATCCGGCGATTCGGCCGGATCATGACGTAAGCATGTGACGTTATAATTTCTCACATGCCGAGCCTCTTCATTGACTTAAACCTACGCAGGCGAATAAAATGTATATTTCACAAAATCTTCATACATAAGATAATTTTACAAGCTATTGGACTTGTTCTGCTTAGCAAAATGTTGGCAACGATTTTATCATCACCTAGTCCAAGGACTGGCTCGTCCATGAGACCGACAACTCTTGGTCTTAACCACCCCCCTCCCCCACCGTGTGGGGCATATAAGTACCGAGGTACAAGCTGAGTTTGACCGGTCACCACGATCCTGACCGAATTGAATGCGATAGTAAGCCAGTTCAGTGAGTGAAGTTATGTAATTTGGCTGCATTGCAACGATCATAATGGGAAAAAGTTAGATTGTGTGCCGAGGGATTTTCATTAACACCCACCCCGGAGGGCCCGCGAGCCACCTTCGCCAGGGTGGGTTGGGGGTTTCAAACACCCCCTCAAACTCAGCTCCTATGCGGGATAACAAAAAAAAAACGCGAACGCTAGTGGATAGCCCATCAAAATTCACGAAGAAACTACATCAGCCACTTTTTGGCTCAGGCCAATATTGAGGTCATGACAGGTCAAAGAAGTTGCATTTTAGAGTACAGTTTTTGCAGTTTTTGGGCTCTAGCGTCTGACAGAGTTGAGCAGGATCATTTTTAGGCACTATTCTCTTTCTCTCGTCATGGAAAATCGAATGATGTATGATATTACTATGCTAGGTCAAAACACAAAAATGACCTGACCCGATTTCATGGAATGGCAAAAAATCTGGCTATTTACATATAATAAGCATCTAATATTTCATAAGAGGCATCCGCTACGAAGTGAGAGGTGGATAGGATAAATGAATAATTGGTGATCTTACCTGAAGTAAGTATTTTGTGTGCCAAGTTCGGGTATGGTTACTAGCTTCATGAAATTCAAGTAAGAGAAATGATATGTCCTTGATATCTTGATTTTACACAAAGTACTTATTTTTTCTATTTTTATTTCTGCGTCAAGCAGCACACAGTGCCTGTCTCTCTGCTGCGCCGCAGTGTCTCGCCTGCAGTGATGCTGCACCGCCAGGCACGCACGTCGCTGGCTGACGTTTCGCGGCGGATTTTTGTGGCTGCAATTTTAGGAGGGAAAAATGCTGCGCGGCCATGGGTGTCGGAAGTGAGTGGTGTCGTGGGGACTCGACATGTGGTTTTGGTTTTCTCCATGTTATCTGCGTGCGCTTAGGCAAATGTTTAGAAGCCTAGTGCAAGTGAAGCGCATCGGTACTATTTACTAATGCCGTGGTGACACCCCGATGTGTGTATCCCATGCTGTTTTGTACCCACCCTATCTTGATCAACACTTTTTCCACCTCAGAAAATGATAACTCCAAGCTACTGTCTTTTTAAAATATCAGCCCAGTTGACATGGGCGGATGGCGGCACTTAACGGGAATGTGACACCTTGGTAGAATCCAGGAATTCAGTGTAATTAGGAGCATTTTTAGCCGAAAATGAAAACGTCCATGATTTCCCTTAAAATGTACAATGAGCTCAATATTTTTATTTTTAAAATGCTCCTCTAGAGTGAAAAATAAACCTCCTCCTGTGGATGACGCCATGATCTGGCAACTACTGCCATATTAACCTTCACCGGGTGGGGGTCTTTTAAGACCTCCCTCGGGTTTTTCCAAAGTGACCAAAAAACGGTGGCGCGCAACGCCACCAATCTTAGTCTAGCTGTTCCTTCATCACTTTTACATCTTTCCTGAAAATTTTAGCTCAAGATCATATCAGGTCAGGTCACCAGGTTAGGTGAAGTGACTTCACCTAAAAAATGCTTAGGACTGCATAACTAAAAGGAGGGTTAATTGATCAAGTTGAAACTCATACCACATAATGGGCCCACCAGGAGCTACAAAATAGGTTCCGGGAGTTTTTATATTGGTGGCCTAAGGTGATGTGCAGATAAATACATGGGGAAAATCACGAAATGAGCTTTTCTCAGTAGGTATGGATGGAATCAGCTTGAAACATCGGTTACGACTTGCTCTTAGCCCACTTCTGAAGTTGGTACCAAAAATTTGACTTGTGACCTTTGAAAGGTCGCCTTAGGTCAAATAAGCATTTTTGGTGTTTTACTCTGTAAATTTTGAATAAACAAAGATAGAACTTTTATTTTGTCACCAAAGTGTTTGTATAGTCACTGCAGGTCAAATTGTATAAGTTATGACTATACCAGGTCAAGTTGGGTCAGACCGTTGACCTATATTGGGCTGTATTTGTGTGGATAAAGGTGATAATACCTTCATATTCACCAAATCTAAGTAGCCTAGGTCGCTTTTTAGGTTCATCTTACAATTTTGGATCTGTGGCTTCTTAGAGGTTATCTGGAGCTACTTAAGCAGTTTTCAGACTTAGGTCAATAACATGCAACGCATGCAATGATGATACAGCTTTTATGTTTATACCATTGCGTTTGGATTGATATTCCAAGTCGATTGATATGAATATGGACTATGCTAGGTCAAAAAGCGATCTTGACCTGACCTGAGTTCAAGTAATTTGTGTTTGGGTCTAGTATGGTCACATTATACAATCATCTGATTCGCTGTGACGAGAGACAGCGAATGGTGCCTACAAAATGATTCTAACTCAACGCTGTCAGACGCTAGAGCCCAAAAATGCCACTTATTTTACCTGTCATGACCTCAATATTGACCTGAGCCAAAAAGTGACCGATATAGTTTCCTCATTAATTTGTATGAACTATCCACCAGCTTTAGCGTTTCTCGCTATCCCGCACAGGGGCCGAGTTCGAGAAGGGGTGTTCACCCCCGCCAGGGCGAAGGTGGCTCAGAGGCCCACGGCGCGCTGGTTAACTGATTCGGTTCGCAAAAACAATACTTTAAATGGGTATAGAACATAAAATTGGGCGCCCCCAGCCAGACTAAAAATGGCGCCCTCTGGTCATGCAAGTGGCGCCCCCCAGTGCTGCGGCCCCCCTAGCGAAAATTCCTGGATCCGCCCCTGGTGTTACTTCCCGTTAAGCTAACTCCTCCAGCTTAAGTCATGGGTGTTACATAAACTTAATAAAGGGTTTGTGCGCACAAAAGCCAAAACGACTAACTGATTCCCTCATTTTTCCGTTTTCCTAAAAAAAAACGATTAGGCACCGAGGGGCTATAACTAGCACACAGTATCAGAAAATACGGGTATATTCTTGTTGTCACAAATAACGTTTTGAAGATTATCAAAAATTGTAAATAATGACACTAGGTAGCAAGAGAACATCTTAAAATCCTTAAAGGAGATACGTTTATAAATGCAGAAAATCGAGAATGTCTTCAAGTTCTGCACACAAAAATAGTATCAGTTGTTTCCCGTTTGCATGACGGTAGTTATAAACAAACAGCAGTTCTGATTTTTTACTTAACGCTTACAGCAGGAAAAGGTAAGCAAACCAAAGCAGATATATACGCCCGCCTTGCCATTCTGCCTCCCTTTCCAGTGCTGTCTCCACTGCATTGAAAATGTGTGAATTATTGTGTGGATAAATTTCTCATCCCCGCCAAATAGGTTGGTACTTCGAAATGCAGCTGCACGTCAAACAGTGCGCGGATAAGCCGGACACGGCCGCGCGACGGCAACCCCAGCAGCCTACTGTATAGCCGTTGGGGAGGGCTTACATTCCCAGGCCTTCCCGCCCCTTATACCGGTAGGCATTTGTATTATATTCTGTATTTATTCAGGTGAAATGAGCAACATGAAATGTATCCCACTTACACCCAAAGTCAAGCAACATACGTACATACGTGAAAAATAAAACATGTTCACAATCCATTATGTGTATGGTTTATAAGATAAGCTATAGGTACATACATAAAAAGCTTAAATGGATAAACAATTTATAAAAAATGATGCGCTGTTAATATTTTGTATGATATCATGCTTGCTCTGAAATTAAACCTCTAAACTATAAAAAGTAAAGCTATACAATAAAAAACCTGTCTAGTACATGTTCAACCCAAAAGGATATTCCCTAACATATTTGACCACGCTCGACCTAGAATATTAAAATGTACACATTAAAAGAGCAACTGATGGATGCAGGTTGATAACGCGGTTGAAGGCGTGATTTGCCCCCAAAACGAGTCGTTCTTGATTGTTCCAAATCATTCGAAAGGAACATGTGAAAATTGATCGCGGCCCAACCTGCTTCGACACTGTGGCACATGCTTGTCTAGTTGTCAACCAGGAAGGCAGAAGCAGTCCTGCCAACGAGAGTTTTGTAAACGATTAGAATACCATACTAATATTTTTGGCTCAGGTCAATATTGAGGTCATGACAGGTCAAAGAAGGTGGCGTGTTAGAGAAGGGTTTCTGGGCTCTAGCGACGGTCAGAGTTGGGTTAGAATGATTTTTAGGCGCCAGTCACTTCTTCTCATTACGGCAAATCGAATGATGTACAATATGACTAAACTACGGCAAAACATACAAATTACCTGACCTAAGGTCAGGTCAAGGTCACCATCTAACTTAGCATAGGTAATATGCATATCAATAGACTATAACAATCCAAACGCAATAGTATCAAAATAAAGGGTTATTATAATAATTTCCTACAAAGTTATTCCGCTAAGTCTGAAAACCAGCTTACGTATCCCCAGATGACCTCTCAGAGGTCACAGGTCCAAACTTTCAACACGAACCTATAAAAGAGCCCAAGATACTATGATTTGGCGAATACGAAGTATTCCAAGTGGTATCTAAAGAAATAGAGCAATTTTCGGCAAATTTTCGTTTTCCCCATGCATTTCCAATGAAAAAGTCACGATCCGTACCTGACCCTAGGTCATCGATATGAAAAATCCCGGAGCATGACCTTAAAAATACTGGAAGTGAGGTCACTTGACCTACACTGGTGACCTGACCCGAGATGATCTAAGCTTAAAATTTTTGTGAAAGTTGCGGAATTGATCAAGGATAAGGTGTGCCAAGTACGGAGGCGTCAGTGCTGCCTTTTTTCGTGCCGCCGGAAAACCCTGATGGAGTGTTCAACCCCCCCCACACCGGGGCGAGGGTTAAGGCCATACTAACGCGTTATTCTCTAAAATCTGATTTTGCTTTGCCCTTATTACTGCAGCCTTAAATTGGAAACAGTTTAAAGTAAGTATCTCTGATATTTTCACACCGGGCAGTTTCTTACTCAGCACTACATGCCTTGTCAACGACTGCCAATATCTAACGCCTGTAGTTCTTATTGATCACACCCCGGTCCACCTTAGGTCATGGGAAAGCTTACACAATGAGATTGAGGATTTGCAGTACATATTATATCTGAAGAAAACCAACAGAGTGGATTTGCTGTTAGGCTCTGAGGGCCTGTGCAAAATCTTACAAACTCAAAGTTTCTTTCTGAACGCTCGGGCAAAGCGCCTCTTCATTGCTATCTTCGCCGATTTAAGGGGGCACTTCAATGGTGGTGCCCCCTGGTCCGTCCAAGGGAGGGGCACGGTGCCCGGTGCCCCCCTCCCCCGTTCCGCCGCGTATGATGCAAATGGTGTGTTGTATCCGATGTGACTACAGCCACGTAAACCCCCTCGATTGTCCGTCCTTGAGTGGTGACTTCCTGCAAAATGTTATCAAGACGGATTGATTCTGCACCACTTTGCTAGTCTTCTTCAAATAGTCTGGTCTAAGTTGGTCCCCTTTGATTGATTGAGTGGCGTTAGTAGTTGGCACATCACTAGTTTCCAGCTACCCCTGTCGATTACGACGATTTCTGTAGCACTATAACCTAGAACTGATTATGATATATGAAAATAACCGATAATCGCTCATAGTAATCTAAAGTTGTTGAAAGGGCCAAAGTACCTATATTATGATGTTTCGAAAACTGTCTTCGTCGGAATTTTTTTAATTTTGACGAAGACACGGTTCCGAAATATTATAACATACTCGTTGTCCTTTTCCATTACTTTAGATTATTATGAGGGATTATCGGTCAATTTCATAAGTCATAATCATGACTAGCTTGCTCAGAACGACACTTCGAACCATTACAATTTAATAACCCAGATCGTCCGTGTAAACACCGTTTTGTGAATGCCAGCTTAAATTTGCATCGAAGCGAGGCATAGGTACTAGTCTTTATCCACCGCTGCTGTTGCTGAGCATTACAATTTCTGGCCGCTTAGATCTGGAAATCAATACGGGACAACCTGACAATTTAATTCCAGTAAAATTTTCTTCGATCTCGTTGTGTAAATCTCATTCCATTTAAAAGAGTACAGTCTTTTTCTTAGAAAAATGTGAGAACGGTGAACACGTACGTCCCAAGTAGACCTCTACTAGACCAGAGGCCGCCTGAATCCCTAGAATGCCTCTCTTTCATACAGCTCTCTTCTATGCCTACATCTGGACCCTGCCGCCAAGCCAGTGACGTGAAACAGTTACAGAGGGTTAACCTTTAGCGTCTCACCGCGTGCAGAAGCGTTCACTCTGACCCTTCCGCCCAAACACTGTCATAGCCAGCCACCCGGCTGATGTTTACTCTCGCCAGAACAGCGCGCAGGACTCGGTCCGCCAATGTCCAGCCCAGTTTCAGCCCTGCCCTGCCCAGTCTCAGCCCACTTCCGGGGGAGGCTGCGGGACGCCGGTCCCTACTCCGACTGGACTAGTCTTCTGGAGAAGCCAGAGCGATTCAAAGCACGCCAAGAGTGGTGTGGCAGCAAACCAGGTGTATTGGTTCTGCTCTGCAAACTCTGCTCTGCTTTTCCCTCCTCTCTCTCTCCCCCCTCTCTCTCTCTCTTTCTCTCATTCGGGGTAGAAAGCTCCATACACTGGCATCCAATGTCCAGCTGTGGCGACTTGCTGTGAAGAAGTCTAGTGATTATGCTTCTGCTTGTGCTGAACATGTGCTGTGCGCGGCGTCTTTGAGCTGTAAACACAGTGAAGCGATACAAGTGCTTATCGATACCATTAAGCCAGAGCACTGGTTCAGCGCACTTTCTCACCAAGCGAACTCGATTTTGGAAGTGAGTGCAGCGGGTGTGACGGCTGTTCACTGATAACTCCAGTGTGCTGCGACCTGTCTGACGGAGACAGATCAGGGTCATGTTGATATTGGCGGTGCTGCGGCGGTGGCATTAAAAATGGGCTGGAGTGCCGGATAGTGGTAGCCTTGATCTGTGCAGAAAAATTATGTATTGCCTAATATGAAGAAATATCTCCCGTTTTTTTACTGGGTGTTTAACATTTATTAATTCATCATCAATGTGCCTTTTTTTGCTTGTTCTTATGATATCCTTATTGACAGTACTACGAGTGCTAACCTCCTTAGATCTCGACCCAGGCAGTCGGCAAAGACCAGCATCAATTTTGGAGTACAGGAAGACGTGAAAAGCTTATATTGTAATGATAAACGGACAGAAGTATTTCAATATGTGCTACAATTTTTTATTGTTCCACATTGCTTCATTTTTTACCATTTATTGCGTGGTTCACCTGGCATAGTGAACCAAAATGAGAAGATACATTTTTAGCAGCAATGAAATCGTTTACTTTTTTACTTCTAGTTCTAGAAGTAGAAGTAGTTCTAGAAGTACTTTACCGTTTATGTGGCGCAGTTCACTTAAGCGTTTTTTTTACATCCCTGGCTTCACACGAAATGCTGCTCTGAATCACTTCCCTGCCAAAATGGTTTCACAGATGTTTAAAAATAAATCCAATGAAAATGTATGGACACCGGGAGGAGCTTCCACCATTCATGGGAGCAACAGATCTGATGTCATGGCAAAGACAACTAGTTACAGATACAACTCAGCAAAACTAGCAATGTGCAACATAGAGTAAATTCTTACTTTATATTCGCTCTTCCGAATCGGCCCTGCACTCAGAATGTATAACACTTCATCTTTACACTATCTCTGTCTGAGTGGCGGTATCCGACACCTGTCCTCCCCGTCCGAGTGGCGGTGTCCGACACCTGTCCTCCCCGTCCGAGTGGCGGTATCCGACACCTGTCCTCCCCGTCCGAGTGGCGGTATCCAACACCTGTCCTCCCCGTTCGGGCAGCTCCGATGCTCACATCCGGCAGCCTTTTTCATTTTACTACGCTGATTTTGTTTCGAGCGGTAGCCCTGTTTTCAACCGATTCTGACGGGAATCTCTTTGAAACCTAACCTAACCTGGCCTAGCCTAACTAGCCTAGCTTGGCCTACCTTCTATCTAATACTTACACATACTATATACGCATCCTTTCTGCAAGACCTGTCTCTTCAATCTTCCGAGAAGAAAAGTTCGAAAATTATGAACAATTGCAAAAGTGAAACAATGCCAGAAGTTTTGAAGTGTTGTTAAAACCTACCATTAGCTGCCAAGCTTTTTATTTTAGCCCTGAATTGATATTGTCGGAATAAACACATTGATAGGAGCTTTCGACATCATGTCGTCCTTAGCTATAACATTACTTAATGTATGCTTTTGGGTGCATTAATAGGTTTAGCGCACGAGTCGCTTGATGAGAGCACGAGTGCATTAATCACACAAGTGCTCTTATCTGCGACGAGTGTGCTAAACCCATTAATGCACCCAAAACCATGCATTACATGTGTTAATAACATGATTTTTGGTACATCTGTCCTTGGTGGAAAGATCACTTTCGGCTTCCTGTCATTGTTAAAGGGTTTCTTCTGGTGAATGAAAAAAAATAAAAGGGGCATGGTTTGTTTTTGGGGCATTCACAATATAAATGCACGCGTGCAAAATAAAAGTTTTTTTTACAATCAATGCTATATTGAACATTCAAAATCATCCAAGCCAGATTCTTTACACGGCAAAATATACCTCATACCGGGCACCTGAGCCAACAACAGCACTTTTGACTGCATGGACTGCGTGGTTGCGCATCATGGCTACTAAATAAAATACCCACTCGCACACAGTATACATATGAATCTTAGACATTTATTTTTCCTATTTTCCCTTTCTAAAAAAACATGTACCTATATATAATGGATCACAAGACCAACTAGAAAGCATTATAGGTGACGCATTATATTATGTGTTATGCATTATATTATTTGATTGGTGGTGGTGCATTATTAACTGTGATGCATTATATATGTATATACCAATATATCTTTTTTAGAAAGGGAAAAATGTGAAAAAGAAATGTCTAAGATTCATATATATATACATATATATACTGTGTGCGAGTGAGTTTTTTATACTGTTAACTGGTCCATATATAGTTCTGCAGGAAAAAGAAGTGGTTGCTCCTTAGCGTGTGATAGTCTTAGAATTTTTGTGCTTAAATATGTGTCATAGCTGAGGATTACCTGATGTCGAACGCTCATATCAATGTGTTTATTCTTACAATATCAATTCAGGACTAAAATACATAAAAATTTGGCAGATAATGGTCAGTTTCAACACCACTTCAAAACTTGTAATTATAATGCTGCTGCCAACATTGCTCCGCTTACTTACTCTTACTACAATGCGTGAATTCGAACCGGGACCTGACGAACAGTTGTCAAATGATCTCCCACTAAGCTACATATTTACGAATTTATCCATCTTACAACTGTTTGCGAAAGTTCACGATATGTATGGGCTGCTCGTTAACCCACCCTTTTCGGACTGCAGTGTAGTAAGGTGTACTGGCGCGCGGCAGGTCGGCTTGGCGTCTCTGCCGCCGGCGGGAGCGGCTCCGGCATGCGGGCACCGCTGCGCTGCCTGCGGCTGTTCGTGTTCGCCTTTCTGGTGCCGTGCACGCTGATCGCCATCCCGTTGTACCAGCGCAGGGTGGCTTTCGCGCCGCGTCTCTTCACGCTCACCGCCACCGACATGCGCGGCGTGCACGAGGGTGTGAGCAGCGTCTGGTGTGAGGTGAGCAGGCAGACCCACAGGGTGTGTGAGCAGCGTCTGGTGTGAGGTGAGCAGGAGGACCCAGGAGGGCGTGAGCAGCGTCTGGTGTGAGGTGAGTGGGGTCACTGCCGGATCCAGGAGGCGGGGAGAGGAGGCAGAGACACGGCCCCCAAACCACTGACCTAGGTCCGCCTCTGGTAGGGTTCTCAGCGCGGTTAAGCGCGACCGGTGATAAGATGAGCTCGTCACGTTCCTGGGTTCTCAAGTGGTCTTTTTGAGTTGTCGAGAAGGGGTGAAATCTGGAATGTGCTGACTTTAACCTGGCTTAGTTGTTTGTACTTTGGCATGTGCTATGTGCATGAAACTTAAGCCCTTTCCTGATAAAAAATATTCGATTATGTCTGTTCTCAGAAAGAGTTGCTTACACGTACTTGGTATTCCTTGTTCAAGCTGCTGTTATTGTATTTGGCTCTAAAAGAGCTCACCGATGTTACTTGGTAATTATTGGGTTGGATTTCTTAACGTACAACCGGTCTAATGCCAAATTATTATAGCAGAGCTAGATTAAGCGCAGCAAAATATTCCTGAACTACCAGCGCCTCAAATGAAGCCCGAATGCGCACGCTTTTGTTTTTTTAGCATGTAACTTGCCTTTGACATCTAGTATCCGCCGAAATTAAAACAGTGTAGTGTTGGGATTATTCGTGAAGAATTGGACCCACCACAGGAATTTCCATGTGTCCCATTGTTGTGCTTTCAGCTCAATCTTTGACTGTTCCTACCACAGAAATTCCCATTTGGCGGCCCTTCTTTTCAGTTGGTCTGGCCTGGGGCCTAAACAGGGGGCATCACCTTTTCGGCAGGGCAGAGGACAGTCCCTAACTTCCCTGGAGGCCCTTGCAGCAATAATGGAGGACCTCGGGCTTGGACCTTAAGGGCGATGCTGACGGCGACCACTGAAGCACCTCATGCCGTCTTGGGAGGACCAAAGACTACTATTTCTATTTTGACAAGGGACCCTTAAGCAAGCGCAGAAGGCCTTCAAAATTAAAAAAAAACCAGACCCAACTGAGAGAAGAAAGTGACATGGCTTGCGCACGGATACCTCACAAATATGTTTATTATAGGCATAACGATTACTTCTTATGCAGTTAAGAATGCTTAAAATGGCAATGGAGGCCCAATTGCGGAAAAAACTGGCGCTCAAGATAATGAAGTTTTATTTTGCATTTATTGAGTGCAAGAAGCCCCAAAGATAGCGAAGGTGGTGGGCGCCCAGGGATCTGGGGCTTTTTTAAGACGATACGAAAACGCACTGTTGGCAATTGAAACAGTGGGGTAATTTCGCATCAATTTGATCAAGAACGTCCCTATACCCTCTCATTTTTATGAAAATCCTAACTCTGCTTCCACCCGGGTTTAAAACACCACATGCTGATTTTCATGTGGCGTGGGGTGAATGGGGTGACTCACAGTGAGCCGCAGGGTCAAACTTAGAGGTCAGGAGTGAGCATTTATGACAATGATTTAGGGTGCGAAATTTGAAAGAATGACCATGAGCATGATATGACAAGTTAAAGTCTAATATAAAGTTTCTTTTAGTTCTCCAACAGGCCAATTGAGCTACCTTAAGTAAATTTGAAGCCCTTGGGATGAAAAAAGATACGAAAATATAATGGATAATTAGGCTTTACTTTGATATTCCATTTGGGGTGCGTAGACAGGTCCAAAGATATATCAGTCCACACCCGTGCTAGAGGTCATCAAAGCTCACTGGTTCTTCCCAAGTTGTTTTCAATTAAGCAAATACATTTATTTAATGAAAATACGTTGAGTGTCAAACTTTAGCCCAGCTACTAGCAAACGTTTGACTAGAGGCGAGCTGCCGCTACCAAATATTTAAACCGCAAAAGTTTTTATCGCTGCGTTTGACCTGTGGGTCAAACGCAGCGGAACCCGGAACCCGGAACCCGGAAGCTCAAACACTCATAGATGAGGAAAAACGGTATTTCAAAAACCTTGATGTATCAGTCGTTAAATAAGGTGCTGCATTGCGGAACCAACGTGACCCCGAAACGACTACGCTGTGAATGGCGGTAACATTGGTATCCTTTGCCCAATTTGTGAAGAAACTATGACGATTGACATTTTAAGAGACGCGCTTTTTACATAATCGGGGTGGCCCGGCCTTTAATGACTGAAATATTTGAACCTAAGCAGGTTCATTTTTTAAATGGCTGGTGCCTGGGTGCTTCGATAGGCGGGAGCAGGGCCTTGGTGGGAGCACTTTTAAAGGCAGTGTGTGCCTGCCGCGATGCAGTGCGACCATGATTCCAAAACATCGGTTTGACACACATTTGCCATGATATAGGTATATGATATAGATATCATAGACATGATATAGATATATAGGACATGACATGAGTTGCAGTCAATGTAAACGCCGGAATTCTTTACAACATTTCCACTTCAAATTTATAAAAACGAAAACTACTACCACTACTTCCACTATCTTGCCAAGCTGGAACTCCTACAGAGCCTATTAGCGCTACTTTTTAAAAATATTCAAACTTCTACCCGCTACTCCACTTCTCTGCTACTGCCACTTTGTATTCTAAAGGTCTACTAAAGCGCCATCCAAACTTATTTTTCAGTGCTGTATTGACATGATTTTCAAGAAGATCCGATGCTTGTCTGTATATTGCGCCAATAATTTGCCATCTTATTGTAGACATGAAAACAAAATCATACATCCAATACATTTTTGCTGCTTGCTTTTCTTTTTGTGATGGAGCAAAACTATTCTCTCTGTGTACATATCCTGCCTTTTGGCGGCAGTCTCCATAACGGACTGCAGGTAACGGTAGCAGTCTTGATTTTTTTAGAGTCCGATATCTGCTATTCCGCGACTTTTTGGTAATAGAAACCGTTATGATCCGACTCCCGTTTAGATTATCAGGAATATGACAGGATAGGTCATTGCCCGTGATGCTAGCCAGAACTGGGGCCGGGCAAGTACCTTTAAACGTACCTATATCGTGCCTACGTATCTACATACATTAGCATATCGCTGCTGTACATACATCAGTCCACCCACATTGCCTCTCGCAATTAATTCTCAAAAACCCCACCTCTCACCCTCAGGCAAGCTCGGACCCAAGCTAGTGAATGGCGATGTTTTGCGCTTTATCCGCCGCAGCGAGTCGCTTATAAGGAACGTCGTAATATAACTAGAGTAAAAAACATTAAGCTTGTACTGTTAGTGAAATTTTGGTTTTATATACATGTCCACCTGTCATATGTCATACGTATGTACATGCCCATGGATACAGCTTTCAAGCCCACCAAGAAAAATCTGCAACACTTTTAATTTTGTCCAAGGTGCCTTTTAAGAGTGCTGCTAGTTCCGTTTTATCGTATTTAAGCTGAAATATATTATGTTTTTATATCATTTTGCCGAGTGTGTTTAACATAAGAAAAAATAATTTAGTGAAAGTAAAACAAGGTTTTTCCAAAAGAAAGTTCTCCAATTAACCATCAAAATGACTGTTTTTTATGACTTTTAAGCACTTTTAGTCCTTTTCTGAACGTTTCAAAAATACAATTATAACTGAAACATCCTGTATGTCATATAACGTTATATGGCATCGTCCTCCCCGCCCACGGGTCTTGGAAACCCGGAATGAATGGAGGTGCCTCCACAGCAATGGGATAAAAGCTCCGCTTGGTACGTGTCAGAAATGTTTGACGCGAGGAGCTGGGAAGCCTAGTGTACTGTTCTGTAGTGAGAGTTTTGCAGTCACCCCTTAAGCTAGATAGTATTCTAGGCTAGTCATTTTTTGTAGTAGGTGGGATTTACATACGACATGATCGAAATTACCCGTATTATTAGCACTTGAGAAATTATCACAATGATGGGCGCGATATAGCCTAGCCCCTGAAAGCGTCCTAAAACACCAATACTCGTACCTATATCAATGGTAGGGGTTTCGAAATTTGTATCCAATTTTAAACGTATGTACATGCCCATGGATACAGCTTTCAAGCCCACCAAGAAAAATCTGCAACACTTTTAATTTTTTCCAAGGTGCATGATGATTTACCACATCAAAAGAGCGACTCAAATCAATTAGCATCAGCTGAGTGATATCCATGTCGGTCCGTTGCAGTCTCAGGAGCTGTCGAGCGAGGCGATGTTCACGACGTACCGGGCGGGTCCGGAGCCGCGCCAGAGCAGTCGCCGCCAGCCGGTCACCCTGCACCACAAGCTGACGCTGCACGACGACGTCAAGGAGTTCTGGGGCTTCTACCTGCTCAGTGGCTCCCGCATCTCAGTCTCCGCCTGCGCCAGGTGAGCAGTATGCCAGTGCTCGTTAGCCGCGGCCCGCGCGGCTCCGTCCTGCCACCCGCGCTCCTCAGACCCTCCACCCGTGCTACTCCGTCCCGCCACCCGCGCTCCTCAGACCCGCCACCCGTGCTACTCCGTCCCGCCACCCGCGCCCTCAACCCGCCACCCGTGCTACTCCGTCCCGCCACTCGCGCTCCTCAGACCCGCCACCCGCGCGGCTCCGTCCTGCCACCCGCGCTCCTCAGACCCTCCACCCGTGCTACTCCGTCCCGCCACCCGCGCTCCTCAGACCCGCCACCCGTGCACTCCGTCCCGCCACTCGCGCTCCTCAGACCCGCCACCCGTGCTACTCCGTCCCGCCACTCGCGCTCCTCAGACCCGCCACCCGCGCGGCTCCGTCCCGCCACCCGCGCTCCTCAGACCCGCCACCCGTGCTACTCCGTCCCGCCACCCGCGCTCCTCAGACCCGCCACCGTGCTACCCGTCCCGCCACTCGCGCTCCTCAGACCCGCCACCCGTGCTACTCCGTCCCGCCACCCGCGCTCCTCAGACCCGCCACTCGTGCTACTCCGTCTTACCACCCGTACTACTCCGCCCTACCACCCGTACTAATCCGCCTTACCATGCGTACTACTCCGCCCTGCCAACCGTGCTACTCCGTCCTGCTACCCGTGCCACCCGTGCTACTCCGCCCTGCTACCCGCGCTACTCGCTTAGCTCATCCAAGGGTAGTTAACGGTGCAGCCTTGTGTTGTAAATTCGCGTTTGTTTTGGCTGTTTTGCCAGTGCAGGCTTGATCTTGGGATTGTGACCTAGCTTGATCCCCGAAATCTCAATTGGGTCGAGATAGCCTACGTTACGCTACTAATTTTTTTTTAAACTGTAGCTTCGGAAATATAGCAGGCAATTATTTGCGAGTGACATACTGATATATGCTGAACCCGGCGGCATAAAGACGCTCGCCCACTGACCGACCCACCACGTTGACCATAAAGTTCGTAACGGGTACATTTCATTTGAAAGATAAATACATCTTATTGAAAAAATTGTCTGCACCACTGTCGAGAAGTTCCTAAAATTTATAAAAGCCTTCGATCGGCTACTAATTCCCTGCCTTTTTAAGTTCTCACATTCGTCTTCCAGTGCAGTCAACACTGACACGCTACAAATACCCCACTCATATGCCTATCTGTATTGTTCAAACATGGTGAATGTCCGTTACAACGGTTGCCCCTCAGTCCAACAAGGTGCACCTATATAAACAGGGTTGCATGCGTTTTTCGCACCAATGAGAATGTTCGATACAGCTCTGTGCTGAATAGAAAGGACGTGATTGGAAGTGACATGAATGTAGACTTCCCTCGCGATATCCTTTCAGTGAACATGTATGCTAAGCTCAACAGAATTCTTATTGGGCACAGGCACGTGCAGAAATGGAATTTTATCCCTCCCCTCTTCCTCCATGGTGAGCTCCCTGCTCGGGTGGACGCCATTCATTTTATCCTAAAATTCATGCAATGCCTCATCCGAGTGGCCCCAGAACAACAGCTTTCCGCCTGTTTGAAGTGGTGTGGTGATAATTCTTTCTTAATGCTGAGCAGCCATGGAGGCTAAAGTATACATCTATGGTTGCCTGAGTCTATTAATATTAGTGGCCAAGAGATAACAGAGATATCCCGAAATATGTTTCGTATTGTTGATTTCAGTGTTAAAGCTCGAAAGTGTTCTTAAATAATGATTTACAAAATATCCTCCGAAATTCCATTATCTACCTTGAAATCAACATGTTTTAGTTTTCATAATCTAAGCCATTTTGCCACTCCTTGCTACCGTATTGCCGTCAAACAGCATTGAAGAAAACAATTTAAGCGTGTTATGTCAACAGCCACGGCAGCCGCTCCGTGTTTGTACTCACGTTCCACAACGGACGAAGAAATGAGGCGTGCCAAGCTTCTTGGGTGGATAATTCCGTTACAGCTGAATTAGGTCCGAATCTTTAAAATCAAGCTACGATAGCGTATACCACATGCCAAAAACCATGGATTAAAATGATTTAAAATCAAAAGCTGAAAGTTTTGCCCCGTCATGGTTCAGACAGAAATGTGGCCTGCTTTTTGTCTCCCCAAGCTACTGTCCACTCATGAACTTGTATGTTCAAGTTTTGTCTGTGGTGAGTTGTATAACAATATGATTATTAGGACTTTTGCTTTAAATTGAAGCAGCGGTCATCACGTCGAGCAGCGTTTTCATCTAGGCTGGCAGATGTCAGTAGTGTTGTTAAAGATGGCGCTGGCCGTTGTTGAATATTCGGACTGGCAACCTCGTGGTTCAAAACATCAGAGCACCAATATAATGAATATCTTGTTGCCGACCAAGAACGCCCCTTAGTTACCTCAGGTGACTCACGGGACCTGTTTATTTGATAATTTTGGTGCTTCGTTGTGCGACTTATTTGAAATATCATGTTTCAAATATACTTTGAAAAACCAAAACCATCTTAACCTTCGCCCGGGTGGGGTCTTTTTAGACCCCCCTCGGGTTTTTCCAAAGCGACCAAAAAACGGCGGCGCGCAGCGTCGCCAAACTTGGTCTAGCTGTTCCTCCATCATTTTTACATATTTCCTGAAAATTTTAGCTCAAGGTCATATCAGGTCAGTTCACCAGGCCAGGTGAAGTGACCTCACCTCAAAAAATGTTTAGGATCGCATAATTAAATGAAGGGTTAATCGATCAAGTTCAAACTCATATCAAATATTGGGCTCACCAGGAGCTACAACATATGTTCCGGGATTTTTGATATTGGTGACCTAAGGTCATGTGCAGAGCATGACCTCCCCATTGTCAATACATAGGGAAAATCACGAAATGAGCTTTTCTCAGTAAGTATGGATGGAATCAACTTCAAACATCGGTTACGACCTGTTCTTAGTCCATGTCTAAAGTTGATGCCAACAATTTTGACTTGTGACCTTTAAAAGGTCACCTTAGGTCAAAAAAACATTTTTTGGTGTTTTACTCTATACATTTTAAATAAACTAAGATAGAACTTTTATTTTATCACCAAAGTGTTTGTATGGTCACTGCAAGTCAAATGATATACATCATGACTATACCTGGTCAAGTTGGGTCAGACCGTTGACCTGGGTTAGGTCAAATTCTTAAATTTGACCTGGCATAGCAATATCATATATCATTCGATTTGTATTGAAGAGAGGATTGCAATGGTGCATAAGCTATGGCTGTATCTTGTTTGGTTTGGAAGCTATTAGCGAAAAAGTAAATGCCCTTATGCATGGGTGGCTATGGGCATTCCCAAGAATATGCCCAATATTCAGTGACCTGTAGCTCCCTAGGCTTTGACCTGACACGAAAATGAATGCCACTGTAATAAAAGAGCATCTCAAGAGCTTTCGAACGGTGTTTAAAAATGTTTCTAGCTATCATAGTTTCTGAGATATATGAGGTTTTCTTAGTACACCTCATATTAGTGATTTTGACCTATTTTGACCTCTGGTGACCTTGATATTGACCTGACAAGAAAAATGACCGAAGTATTTTCGATATCATTTTTCAAGAGCTTTCGATTACCGTTTTGCGTTTTTTTTAGCTCTCCTAGTTATTGAGATCGTGGGGGTCTTTTTAGCCCCCCCCACCAGGGCGAAGGTGGCTCGTACCCGCCACCGGGGCAAGGGTTAAGAGATATTTGATTAAAAATTGCTTGCCTGCAATTGTCTTCTAACCTTTACACTAGAAAGGGCTCACTGGAACTAAAGCGCGCCGCGGACGAAGGCATGAAGAGTCTGTGATTCTGTTGTCAGTAACTGCTCACTGAAATGAGCTAGCTACTTCATTTTGATGCCACTGTATTCGTGTTATCATTGAGAGTCGATTGGTAAGCATCATAATCATACCAGGTCAATATGTGAACCTGACCTGACATGAGGTCGGGCTATTTTTGTCCTTTAGCCTGGTATGTTCATATAATACATAATTTGATTTGCCACGACAAGAGGCTCTAGCGATGCCTTGATATCCTCACTAGTGCCGCTCCTTAAGAATTTATCGGGGACAATGCAAGGCCGTGTTGTAATCCCATTGAACTTTTTCACGTCAGGTACTTCCATATCTTTTCACTTATTTATTCATGTTAACAGTGCAGTTCCAATCTAAGCTGCCTAACAAAACACGGAGCCATCCAGAGATTTCAGACTCCAGAGAAAGAACATTAGCATATAAATGGACCATGAACAAATACTGAATGAAGAGTAACAGCCGGAAGACTGGCGAATGAGGTCGGATTTCCGTCCAGGACAGCACTCACCAGCTGCCACGCCTCCTTCAACACTGCATAGGGCATGTCGGCTGCTCAGTCAGCGGCAGATTCGAGGTAACATGCCAGTACAGAAAACGTTGGAAAACACAAGATCTACACAGCAGTTACGCCAATGCTTTGAGTAATTTTCTTACCTAAAGAGATAAGACACTAAAAGAAAAGGTCACGTCATAAAATAAGTCGTAGTTCTAGTGTTGAGATTCAATGTATCAGACACTTTCACGGAATGAATAGATTAAACATTTAGATAATAGTACACTTTTATTGCACCATTCTGTTGTGAATGAGCATGTGAGAATCCAACAGATATGTCCAAATTTCCTCACTTTTTTGGACAATAACTTCGATTGATTGATGCGGTATGTTTTTTTCTGTTTCCATGTCGATTCTAGGCATATTCTTAAAATAAGAGATGATCAGAGGACTGACAGAGTTGGGAATGGGCGATTCAGAAATAACAATTTTATGGTTGATGAGAAGATTGCCACTCTTTCCCGTCACGACTTGTGCTAGACTATATTTTTGCTGATACCCCAGCTTCGTAGATGTGCTTTCACGTTCATACAGAAACATTGAAAAATTTTTCAAAGGGAAAATGTATGTTCAGCTGTCTCTTCTTGGCTATGGCAACAATCAGAATTAGGGTTCGAAATTAATCGAAACCTATCAAGAAAATATTTTTTAATGCAGATCCTAGTCAATATTTGTATTATTTTCAGGCTACATAATATGTGCATTTGAAAATTCGGGAACAAAAGAGCAGTTATTGCTCCATGAACCTGCACTGAACTGTCTCTCCCAGTAACCCTCCCAAAGTTTGTCCGGTCGATTTGGGAGTTAACGAGAAGCTTGTAAAAATGGCTGGCGTCATTAGTTTTTGATAGAACGAATGACATAACTGGGTGTAAAGTGGGTTTTTCAAAGCTCCTATCTGAACTATTTGCCTCACCTCTGGCTTCATAGAATGGATTAGAACGTTATAATGCATAATATAATTTATATCTAAGCTTCATAAATCTTATTTTGCCAAAAATTCTAAAAATTATATTTCTTACTTCACACCTCTTATCCATTTTTGCGGTTGACTGTCTTTCTATTTCCAGGTCCCTTTACATGTTGCAACTCACAACTTGCATCTTACAGCGACAAAAATCTCAAACCAATATTCCAGTGTCTGTCTTACCGAGACGGTTAATGATATACTGCATGACTCATTAACACGCGCCCAACAGCGTTTGTCTACCCTTCTAAAAAAACCAGACAAACGATAATTTAACATAGCGGTGCAGAAAATTACTCGGCTTAATCGATCGGTGGTGGGGTGGCCCAAGCAGCAGATGTGTTGGTTTAGTCACGGCAGTTGTGGGCGGGGCAACTAGATGGGTGGTGAGTCGCCGAATTGACAGCGAACCGGACAGTCCCACTGGAACAAGTGGGAGGCGCCCACCTGATGAATACGCCGCCACATAATTGAAATACATTGTCTGACAACGAAGGTATCAGGGAGAGACTTTTATGCCTCTGGCGAGGTGAAGTAAGGTAAGGAGCCCGACATGGCGTTGCTGATTAGTGCGCACGCGCAGCCGTCCGGGCCAAGGTCAGGCTCAACAGCTGACAGCACCATGACCCCAGCTGCGACTCGTAGTAGGCGCTGGTCATGAAGCTAGGATCGACTTCAACAATCGATGAAACTGACCGATTCCCAGGGGACCATAAGAGTAAATGTCTTAGCCAGTGTTGTATTCTAACACATTTGTGGGCCAAGCTATAAATATGCTACATCCTAGGCAAACTTTGCGTTAAGAAAAAATCGATATAGAAAAGATTTTAAAATGGGTGCTCGATGCTTTTTATACCTGAACAACGATACCAGAGTTAATTTGGGCGGGAGAGGGGGGGGTCAGGTCGTGTCTCGCTAAGGAGCTTTTCATGTAAACCGACATCAAAATCCAAAATCAAGAGTTACAAAATCCGAAATCACGTGCAATACCCGCTAGCCGACCATTTTCATGTTTTCGCCATATTATGAGGCATTAACAAAATACCTATTGTAGATGGCAGGTTTATCGTGCTTCTCTAAAGTGTTCCAACCTTATCCCCAAAAACCCACCCTAAAGGATGCGTTGGCAACGTCTAACCTTGGCATCTAGTTCATCGTCAACCCAACAGTTATCGTTAGGTATTACAGGCTACTGTCATATGCAGGTTTAATGATATGCAAGGATAAGGATATAAGGGTATCTATAAAACTCTCTTATTTCCTAATTTGTGTATTGCTGACCTCAGGAAGCGCTAATTTTGGCCATTTTTCCGTTCGGGGAAAAATGAACATAACTCCTTTTCAATGAATACGGGTCAGATCAAACGCGTAGTTCTCCCGTCATATATGCTCACGGCTTTCCTGACCACTAAGTGTATATTTGGACATCTGAGTTGTCAGAGGTCGCACAATCAAGCTGTGATTATTTTTTCCAATAACTACGCATTGAACTGAAATCGACGTTTCATTTTATTTTCATTGGGTTTGTTTTGCCAGTGGAAGCAGGTTGATAGCCGTCATAACCATACCAGGTCAACATGTAACCCTGACCTGACTTGAGGTAAGATCATATACATCGGTCAATTTTCCACGACGAGAGGACTCTAACGATGTCTGAATGCCCCATTCAGCACCTCTCCGTGAGAATGTGCAGTAGAGATTCTACTACGCTCTGTTGTAATCCAACGGAACATCTTTGGCTTCTGGTAACCTGACCTAAAAATGTTTCGTTTAAATTATCTGCGTCCCATAAAAAGCTCTCGAACACCGCATGCAATTTTCCCTAGCCTTTCTAGCACATGAGAGGCCAGTGAGGAGCTAGGTAAACCTCTCTCGACGGAGTGAGTCACACCAGGAGCCCCACCGCGGCAGTGTTAAGGAACAGTGGATGCTAGTTGGTGCGAATAATTGGCAACCAAAATATATTAACACTTCCGCTGATGTCTTCCTTACCAACCTTGCGGCGGACGGCCCTAGCGCTCACCAGGTGGTGACCAATCAGAGCACGCTGCCCCATTGCCGAAGGCACTTTCCGCTCGAGGGCTGCAGTCTCGGGGTTGTGCTGAAATTTTGACCCCTAGGAGCTTTTACTCGAGAGTGTTGCACAATTATCTTTGAAATATCTTCATTTAGGGTTTGAGTGCAAACTTAATGTCGCATTGGATTGTTTTATTGACGGAAATTTTAATCGCGGTTGAAACTTGCAATAACATTTTTCTATAAATAGCCCTACATGAAACTATATATCGGACATTTGATATTAATGCATCGTTTGGGCTGGCAGAAATAAAAATAACCTAAGTGAATTTTCGATATTACCTATAAATCTAGTTTTTTCAGTTTCAACGGTTCCAACACTTTGTGATAAACGATATCTTTAGTTATCCTTATAATAGTATATAACATTGTTCTTAGTATTGGTCTCACTTTAGGCAGAAGGCTCGAACTTCGAACGCGACGCTGAACTCCTAGGGCTGAGAGCGCACGCAAATACATTTCCTTTTTAATGAAAAGCCTGAATGGAAAATGATATAATGTGAAGCCCAGAACCGGAGAAGCCTATGCAACCTTGACCATGAGCGTGGCTGATTGTTGCAGCAAATTCGAATGAATGCAATAGTAGATCCAACAGGGTGAACATACTCGCCGTATTGGTGGCGATGGACTTCACGATCCCACATCTTTTCACCTAGTTCATTGCTGTGCCAATGAATAATAATAGAAATAGCCTCAGGTGGCATAGAAATAACCCAAGGAACATGTGAGTGAATTAAAAGCTAATAAGTTGAGTTTAGCCATGAAGGGCTACTGATTAAAATTCCCCCTTTTCACCCTGGAAAACGTTACGTTCAAGTTCTAGGACCAGGATGGTCATTCTGGGAGTGATTTGACGTAAGAATTAAGCTTATCTTTCTTAAACTAGATGTAGTCTTATTTGCTTCAAAGCTTTAAGTTACACCCACTCAGGTAGTTTATGGGCATACACATTTATTGACATCTATCACGTGACATGCGTTACCAGATTGAAAGGAATAATTTTATGGTTTGAAATACAGGCAAATGCCCATTATTTTTAACGTTAAGGTGTGCAACATTTTAATCCAAAGAGCTTTAGAAAAAATACAAAATGACAATGCTGGTCTCTCTAAACGCCGTACAAAACTGTTATCTCATATGAAAACTCATTATAAAAGTAGAGCACTCCCTTGAATTGATAATTAACCCTCGCCCCACCGGGGGCCATCGATGGCCCCCTCCCTAAGGTTTTTCCGGGATAGCAGAAAAACGAAGAGGCGCAGCACCGCGGTTGAGAGCTCTACCTCTTACTGCATTATTTTTCCACCATCCCTGAAATTTTTTACTCCGGGTCACCCAAGGTCAGGTCACCAGGTGAGGTCAACCAAGGTCACCTCACTTCAAATTTAGAGCTCTGTAAGAGCTACATTTTGAAGTCGATCGATTTGAAACTTCCTACACTTCATGACCTCTCCAGGGTCTACAACGTGTATATCCGGGATTTTTCGATTTCGTGACCTGAGGTCATGTCACGAGGTGACCTCTCCCATTGACAAAGCATGGGGAAAAGCTGTCTTGTGATCTAAAAGTCACAAAAACGATTGATAATACTCGGCTTCGTCAGAAAAGCGTTCTTGGACACTGTTTCACGGATTCCAGGGGCCACATTTGCCCTTTGACCTCTCCAAGGTCATCCAAGGTCACCAGGGGTCAAAAACAGTATTTTGACAATAACTTTTGACCTATATAAGCTAGAGCACTGAATCAAACACTATCGTCTATGTCTCGTCACTGGCTTTCGTTTGATATACGACAAGGTCACTTTCTGACCTTTCGTGACCTCAGGTCATCTTATTACACGAGGTGACCTCTGGAGGTCAAACCACTGGCGGGATGTCAATACGTTCAACATAGCGGGAAAAGGTCTGACATTTTCCTATCCAATGTACATTACCACATCTCAATAGCTCTAATGGCACAAGAGTTATGCCCAGTTTGCTTAAGCATTGCATATTTGAGTGAAAATAGCCGATTTTGACCTAATCTGACCTTTGGAGGTCAAACCATTGACCTGATTGCTAAAACATGCGAAGTAATTTCTTACTGAATTAACGCGAGCTTTCTAATGCACTTTGCAGGTTTGCGTTAACGCCCATACTTTTGGAGTTAGAGGGTGGCCATCGATGCCCCCCCCGTGGGGCGAAGGCGGCGCCGGACCCCCGGTGGGGCGCGGGTTAATTTGTGGATCGTGTCTTAAAATGGTGTGGCTATTGTGGCTCTTTTGATAATAATCAGTTGTTGCCAGTCACACTAAGTTGCCAGTCACAAAACATAGCAGGATGAATTGATAACCATCATTTTTATAATCCGGGACAAGTTACTTCCAGCTCCACTCTCCTCTGGGACAGGGGTACACACATTACCTCTGTTCAGATTAAACGGGCATCGCTGGCGAGATTAATTCTACTCTCCGGAGAGAATATACCCCTTCTTCAGGGGTGATCCTTACGATTAAAACGTTGAGCTTCAGCTACTTGAATTATTCAACTCTCGCCCCATTTCCCCATGAATACATTTTCCACACAGTTTAGATATCCTGCAGAACAAAGTTACCGGAAACTTCGAAATGGGTCATAGTCGTTTAAAGACCCAGGATTAATGGATAACTAAAGCTGGGCGGCCGAGTCAAGCACTAAGGTCAGCCTTTGAACTGAGCACCAGCCCTGACACAGCGAATACATCTGTCAGCGGTACCTCATTTTGAAGACAGCAATTGAACGGAACTCCCAACGCCCACACTAAGTTGCCAGTCACGGTGCGATAAACACAGAGGATTCAGGGGACCGTGCTCCCAAAATATGTTTATGAACTAATTCAATGGTAATCGCTGACGATGATGGACCGAAACATACTCATTGGCTCTTGTTACCCAACCAGGGGCGTGACCACGAATTTCTTTCCATGGGGCCAGGATCGAAGGGGGTCTCCTAGTTGGGGAGCATGTGGGGGCGGCAGAACCATGTTCAAGTTTAATAATTGTTGGCGTCGTTAAACTTCAACAATTATTAAACCTGGACATGGTTCCAACGCCCCTGCTTAAGGTGATCATAGAACTTCTGGAGCGACAACCCTGCGTGATTAGATCATGCCTCGACCTCGCTGAAGTTTTCATGGAGACATATTTACGGCGTCGTACGGTGCATACATTGATCAAGTGCCTAATTTTAGATATAAGTCAAGAAATCCAGGAGTGTTTTTATTATGTTCACTTAAAGGCTGCTGGATGTATTAGATGTCGTTAGTGTGAATATATATGTTTCGAAAATAATAATTTGGAAAGGTTTGTTTTTCAGTCTGTTTGTATATATAAAATATAACAAAGACGTATATTAAAACGTCTGCATTGAACGTTGAAATACGTGAATGGAGTCATAGATGTAATGCAGCCAAATGTAGACAGAGCGATAACACCAACATTTCTTGACTTCTGGAACAGCGCGGACGTAATCTCGTTCATATTCAGCATGTCCATATACTCTCTCAGTCGTTTCTCAGCAAATCTGGAGTTGACATCAGCTGTCCTCCGCTTCAGGTATCCAGGCACGAGTCTGCTGCTGGTGCAGGGCTGGGAAGCTCTCAATGAGTGCGTTTGGGTCGGCCAGATGGACTCCATCGAGGAGGAGAGCAGCGAAGAAGAGGAAAACGACGAAGAGGAATACGAGATTCTCGACCCGGTGCGCAAGCGCTGGAAACAGTTCATCAGTGAAGAGAAGCGGCGAAGTCGGGTCACCCATCCCTCACTTGTCACCCAGAAGCCAGTGAGGATCCAGATAGCTGAGAGGAAGCCAAAAGGTCCTGTACAGGATAAAATAATTGTACAGAGAGACGAAGACGATGATGATGAAAAGGATGATGACGACGATGACGAAGAGGATGATGATGATGATGATGACGATGATGATGACGATGATGACGCCGACGATGATGAAGAAATCATGTCCAATGACCACGGTGACGAAGGTGACGATGGCGCAGTGAAATATGTAGTTAGGAAACGCCGAGCAGTGGCCTCCGGTGTGCCAGAGCGGTTCCAGCCTCTGCAGAGTCGTCACCGTCAAACAGCTCTCCACTACAGGGGTCGCCGGCTCACTAACGACATCATCGAGCGCGCCGTCAGCGGTGTCCGGCACCCTCGAGTCCGGCACCGGCGGTCCGCAGCCGAGGCACCCCGCGGCGTCTCAACTGCCGACCGTGCGGCAGAACCTGCCGACGCTGCAGACGCCCGCAGAGCGGTTCAGAACAGCCGCATGGTCTCACTGACCTACAACGGCCACCGAGGCCGCGTCAACCAGACGCTGGCGCAAAAGGAGACCTCCCACAGCGAGATGATGTCCTCCTTCTCCAGCAGCGAAGAGGCGCTGCAGAACTGCGGCGGCATACTATTGAACCAGCCGCTAGAGGCGCTGAGATCGTGCTCGGCGCTGACCGACTCCTCCAGCCGGCGGCTGACACAGCAGGTGCTGGCTGATGACTTCTACTACTTGGTCTTCAGCAGCGAGAATGAGGTGCTGCCGGTGGACGTGTTCTTTGACGTCGGGCTAGAGAAGACAGTGTACGACCTGCGGCAGGCCCATAAAGTGTGCTCAAACACGTCGTCGTGTCTGGTGCCTCTGCCTTTCTGGTCGGGTGATCTGACGGTGGTAGAGTTCCCTGTGGCGGATAGCACAGAGAACGAAGCGGTGTGGAGCGAACACTTTACTGTGAGGTCTTCGTGTGTAGCCCGAGGCTGGGTAGTCGCCATGTTTATTGTCGCCGCCATCTGCTCTCTGTTTGTGTGTGCCTTCTGCTGAAGGCTGTTTCAGTTCTGCCTGAAGTTTCTTTGTGCTGCAAATGGATGTGGCTATCGAGAACGCGGGTTTACTTATTGGGAGACCATTTGTATCCACTGAGCTCACATTGAGTCGCGGTGACTTACAAGTTTGCGCTGGAGCCGAACTGGGGAGGTTCGAGATACCCTCTCCTAAATACTGGAATACTATATGTTAGCGGAAGAATGCAGAGGTAATCCAGTGATGTATGTGATGCATGTTTCCAAGTATATAGTAAAGCTTCACAGCTTTTCGCCAAAAATAATTGAAGAAGTCCAAAAACTAGTCGCAGATGTAGTGGTTACTTATTTCCTGCGCGTATTGTCTTGGAATCATGCCAGAGTGAAAATATTATGAGGTCGTGTCACGTCATTTTGGGTTCATTTATTGACATAATCACGGATTTAATTTCAAGAACTTTGTATGTGTCCTATCAGGGTTTTTCTCTTTTGTGCCCCCACCCCCCCCCCGAAACATCAACATATTTGCGTGCAGTCGTGGGCATACATACTGACATCAACGAATGCATTTGTGAATAAATAAGTGGGTGTGACGACCACAGAGAAATATAGCATCCTCCTCCGTCCGTCGCTTGTTTGTTCTGCAGCCGCTGTATTTCAGGACCGATGTTACAGCCGGTATACGACAATTCTGTCAAACTCGAAGCTACGTCAGTCTGGACACTCGGCGTTGATTTCCGGTGCGCCAGGCAACCATCCATGTACTGGTTGAATGGGGCCGTGATGGATCGACTGTCGATATTTTAGCCTTCTTTTCCCGTGCAGGGGAGATAGACAGTCCTCTGTGACGCCGGCACGGGATCTGACCGTTGGTGATGCTGTCAGTAGAGCTGCTAAGAAAGCAGCTCTCGCCGTTCAGCTGTGATCCACTCGCAAGTTAGCGTGAGCCGGGTTAACTTCTGCAGAGGGCGCCGGACGGGAATTCCGGCTCCCATTTGCTCCGATCAATGACCAGTACGGCACAAGCTTAAAATCCACAGCCAGGCTATACATTCAGCCTGGGAAGAAACAGCATTACCGGCGTGGAATGGACGAGGTTCCTGGGCAGCTGTCGCTGGCAACGTTCGCGGGAGGTAATTGGCATCACCATAGTTATAGGAACGACCAGGATATTCGAATGGAAGGATGTTTCGAAGTCATTTATTGACATGCAACGCCATAGGGTTCATGGTCAAAAATAGGAACTTTGGGTAGGTTCACTCCTGACCGAGGGGTGTTTCCAGAAATATATATTTCCGTGGGTGGCCAGGTGTGAACGGGCCCTCCCATCCCTGATCGCGAGGTGATGTTCCACGCTGAGGCGAGCTAGAAATTCAGTTTTGTCATAAATTTAGTCGTAATCAATCAGAACATAGCACCGCTCCACGTGGCGTTATATCTAAGGCTTTTATATAACATATATATATATATATATATATATATATATATATATATATATATATATATATATATACAATACTGGGCTTTAATATAACTCACGCATATATCAATGACGCTGGAACTTACTTTCTAAGGCCTCCTCAGTCCTCATGCCACTGACTCCACTAGGCGGGGTCTTCTTGACATATTTAGGGGATGAGGTGGCTTAGTGGATAGCACCCTTGTCTTCTAAGCCACCGGTCCCGGGTTCAAGTCCCGGTGGAGCCTCTGAATAAGTCGATCTGATCCCCAAAATCCCTTCCAACAGGGTGAGAGTTGGCGACGCCGTATGACCCTGGCAGTTGGTGCGTCCTTAAACCCCAACAACAACAACTTCTTGACATATTTAGAAACCTGGAAGTATTGAAAATCAATTAAAATATTGAAAATATTTTAATATTGAAAATAATCAAAATATTGAAAAATATTGAAATCAGAAAGTCTGGAAATATTGAAAAAGGTGTGACTGGGGCTGTCCTGTGGCTGTGTTTTGTGGCTGTGTATAAAAGATTGGCATTGTGTTGAAATGCTCCCACAGCTGATGTTACAACTTTGAATGACATTGGCCGGCATCGATATTCAAGTTCAATCTCCAATGCCCAAAACCGTTTCATTGATCTCTAACGCAAACTCAAGAACTCGGCTGCTGTTCCGAATATGAAGAGGCTTCCCCCAACATTGAGCGCGGGCAAGAGTTCAAATAATCATGCTTGGGCTTGTCTGGAATATAAATACATTTTATTACGATCGTGCGTCTGTTTCCCCTTCTGTTCGTGAAGGAGCCATGCCAGCCATATAGATTCTGAAAAAATTGTGTCTTGCGAAAATATGGCAGCTTAGTGTGCCTTATTTGTTATGAATCATGTCAGCAGTGATTACATATATTCATCCTGTTTGTTACCGATGATTCTCTTTGTTGCCTTTAGTGGCATAGAGACGAAGCAACGAAAAACTACCCCGGTCTACGGCACACTGCCTTCCCAATTTCATAGGCGTATGCTGACAGAAGGGATGCTTTTGAAACCACGATCACATTTTATTTATAGAAACTAGAAGAGCCAGACTTGCTCATACAATCAAATCACACGGAAGAATTTGAATGACATCAGCCCAAGATGTACATAGACAAATTCAACATACACTTTCATACACTGTAAGCGTCAGAAATACTGATCCACCTCAACCCTGCATTCGCTCTTGCCTCCATAAAAAGAAACAGCAAAAACATGCACCTGCCTGCCATTGAAAAGAGTCTGGAAGCATATTGCACAGTATAGAGCTCCTCTGTCACCAGCAGACACTTTGTGAGAACGGATAATCTACTCAACGGCGGTGGAAGGTGCGTGGTCTGGCCGAAGAAGCGTCTCTCCCCGCTCCTTCTATCGAGGAAGCTTAATGTGCACCGTTCATTCATCCAAATGAGCAGGTGATGGAGGAGGGGACCTTGGGGTGTGAGTAATGAGCGGTCGAGTTTAGCGACAGGGCGCCGCCACCAGAGCGCAGCTCCCCGCACCAGGAAACAACGGTCACAACCGCGTGATCCGACAGGAACGCGCCCAGCAGCATACAGAGTGGCGTCTGGAGGTTGCACCTGACGCCGGATTTATCACTTTCACTAGCAACAAACGACTGACGACAAGAGGAAATATGGGCAGCACCGGCCGGCGCCATAAGTGATTCTGCTGTCCACTGCCGAGAAGAGAGGACCCGGAAGCCGCGCAGAGAACCATCGGTAACCGTCGGGGCAAACAAAACATTATGCTTACATTTCGTAATACGTGATACATCAATGATGCAGTGGAAGAAGGGTGGAAGAAAACGCTCTAAGTCGTTTCGTGACTTTGAGAACCGACCGGTTGCTTCGCTTACGAGTCGAGCATAGAGCAAAAATAAGGCATGAAGTCAATATAACGCATGTCTTTTGAGAGGCACTCATGTTCCTGCTACCGAAAACAGTAAACCGCGAGGAGTTCGATCACAACCTGCAATGCCATAAGCGTTCACTAATACAGTCGAGTGGCACACTACTTGTTGCATAGTTTCTACTCTATCATACCTCAGATCACATGAATATTCTAGCCCCTCGTAAAATCTGTCCAGGTACCCTCCAATAACGTATCACAGCCGCTTACACAAACATTACTGGTGTCCCGCACCCACCACTGCCATCCCTGACAAACACAGTGCTGACGTGACGCTGTCCAAATGCACATCCGCTTTTCACATCCAAGAACTTCATCAGTACAACATCGATCTTATAAAAAAAACTTGGCTGTAATGTTTCTGCAATGCTCTTGCAATGTGCTGCCTGTGCTTGCTTTACTGCCTCATTCAGAGGGTACAAGTAAACACCCAGGTGCCACCGATGCCCGCTAAGCAGACTACACGGAACAATCACCGGTTTGATGTGGGGAATGCACCCACTGCACAAGTCGAGAACACTGGGAAAGAGGCGAGAACAGATGTCAGAGCATATCGCCGTTACCCGTGGAGAACCACGGGCGACATCGCCTCTCATACCGAACAGCACTGTCCCGCGCCATGTTACAGTGAGCGGCGCACGCGTGTGGAGCCTCTGCGCTCGGAGCCTCTTGTTTTACCGAATGGATTCTCCAGCACAAAGCTGGTTTCACGCACGTGTCGGCCATCGCCGTTGGCGACCACCTTCTGCCGAAGCATGCCGGTGATCTGCCCCCTGTACACCCTGTCCGTCCGCGGGTCCGGCATACCGCCAGCCTGGTCCCCAGCGAAGATGCTCACACTGAATTGGTCCGCCTGCTTTCCCCCTGCTCCTGCACTCCCACCCCCTGCCAAGCACTCAGCCTGTTTTGCCGCGGCGACGCCGTTGGTGGAGGGGGCCTCCGAGCGCACCGCACGGCGCTCGCCGCCCTCCTTCTTCCGGTAGACAATCTCAATGTTGCGGCAGATGACGTCGTACGCGTCGGCCTTGCCCTGCTCGCAGAGACGAGGCAGCAGCGGGAAGCCGGACTCACGCGGCTCGTCACCGGGCGAGTCGGACGGCTCTGGCTCCGGCTCCGGCTCCGCCGTCTTGGAGCGGCCCGAGCCAAGCAGAGACGCCAGCAGACGGCGGCTGCGGATCTCGACGTAGCCGTTGAGTGTGACCTCGTGGCGCGCGGACAGCTGGCGGCGCACAGAATCGGTGCGGACGCTGCTGGACATGGTGGTGGTGGAGTCGCCGCCTCGTCGACGAGTTGTCTGTACCAGCACCCCGTTGATCTCGATGGCGGGATGGACTTTGGACGAGCGCCGCGCCAGACACTTGAACCAGGCGAGCGCGCCGGCGCGGAAGTGCTCGTTCAGCCAGCAGTAGATGAACGGGTTGTAGCACACGTTGGACATGGCCAGCCAGTGGCAGAAGAAGAAGAGGGTCGAATTGTGGCGCGTCGGACTCGTCTCCACGCTGAAGTCGACGATCAGGTGGTAGAGGTTGAGCGGCATCCAGCAGATGGCGAACAGCACCACCACCACCATTAGCATCTTGATGGTCTTCCGCTTGGCTCTTGCTTGGTAGACCATCTGCTCTTCAGTGGCCGCTCCGAGTACGGCCCTGCTCCAGACCTTCCTGGTGATGATGCTGTAAGCCACCCCAGTTATGGCTAGGGGTATGTAGTACTGCGTCAGGCTGGTCAGCAGCGTCAACCACTTGCGGAACTGGCGTGATGGAGAGGGGTAGCGCGTCTGACAGCGTGTCAGCGTGCGGAAGGTGAAGACGGTGACAACCTCGTTGTAGACAGCGTGCGGTAGTGAGATTCCAGCGGCCAGTAGCCAGATGATGGCGATAACAGCAGCCCCGTGAAGCGGCCCCAGGCGGGGCTTCAGGGGCTTTACAATCACCTGCAAACACACAGAAGGATGTTAGAAAATAGTGGGGATTCAATTCCTTAGTTTGAAGCTTCAAGAAGAATCAGACGATAAAGCCTCGTCTCATGAACAGAGATAATGATGACAAGAACAGAGAACGGTAGTTTTAACTCGCTGGATGTTCACGGTTTTTGTTATCCGCCTGCAATACGCTGGGTACAACAAATGTTCGCTAAACCAACTCAAATTCGTGGCGTTTGCTCTGCTCAAATCCACGCCAGGCGACTTAATAGCTTCTAGCTTAAGCGGCTTGACATTTTGCAAAGCCAGAAGTCTTCCTCACATACAGAAAAACAAAATATACCAAATATCTATAGAGAAGCTACTCAATATTCTAAATGTATAGCCATCTTCATTCGACGTTGCCAGCGCCCGTGGAATCCGTTTGTAATCCCCGTGGCATAAAGCGAGCCGATTGTGAACAAAACAAAAATTCTAGACATTCATGTGCGGGCAGAATGAAAACGATTCACCATGCTATAAAAGAAAGCGAAAATACAGTGAAGATGTATAAGATAAACAGACCTATTATCCGTTCGCAATGAAGTGCTAAATCCTACGTTTGATGAAATTATCAGTTCCCTGGTGCTAAGCAGACGACCATGACAATCTAATTTTTTATCAGACATCGTAGAACCTGATGTTTCTACAGGGGACAGGTTACAAACAAAATACCAACCGCAATTACTCTCAAATATTTAGATTTTGATGTTTTCGATGTTACCAATCAGCTAAGATTAAATGTGTATGTTTCCGTATCACTAGCAAGTATATTCGGACGTGGAAAATTTTATTTCAACCCCAGTATAAATTATAAAGCGCATCCCCTTGAGCATCCCAAATTTCGAATAGATGATTTTGACCATTTTCTAATGCTGCGCCGTAATAAAACCAGTCTCAAACGAGCCTCAGTTTGCAAGCCTTGCGGCTAGTTGCCAGTCCTACTATTAAGTAAGCAAAAGCTAGAACATGGTCAGCCACAAATTTTATCATAACGGCGCATCTGACATTAACCTAAGCAAGCTCCTGGAAATAGGTAAAACCAATAAAACTCTGCTACACGGCAGGGGTGGTCAGTGAGGAGAAAATACTGTGCAACAGCATATCGACAAGTAAAAGCTTTTATAGGACGGCGATGTCTTACTCCATACGCTCATTCTCTGGTAGATATGTAGGTATATACATAAATGGGCTAGAGAAAATGTGCAAAGGCCAGCTGTTGCTCCAATGGGGTGGTTCCCAAATGATGAGCTGTGACTCCTTTGGAATTAACGGAGTCATTCTGTCAGGGTTACATAGAAACTTGTGAAGCTTAACCATGAATGTACACTTAAATAGTTTGGATAGCTAATAAGTTTCTCAGTGCTGCACCAGCGAACATGATTGTAAGTAGATAAGACGTAATTGGCCAGTCTCCTCGAGGCCTGGAAGTAAAGTTACGCAAGTTCAGTGTGATTAAATATTCGGACGCAGGCAGCACTTCATCAGAATATTCATGTACGCGATAGGTGATTAAGAAATTATCGGTCATAGAGGGAGTCGCGACCTCGAGTTGAGTTCCTTACAAGCACCCCTCAGTGTGAAGTCTTAAATATTGAATGTCGTGACAACAATTATTGAATGTCGTGACAACAATACTCTGGCCACCTCGAACCTACGGATTATATCCGTAATGCGGCAAAACTAGACCAGTAAAATAACAAAGTTATATGAAAGCAAACATATAGAGTTATCGGTACCTAGCTACTTCACTATCTGCAGTGCGAATGTATACTTACTCTCAGTGGCGGAGACAAGGGGGACTAATGGGCTCACCCCCCCCAGATTTCAGTGACTATGTTAATGCACAGTCGAAGGCCGTTCCCAGACAATGACAGGTGAGGATAGAGTCCCATAGCACCCCTAAAATTATGCCCTGGATCCATCACCGTCTAGTCTACTAAGAATTGATTATTACCCTATTAGCACATTAAAGAAAGATGGCGGCTAGCTGAGATTTATGAAAAGTTTTGTATTTCAACTGGCCTAGTTTTGCTGCATTGTTCATGCAGCCCTTAGGCTGGGGCAGCCATGATATTGTCACGACATTCAATTTTTAAGAATTCATACCAAGAGGAGTTTGTGAGGAACTCCATTGGAGGTCGCAGTTAATTCCACGGTTCTTAGATATATAATATCACCGATAATTTTTCTAATAATCTATTGCCCACATGAAAATTCTGATGAATTCTGACATGAAAATTCTGGACGGGCACCCGTCCCCCTCGGGTTTTTTGGAGACAGCTTAAAAACGGCGGTGCTGTGCGCCGCCGTACTTTGCATACCTTTTTCCTGATCATTTTTACAACTTGTGTCAAAATTTTAAGGTTAGGTCATGTCAGGTCAGGTCACCAGTACAGGTCAAGTGACCTGACCTCAAAAAAGTTTAAGATAGCATAAGTCAAAACAGGTTAAACTTATCCGATTGAAACTCATATCACATAATGGGCCCACCGAGTTCTTTAAAAAAAATCCGGTATTCTAATCGATGACCTAAGGTCAGGTACGAGCTATAACCTCTCCATTGGAAATACATGGGAAAAATGCTTTTACTAAATAACTTAGCAATAGATAGAGATAGAGCGCTTATTTTAACTGCTGCCTTGTCATTGCGGTTCTAATGATATGCAATTTACCTCATTTGAACTTGACCTGACCTCAGGCCAGGTCAAATCCTTGATTTGACTTAGCAAGGTCATATTATATATAATTCGATTCGGCTTGATACGAGGATTCATATCGTTTAAATTATTTTGCTCTATCTTTACTTGTTCAGATGTAATGACCGAAAACCTTCCTTTACATGTTATCACTATGATGACATGTTTTGACCTTAAGTGACCTTAAATGTGATCTGGAAAAATGGCTCAAATATTTCCGATAGAGAAGTAGATGTGCTAACTAACGGCGTTTACTGTTTTTCGCTATCTAGAGTGTCCTCGAGATCTTAAGGGGGCGGGGGCGGGAACCCGCCCCGCCCCCCCGTCAAAGCAAAGGTGGCTCAGACCCCCGTCAATACGCGTGTTAATGTTGTAGACATGCCTCGAGGAGACAGGCCAATAAGCAACTCATCAAAATAGTTTTGATGCCACCGTTTTTAATACTGGTTAGTGGTACTCTACCTTAGGAAGCTTTTCTTGGAACGGAAGACATTTTGAATGATGAAGATGTCAACGCAAAGACAGAATTCATTAAATTTTCTGAAAGCATAACGCCCAGAATATATTTCTGGAATGGCTTGTCAATTTCTCGTGTACTTCTTTAGTCATTATTCCATCACCTCGAGCCGTACTATAAAGGTTACTGTCATTCAAAACGACGTACCAGGCTTGCATATACAGCCTTAGTAGCTGACGTACCCTACAACCCCAATCATCATCGACGTACCAGGCTTAAACTGGTTTTCAGACCCAAGGCACTATCAAAGCAAGGCCAGGGAACTGCCTAAACTCAGAATTTTTTGTGAATCTTGAAGGCAAGGAAGCCCGGAATTAGACAATTAGGAACTGGAAACTGACCAAAATGCCTGCGCACTCACCGTCGTTAGTTTGTTTTACTGTGAGCTGCAGCTGTCCCGAGATAAAAACGTACAAAATTGCGTTAACAATACATTCAGAAATAGTTGACGCTATCTCCGATATATCGGTACAAAAATCTAAGGTGGTGCTGACAAATCTGACCGCCGAATTCAGGTGATCGTAGCGGGAGGGTCGGGAAACACTAAGGAATCGAACCGTCATATCCTTGCATACAAATGCTTCACTACGAGTCTGAATTAAATTTCAATGTACATCCCTAACTCGTGGCAAACAGAAAAAGAAGCTAGAACATTATCTTAACACCACGATGCCTGGTTAAAAGGAAAAACCGAAGATTTCAATGCCACCGATTCTCGTTTTTCAGTTCTACTTCCTATCTCGAATTCTTCATAAAGTGTAGAAGAATCTGAGAGTGTGTGACATTTCTTGTCTTGATACGATGGTAAGGGGAACGACAGTCGGTAATCTTTTACTACATTCTAGTACTATTCCAATAGATGGTATCCATTTTTTATATTTCGAAATTACTAGTTTGTATTGTTTCGGAAATTAGTGTTAGACATTGATGCCAAGAAACTTTATTCTATTTAGACTGGTTATTCCTATTTTCCTTTTACGGTCCCGCCTCAATTTAGTCATGCAGACATTTCAGCTGTTTTATTTCGTTACTTAAACAGTTTAGAAGCAGGCACTCCCATCGCTGAATAGAATGAGTGAAATGAAGTGGTTTTGGTAAAATAAAATGAAGCCTAGCTTGTCGGGCTGTATGCAATTACCTGGATCCAGACGGCGAATCATGCATTAACAGCCATTAGATGGATAAAATGATTGAAATAAAGATATTTTTTGTAAAATAAAATGAAGCTTTGCTTATCGAGCTGTATGCAATTACCTGGATCCAGATGGCTGACGAGTCATGCATTAAGAGCCATTAGATGGATACAATCATTGAAATAAAGTGATTTTGGTAAAATAAAATGAAACCTTGCTTGTCCAGCTGTATGCAATTACCTGCATCTAGACGGTGAATAATGCATTAAGAGCCATTAGATGAGCATTAATGGGTCAGTGCTAGAACAATCACTTCCTGGGCCAATTAGGGTTAGGCCGCTGTAGATCTCCGAACGGGCTTAGTCCGATGCTCGAAATTCGTCTCCACATGGTGAGATTTTGCGGCACAATATGACTTCAGCATTTGCCAGCGCAGATCTCTCCGCGATCCAGGGGAGAGAGATATATGTAATGTGCTGGTGCGGATACCACAGCACAAACTTTGACATATTCCATTTTCATGGGGTACTGACCCCTCCCAATTATTATCTTGACCGATAGCATTTCGGGGTGTTATTTAACCCCAAACAATTATTACTAGAATCATAACATTGACATATTGAACAAAGCAGGAGGGCTAGTGAACATGTTGTTCACCAGCAAGTATGCAAAAAATTCCCTGGTTTTGAAGGGAATGTGGCACCTTGGTCGAATCCCTGAATTTATTGTAATTAGGGGTACTTTTAGCCGAAAATCATGGAAGCGTCCATGATTTCACTGAGAAATGTATAATAAGCTCAATATTTTGCTTCTTAAAATGCTCCTCTAGGGAAAGAAATAAATATCTGCCTGTGAATGATGTCATGATCTGGCAACCACTACCATATTCAATAGACTTGAAGGGTTTCGATTGGTTGATACACACCGAGACGTCAGCATATGTCGTCCCACCAACAGCTGCCAACTGTGGCCTACTGCTAAGGGTACATGAGGGGTACATTTCACGTAGGTTTTAGCTTTTTTCTACGGAAATTTTGAGTTTCAAGACAAATTATATATTGAGTACCGGGTTTTCCAGCATGCTTTACAACTTGGCTATCTCAGTTAAAATCACGTTAGAAAGGTGCCACATTCCCTTTAACCGACTCCGAAAAACATTTCGAATTTACTAATCGTTTCGAAAAATATACAATTCGTCAACCAATCAGTTTATTTCCCTGAAATTTTGCAATTAAGTATCGAATATTATATGTAAAGCAGTAATGTTGCCATGTTACAGCTGAACTGTTCTGCGTATGTGCGTAAGAAAATCCTAGGAACTATCTTTTTACATGTGAGTATTTTTAGGTGCGACACGAATAGCGACATACTTATATCAAGTTTGATCACATAATCACCACCCCGTCACTGTGCATGCACACAAAAGGTTTACAACATAGGACGCTATCTCAGCAAATGGTCTGATCTCTGTCACAATTTTGCATGCAGAATTGTCTTCCACATTTGCAATTTGTTGAATTATCTGTCATTCTGTTGTCACATTTTCTTTCATTTCAAGTTTAATGCTTTGTGCATGTGCAGAAGTGATTTTTTTAGGGGTTTGACTTGGTTTTGGTGACTTTGGGCGTGACACCATTTATCTTCCGCTAAATCATTGCTGGTCCGACTAGTCTGCTAATCAAACAGTCTGTACATTGTCAGCGGCTTCTTCCCCGAAGCGACACAAACTGAGGCTGCAGGCCGAGGCCATCTCCCCGACCAAACAGCATTCTTCCTCACACCCAACCTCTCACCTACCTGGTAGCGGTCCAGCGCAATGGCCACCATGGTGAAGGCGCTGACGTACACGGCGCACACCTGCACGTACGGCACCACGGAGCACATGAAGCTGCCGAAGGGCCAGTCGTCCAGCAGGATGCGGCTGATGTTGAAGGGGATGTTGAGACAGGTCATCAGCACGTCAGAGACGGCCAGGTTGGCGATGAACGTGTTGGTGACGGTGTGCAGCCGCTTGTTGCGCACCACCACTTGGCAGACCAACAGGTTGCCGAAGAACGAGACCAGGATGATGGCCGAGTACGCCAGGATGACGACTCCGGTGCGGCTGGCCTCGCCGCGCCGGGTCATCAGGCCGGAGAAATCCAGCTCGGAGTCAGTTGTCGTGCTTCCGTTTGAGGTGGAGTTGGAGACCAGAAGCAGCACCATCTCCAGATCGGCCCGTGAGATTGGCGTCGAGTTGACGGGACGGGATGACTTCTCCCGGTTCGGTGATCGCAGTAAGTCCAATAGACGATTGTAGATCGAGCTGTCCGGTTTGGACACGGCTGGCGCTGCTGGTGGACAGCTAATAATGAAAAGTGACGTCATTGCTAGCGCTCGCAGCACACCTGACGTCAGAGAGATACTCATGATCGTCTCGGCGCTGATGAATGTGCTGAAGCTATTGCGATATGAGAGCGATGCTGATGAAACAGCACTGCGTCTTACGACCGAATCACCCACTTAAAGAGAGATCTAACGCTGATAGGGACACTAAAGTCACTGTAACGACGAGGATCGTTTTCCAGAGACAGTTTATTGTTCAAGCAGAGCAGTCGGCTGACTTGGGTTAGAACAGTCGTTGTGATACTAACGCAAAGAGGCTAATGATCTATCAGTGTTGGTTGGCTTCTGACATTTCCGACATAGCAAGGTTCATCACCAAAGAAGAAACCGCAGTTTTAGCACCGGCTTCTTCAGTGTGAATGCATAATTCGCTGAGCGATCCAACGGCTATTTCGGTAGTTTTTACTGCGCAATTGTGTCGGACTTCTGCGCCTGGCTTCTGTCAAATGCCATGCCCGGCCGTGAGGTGCTGACCCGTCGGTTCCGCCCCCGCTCCGCCGTCTGTCCCGCTCCGCTACCGCCCGTCGCTGACTTAGCCCTCGCGTGCCGTCGTCGCGCGCGACGCCCTCCGTCGGCGACGAAACCAGGAGTGACGTCACGATCACCGGGCCGCCTGAAACACAGCGGAACAGAGGGTCAGCACGAGCCGCGTCAGCTCGGATGTCGCCGGTCAGAAGAAGAGAGCGGGTGACACTGCGGCATGTGAGAGATGGATCAGCAGCCGAGGGGAGGAGTGACGGGGCGCCGGAGCGCGAGAGGCCGCCTCGGTGTCGCGCCTGCCGACTGACGGCGGCGTCGGCAGCTGTGTCAGGTACGACGGGTCAGCAGTCGGCGCCGGAGGTCGTGCTCCACCCTGCTGAACAGATAGGGGTGCGATCCGGAGATAGAACAGTGTCAGCCTCTTTGAGAGTCGCGCGCGACGGTCCGAGCAGGATAGGCGCCGGACAGCTCGTGAGCTGCAGCGTCCAAGTTGCAGCCACCATGAAGCTGATTTATGTCATGAGTTGTTGCCCATTGCAGGGATTACAGAGGCTTGTCGCTGTTCGGTCAACGGCGGAAGCTGAAATATTGTCTGCCAAAGCTGTTGCTGTCTGGAAAGCATGAGCACGCTGCTGTGTTCAATGTGGCTGACAGAAGGCTGTGATAAATGCAGCTGAGTGGAAGGCCTGGTGATATATGGACCGTAGCGACACATATGCCATGGATATGGGGTGCTAAAACATCGCTGTGAGGATCAATGCAACCACTGTGAAAAGCACAGTTCCATCGGAGGAGAAGTGATACGCTGAGCTGATAGTTTAGCTGTGACATCAACGACACTATTGATGACTTACATGCCACGCTGTGTCGGTGATGAAGAGCTTTCAACTCGAAATAAGCTGTGGTGATAATGTGTGGGCGCGGGGCGTATTCACGCGGCCGGTCTGTTCTCACCCATGAGGCTAGTCACACCCGGGTTTTGGTTGGGATTTACCTGCATTGGTCACACAAGGCGCGTTTTTCAGTCTTATATAACATATATACACACAAAACATGTTCTCAACTAAGCCGGTCATAAAGTTGCAGATGCCGCACCATTCAGATGCAGTCGAGAAAAAATCAGATAGGTATGGGTTATTTGGATCCCATTTCACGACTGAAGCCCAATTTACTACTAATTTATCGCCTACGCCAGGTGTGGCTATTTCTCAGCCAACTGCATCGCCAATATTCAGGAGGACTAACTGAGCCTGAATCACTGGCTTGACTCAACTTTCCAACTCGGATTCGAGATAATAGCTCAAATAATATGCCATTACCCTATCATCTGTTTCTGTCGAAAATTTTCCGATTTTGCTTAGTTTCATTCCGTGGTTAGTTGGATGCTTCAATAACATCAGCATCACCATCATCACATATATTTTCATCACATAACATGAACGATAGAGGCAAATATCATTTCTTCCCGATTGGCGCAAAAGCGTCCGTGGACGCTTAATTCGAGGCACCGTTCGGAAGTTTCTACAACACAACAATACAATTTCTCATTCACTTCCGGTTCTGCGTCTTGGTCGCCGCCTTGGGCTCCTGCTGCACCCGCTAACAAGGTTATAGTGCTCTTCAGGTGCCGGCGCCAGTCACAGAAAAACGTTTTGAGGTCTCTAGAAATTTAAAAACTTATCTAGCTACCGCACAGTGCTTCTCCTCGTTACTACCTTGGCCGTGTAGGATAATCAGGAGTTTTTCTTTTTCCGGTAGGTCGGCGAACCCCGCACCCAGGTTGTCGCTGAGTCCCCTAATGAGGGTAGTTCTTTGAATTGTATACTTTGGGAATTTGAGGAAAAGTGACGCGTGTCCTCACTCCGGTATCCACAGTCGCAGAATGGAGCATCAGATTTTTGGATAACGAAGGCATGGCTGTTCAATTTGGACCGCCCAACTCTTAATTGCGTCAACAGTGAATTCAGGTGTTTTGGGCCTACGGAATGATACATGTTTATTTGCCTGTTGTCGATAAGCTGAGCGAGCCGTTTCCTAACAAGTTTTTGAGAGTTTATATCCATAACCCCGAGGGGAATTTTATTAACCAATTTGACTGCACTGGGGAGGAATGACTGTTGAAAATGGGATATTCTAAAGTTCACTTCACTTCTAAGCCGGGCGTTACGCAATCTTACGTTAGTTTCACTGCCTCTAGTTGGGGGTAAGACCTGTCTGATATATTCAGGGGTGATTCCATGGTGAAGACGATGGAAAAACAGAATTTTGTGGATTTCGCGTCGTTCTTTAAGAGAGTGCCAGCCTAGATCTTCCCGCAGTTTAGAGCGTCCCGCATAACCTACTGCTCAATCACCCCGGGTGGTATTGCTCTGGGTGAACTGTGCTGTATTCTAATTTTTGTGATCTTATCATCTTGAATTGAATTGTCACTGTGGGCCTTGGACCGATACTCGTGAAATTCTGGTGAACAGTTGTCATTTGACTTGAGCTTAAATGAAGAGAAGTGTCTGAACAAGGCTTTATTTGAATCGCCGATAATAGTCGATAGGTGTAATGCTATATACGTTTCAATATATCTAACGTTTATAATCGATAGATTGAGAATAAATCATTGTAATCTATTGATAGCTACATTATTAATCTAAGTATAGTACCTACTTAAAGCTGCATCGCCCAGATTCAGAAGTAGCTGCTGACAGTACTATACCTATAAGTAGCTAGTCAGGGTGACTGGCTACTTATATGACTGATAACTATATATAATCCACTGACCATTTTTCTTTGCACGCCTGTGTATGAGCCACGTTGTTTAACCGGTCAGAGATTGCAGATTCTAAAGATGTGGCAGACCTGCTTTGAAACTCGACTGGGCTAAGGCATCCAGGATGACTTTGAGCGGTGCAATCAAAGCATTATTGATGGGCTGCTCACACCTTTCCACTTGACTGTGCCACCTTTGAATAGATGCATCAACGGCTGTGCCACAGATCCGCACATAACGTATATCGACTTGATCTGCGAGCTTATTGTGTTAGCCCTGTCTGATGCCAGTTCTCAGCATATTCAAAAAAACTGTAGCACGTAGATGTCCAAACAAAACAGTAGTTACCTATACTCTCAAGGTCAAACGAGATCACAAAGGTCAAATCTTGGCCATGCTTGGTACCTGTTAGGAAATGTCCCGATTATGTGGGGAAATTGCCGGGAGTAAGCTAAACCCAGATCAGGGTCATAGAGGATGTGTCGTAAATAATATTTCCTTCAATTTTGAGGTCAAGGTCATTCAAAGTCATTGACCTATGACGTCATAATCTGGTATACTCCCTATAGTGCACACTTTAAGGTAGGACTATAGCAAACCTTGGGCGGGAAATGAGGATTGACCTTTACCCATGATCTTTAACCTTGACCTTTGGCCTTGGCTTTACAACTGTATTACCTTGACTATGACGTCATAGCATAATATACGTCAGACTGGGTCACGTCAGCTGAAGGGAAGCACCGGGGCTAATGACCTTGAAATTTCTGATATGACATTGATTTTTTACCTTGACCTTCACGTGAGGTGACCTTCATATCATTCCGTTTATATGGCGCTGTGACGTCACCACTCGGTCTCCAATGCAAGCAAACTGGTTCGACTGCGCGATCGTGGCGATCTCAACATGTAGGTCTGGAACGACGGGGAAATTCGATTTCCGATTGGATCCCTAGGACACCTCGGAACTCCGGTGGTTACGGCGACAGAGTTCATCTAGATGAAAAAGTATGACTGGTTTTCACCATACTTGGTTTAACTTGTGATATGCAGCAAAACAGGATTCTTAGGTATCATTTTTTTGCTGTCTCGGCATTGCTTGAGAGTGCTATAATAAATGTCGGAATCCCGGGATCACGAGAGGCCTAATCCCGGGATTTGAGCTTTTTGAAAATAGCGGGATCCCAATCCCGAGATTAATATACCTAGCAGGCACATTTCTCATGTAATAAATGTTTCGCTGTCGGCAGTCCCTCCGGGTATTTGGATAATAGTCAACACAGCAGTCAATACAAAAATGTAGACGGTTATAGTGTTTTGAAATTGTATAAACTAATTTCAGCACTTCTAAGCACTTCTTATAGCATCGTTCTCTGATAGTCCACTCATATGGCTCATTCTTGGCCGGTCCATGCCTCCATTGGTAAGTCACGGCGTTGCGCTAGCACTGCAGCGGCTTGGTTGGAGCCACAACCTGGGCTATTATATGTCATCTGGAGCACGGGGCTGCAAGTGGACGCAAGATGTTTTGACTTTCCCTTGTAGAGCTCATCCTGGGGAATCGTTTGATGGTAGTTTTATGCTGGGCCGATGCTGGCCAAGTTTTAAATCCCTCTCTTTGTATTTGTAAACTAAAAAGATTCGCGGAAATTTTGGAAGAAGATAAATAAGTCTCTTGATCTGAGAGCACCTCTAATGACCTCCTCTGGTGATAGGGAAGACTGGGGTCAAATGTAACACGGGGCAATTGTAACAATGGCCATATTGTCTAAACTAATCAATGGATTGATATAATGGCACAACCGGAAATGCGCAATCAACTGCTGCCTTTGTTAGCGAAGTTTCAACTCGGTGCGGCGGGTAAGTCAGACGCTATTCACAATTGTGTTTTTGAGGGTGTTTTGTAATTTTTGAAATATTCAAAGTAGATTAGCTTATTGATGGGTATCATAAGGTACAGCGGAAACAGTTTTAGTGCATAAAGGGTGTTTAATTAGCTACGTAATGAGCATAGAATCTGTCGCCTAGGCCACAGATGTTCTTTACAGGTTGATTGTATTCTTACAGACAGATGATACTCAGTTTGGCTTTAAGCCAGCTCATTGTATCACTCAGGCTACGTTTGTTCTGAAAGAGGTAGTAACTTATTAGGTATATTCATAACGGGTCGCCAGTATACTGCTGATCCTTCGACGCCAGTAAGGCTTTTGACCGGGTGTGCCACACTGCCACCAGAAAGTGTTTGATATCTTAACACGCGCATTGACGGGGGTCTGGGCCACCTTCGCATTGACGGGGGCGGGTACCCGCCCCCTAAGATCTCGAGAACCACGCTAGGTAGCGAAAAACGGTAAACGGCGTTGGGTTGCCCATCCACTTGTCCATCGAAAACATTTGAACCATTTTTTGTCAGGTCACATTTAAGGTCACGAGAGGTCAAAAACAGCCGTCATAGGGATAACATGTAAATTCAGTTCTTTCGCCATTTCATCTGAACAAGTATAGATAGAGCAAAACGACTTGAACTGTATGAATCCTCTCAGCAAGCCGAATCGAATGATATATAATTTGACCTTGCTAGGTCAAATCAAGGATTTGACCTGACCTGAGGTCAGGTCAGGGTCAAATTATATAAAATGCATATCATTAGAACCGCAAAGCCCAGTCGAGTCTAATGCAGCTAAAATAAATGCTCTATCACCATCCGTTACTGAGTTATTCCGTAAAAACAATTTTCCCATGTATTTCCAATGGAGAGGTCATGCCTCGTACCTGACCTTAGGTCATCGATATAAAAAATACCGGAACACATTTTAGAGAACTCAGTGGGGCCATTATGTGATATGAGTTTCAATCGGATTAGTTCACCCTGCTCAGACTTATGCTATCTAAAACTTTTTTTTAGGTCAGGTCACTTGACCTGTACTGGTGACCTGACCTTGGATGACCTAACCTTAAAATTTTCACAGAAGTTGTAAAAATGATGGTGGAAAAGGTATGCCAAGTACGGCGGCGCTACGCGCCGCCGTTTTTCTGCTGTCTCCGAAAAACCCGAGGGGGCGGGTACCCGCCCCCGTCAATGCGCGTGTTAATAAAGTGGGGTATACCACAGACCTATGTGTCTTTGCTATGGACCAGGTACAGAACGCAAACGATGTGTGTACGATGGGGTGAATATTTTTCCGGAAGGTTTATGATTTAGAATGGTGTAAAGCATGGCGGAAATATTTCACCGTTACTTTTTGTGGTAATATTGATGACCTCTTGAAGGAAATCAGGCAGTCTGGCATTGGATGCATTTGCATTGAATAGGTGATGTTTGATCATTCAGCGAGCGATGTATGTACGTTTGGCATGTTTGACGATCAGAGTCCGGCAAGTGACAATGATTACGTTTGTGTTTGTATTATATTTGTGATAGTCAAGAACGTCGTTCTGCATCTACGCCTTGCGACGTGCTTTCCGATGCGATTTCATTGTGCTGTGGTCAACCAGCCCAGATGGTAGAAGTATAGTTCTGCTTTCACTATTTTTCTCGTTAACAAAATGCCGCCCAGATTGTATTTTCTACGTCCTACAACATTTCGATAGGTGACGCTGCGATTGGTCAGCAATGGAGGTATATTTGAAAACCCTGTAGCGGACAATATAGACGAGCTTGACTCACGATGTAAATGCTGAAATGACTGCCTATGAACAATATCGTGAGATGGGTAACATCACTGTTTTTCCGACAAATTTTGGACTCGCGCATTCAAATAGTCGACATTTGGTATTTGTGAGAATTTTCATTCGTCATGCGCGGTCTCGAGATTTAACCCCGGTCGGCAACGGCCAGCACCCGGTGAGGGCCCACGCAACTTCCACACCCAAATTTTACCCGGCCCCAAGGCAGCCCCAGGCAACGCACCCCCCCAGCCAGAGCCATTCAAACCCGTGAACCCCACCAGACCCCCAGGTCACAAGGGACCGGGTCGATTCCGGTCAGGCACGAGGCACCCCCCATGAAAACAGGGAAAACATTCATATAAACCCACAAAAGTCAAACCACCCAAACACCGTTTGACACCACGGACCCAGGGCATATCCCGACTTCCAAGGCACCAACACCAGAGGCAAACAGTATTACAATAACTTACCAATCGGCAAACAAACACACTTTTCTGTCACGGCTCATTATATACCAAGCACTTTGACCTTCGGACCAGGCATATTAGGTCACAGGACCCACCAAACCCTGCGGAGGTCTTTACGTCCGCATAGCGAAAAGACGGCAATTCACAAATGTACTACCAAGCCCAATAGCTCAATGACATAAGAGTTATGCCCAGTTTCTTAATCATGCATATTGAGAAAATAGCCGATCTGACCTAATTGACCCTGGAGGTCAAACCATGACCCACACAAAACAGCAAGTAATCAATCACGCGAGCTTCATCACTTGCAGATTGCCAACGCCCATATTTCGATTAGAGGGGCCCGATGGCCCCCGGGCAGGTGGCGCCACCCGTGGGCGCGGGTTAAAGAAATGTAATTCTGAGGTGATATTCGGAAGCAGCGCCCCAAAATGCATCACAATACACCCTGGGAGCAGTGTTCTTTTTTAATAAAAGTGGCAAAGGGGGACACCCTAAGTTGCCATAAAGGGTCACCCTAGGGTGACCCCTTTTGCAACTCTTATTTAAAAACACTGTTCCCAGGGTGTTATATGACGCATTTTGGGGCGCTGGTTCGAATATTACCTCAGAATTGAATTTTTAAATCTCTACCGCGCATGGCGAATGAAAATTATCACAAATACCAAACTTCGACCATCTGAAAGCGCGAGCCCAAAATTGGTCGGAAAACAGTGATGTTACCCATCCCTCGATATTGCTGATAGTTTGCAGTCATTTCAGCATTTACATTCTGGGTCAAGCTCGTCTATACCCACTGTGCGCGACAGGCTTTTCAAATATACCTACATTGCTGGTGGTACCAATCGCAGCGCCACCTGTCGAAACGTTGTAGGACGTAGATAATACAATCTGGGTGGCATTGTGTTAACGAGGAAAATGGTGAAAGTAAAACTATATTTCTGCCATCGGGGAACTATTGTAAATGTATTCCAAAATCGATCAAACTTCCCTCTGTGAATCGTCGTCTTTGCGATTAAATGGGTTGGCCTGAACTGCAGGGCAGTGTATCTTAATATTTACGGAAGCAGCAACAAATGCTGCTGAAAATAAACCGTTTTCATGTCTCCATTGTTCAAATTTTCTCACCATAGCTCGGCCACTGAAAGCACGTATCTCCACTTCGCGACACCTTTCCAAAAACATGCTGACCTTGAAAACCGGAGGGCTCGAAGACCGAATCAAGTGTTCAGGCACACTACACTGTGTCGAGTCAATCTTCGGTAAATGCATACACATTCTCTCCAGCTCACTTCCGGTGACAGCTGAATACTTCGCTTTGTATCTGCCCTTGGCAGCGGTACCCGAATTCCCTGTTGTTGATGAAGTGGCCGTCCTGCCGATTTGTGCCTTTGACAGCGGAAGCTGCCGCTGGCGTTAGTCTCACTGCACACTGAGTGGACTGAGTGTTGCTCGGCACGCCAGTCCTTAACGACGTTACTCAACAGTCATCCATCTGGTTGTCATAAAAAAATAAGGTGTACGGCGGCTCAATATCAGCTAAGGTGCCAGCGTCTCGAATGTCGCTCGTATCGGTATAGAATATCGCACTGATGTTTATGACTGGCTTTCAGAAGCAGCGGACGGACTGCTCAGCCGCGGTATTCGCGCACCTCCTTGATTAGACTGACAGCTTCTGTTCTGGTTGTTTCCTCCGTATCACCCAGCGCAACATGGGGATGTTTTCTGTGTGAGCCATGTAGGAGTTCCTGGTGACACTTCCCTGCACCACCTTCAGATTGAGCAATGAGTCATACCAATGCTAATTGTATCTTCCCGGGATGCTTTCGTCGCTGAATTCATCTGTGGGAAGTGTCAGCTCATCTTCAGCACAGCAGGGCTTTTGGATGCACACTGGCCAACATGCTGTGGTATCATCAGAGACACCAGGGTGTATCAGTGCAAACACTGCGCAAGAGTGTTTTCCTAACCAGAGGCAGCTGATCAGCACTCAGCTGCCTGCGCTCCGGCTGGAGGGGAAAACGGCAACGACAGGAGGTTGGCTACATCAGAGGAATGTGCCCTGATTGCAGAAATGGAGACGGGTTCCCACCTGAAAGCCCTCCAAAATGCACAGCTCAAAAAGAAGTTTTGGAGGAATTTATCAGCGAAGCTGGGGGAACCCTCATTTCTCAGTGTCAGGAAGACGTGGTTCAAACTGAAAGCCACATACACCGGAATCAGTGATCAAGCTTGGCCACGTCACTGTAGTCGCGGACCGCCAAAACACTGACCACATTTTGAGGCTATGGATCGGATTCTTGCTTATAGTCCTTCTACAGAACCCACTTACGTCTTGTCCACGAACACAGGAGTGCGGGTGCTGGCCAGTCATCCGGCGACTTCAGGTCGGAAACGCACAGCTGCGTCTGTTCACGTTGCTGAACCAAGAGTGAACTATGCAACCAACTAGTTGATTTTCTGAATGAAAATAATGTTATTTATGACCACCAGTTTGGTTTTCGAAAATGTCATTCAACTTACATGCCAGTTTCGATGATTCATGAACATATTATTTCAACCCTAACTCAAAAGAAACTATCAGTTGGAATTTTTGTGGACCTCAAAGAGGCCTTTGATACTGTTAACCATTCAATCATGATAAATAAAATTAAATTATACGGCATAAGAGGAAATGCCTTGAAAATATTTGAACCTTACCTCTCTGATAGAGTGCAAGTCGCCCAAATCGAAAATACGAAATCGAATCGTTTAACAGTCTCATTAGGGGTCCCTCAAGGATCAATACTTGGACCTATATTATTTACAATTTATATAGATGATATCTACAAATGTTCTAAGATTTCCACTTTTTTCTTCGACTGTCTCCCTGACGTTGCACATGGTAAAATAAACCAAGCAACAACTGACATATATAATTGGCTATGTACAAACAGACTCACTCTAAATGTTAGTACAACATTCTACCAGATTTACTCAATGGCCAATAAAAAGCGTGACATAGATATCCAGCTATACTCGCAGCCTGTTCAAAGGTCCAATGCCGTTAAATATTTTGGAGTGATTTTAGAAGAAAACCTCAAGTTTACAAAACATCTCTGGAGTAACCAACACAGTCCACAGGAACATTATTAGTTATTTATTTAGAGTTATTGCCCGAGCAAAATATATGCTCGACGAAAAAACAATGCTGATGCTATATGACCCCTTATTTGCCCCTACCTTAGGTACTGTGGGTTTATATGGGCCTCAAACATCAATAGCAGCCTCATTAAACTTATGCACCTTCAAAAAAGAATAATTAGAATAATTGGTAGAGTTCATCACAGGGCACCATCATCTCCTCTTTTTGCTGAGTACAGACTTCTGAAATTTCACGATATTATCAAACAGCAGAAATTATTAATATTCCATAATTTCCACTTCCCACAAGCTATGCAAGGTACTTCCATTTATACCAATCAATAAGAAACTCTAGGGAAGTAATGCACTTCAATGAACCGCTAGCTACTACCTTATATAGATAATTTTTTCTCGATTACCTGCGCTAAAACTTGGAACCATATCATAGCCTAGAGAATACCTATGGTTGAGGACATCCCTAGATCAAAATTGATGTTTAAGACTGTTGTCAGGAATATATTTTATCAGCCAATACTGACTCACAACAAGAATCAAGCTATGTCATAATTTTTTTATATATGTACTAACGATCTTTGTCCCCTTGCCTGCCAGAAAATGTACTTGTACCCTTTCTACTCTTCAAATTGGGTCTGCACAGTGTGCTAGCGTGCACGATGAATGTCTTTTGTGGAATTCAATCCAAGAGAAGCTTGGTGAACCATGTCCGTGGAGTTACGTGCCTCACAGTCTGTCGGAGTATGCTGAGAATATTGATCCTTGATTGCGATGACAATCCTGGTGGTTTGACTCGTACAAGAGTCCTGGTGCTGTGTGAGTCTGTGTGTTATGGTTGTGCTTTCAGCTGAAATGATGATGGTGAGTATGTGTACTATAATCTACTCGGTCCTTCGCAAATATGTCCTATCTATTAATTGGCGACAGGGAACGAGGACAGGGTCTTTTTCATCCATGTTTTCTACTAATTCTATTCATGTAACATGTGGATCGATGTGCCATAGATTGAATGTATGCATGTGTTTGTGCAAGTATGTATATGTACTTTTGTCTTATGGAAATCCAATAAAACTACTACTCTCTCAAAAGCAGCAAGGCCAGCTTTAGAAGGCGGTACAGTCCAAACGTCGGTATCGCCTCTGACCATCGGAGACGACGTGCACTGGACTTTAGCACCGGCAGTGCTCGTGGTGCTAGTGTCCAGCCCACATCGACACTGGCCGCTAGCACTGTCAGCCATACGTCGACACCGACTGTCAGTGCCTTGCCATTCAGCAGAGTCGCTGAAACGACCGACTCCCGGAGATGACGATGGGGCAGTACCTTAAGAGGAAAGATAGGATAAACCTCGCTAGTCTGGATCAAGACCGCTCGAAAACCGAGGCCCTAGTGAGTCTGGTGGCAACGTTTAAGTCAGCTGCCGAAAAAGAAAAAGAAAGGTTTCTCCTCACTGTAAGCTCCGGACCTTGGCTAGGAAGTTCATAGAGCTTGCCGGCACTTTGCACGGCGTTGTAGATAAGGGCGCCGCTGTGGAACTTTTCCGCCAAGTGGTACAGAGTGTGCCCTGATGGCGGTATGGGGATAGTCTAGGCCTAGGCCTACCCTCTACCAGCCGTGGCTGTAGAGGGAGGGTTATGTAAATCAGGAAGGCTACTGCCCAGGCTTTTTTGTACGTTGGCGGCAAGTGCTATCAGTTGTATTTGTTCGTTCTTGTGGTAATCCAGATCTTTCATTGCCCTTAACAAAGTGTATTTGATTTGTGAGAACGGAAAGTTCCTTCAAGACACATACGCTCGTTAATGCTACAAACATTAGAAACAAGTAGCATTCATTGAATTTTTATTGACGGGAAACGACTACGAATAGCACATCTGAATATTCGCTCGATTATGTGGACCGAGAAGATGGATAAGACACGTCTTCTACTGAAAGATCATAAGCTGGACTGTTTGTGTTTGTCAGAAACATGGGTGAACAACTCGACGGCGGGAAACAGTTTGATGATCTTTCACGGATATAAGGTGTTTCGACGAGACCGTACCAATGCTAAACGAGGACGGGAAACCGCTCGTGGCGGAGGTGTAGTAATCATCGTCAAAGATGAGCTACTGCCACAAGTTCTGAGGGTAACCTCCGACGCAAAGAGTCAGTTGGAAACATTGTGGATTAAGGTCAGTGGCAAAGGAGCTAGAGCAGCTGTCATAGGAGTGGTGTATAGAGCACCGGACACTGCTGCCGATGCCATCTCTGTGGACCTCAGGAACCAGCTGGCGGAGATCTTACTGATGGACAAGCCGAAATTTCTTCTTGGAAACTTAAACCTCGACCTCCTTCACGCCGCTAAACCAGGTGTATCATAATACGTGAAAATGATTCAAGACCTGAACCTGACACAGCTGATTAAACAACCGACCCATACCGCGGCGACACCCAGCCTTTTCGATGACATCATCAGCAATGTTTTGGACCTGCAAACACAATCAGAAGTAGTCGCCGTCAACATCAGTGATCACCATCTGATTAAAGTAGAAGTACCTTTCATCGCATCAAACAAAAGCCGAGAGAAAGAACTGTACGCTCTCTTAAAGACACAGACTTCAACCACCTGTGCTACGACCTCCTTCAATCCAACTGGTCACCACTATATGCAGCGACAACTATTGACACTAAGCATGATGCATTTTTGGAGGTCTGGAACCGTAATATTTACCATCACTGTCCAGTGAAGACGGTACGCTTTCGACGCCCAGCCTACCCGTGGTTCTCCGATAATTTGGAGCTGCAGGATTTGAAGCATCGCCGCAACGAAACAAAATGTCCCGGCAAGGACGACGAATATAAAGTCCTATCAAAAGATTTCGACAGGAAGCTCCGAAGAGCAAGGACGAAGTTTTTTGCCGTCGCAAGAATTGAGACTTCTAAGCTCACTTGGTGCAAACTTAATAAATTTTCGATGCAAAATAAACGACAGAAATTCGACGCGGCAATCGACAACCCAACAACTTCAACGAATTTTCGCCAACGTTGGAAACCGAGTGGCAGAGCAAGTAACTGCCTCAGCCAGCGAAACGCTGCCTCAGCGTTTTCCTCGTGTGGTTGCTGACATGTTTCAGGTGCATTCTGTCGCTCTACCCGAGCTCCGTACCGGATGAGCGACTCAAGAGCAGTCGGGAAGGACGGCGTGAGCATGGAGATAATCATAATTGTTGGGGTTTAACGACGCACCAACTGCCAGGGTCCTACGGCGTCACCAACTCTCACCCTGTTGGAAGGGATTTTGGGGATCAGATCGACTTATTCAGAGGCTCCGCCGGGACTTGAACCCGGGACCGGTGGCTTAGAAGACAAGGGTGCTATCCACTAAGCCACCTCATCCCCGAGCATGGAGCTCATCTCCTTCATGTGATTAACCACTCCCCGACCACCGGGACAGTACCTAATCTCTGGAAAATTGCGATCGTGGTACCGATACATAAATCGGGAGACATGACCGAACCATCCAAATACCGACCGGTCAGTGTTATCAGTGTGGTTGGGAAGCTGGCAGAGAAAGTTGTCACCACTCAGCTCCTAAAATATGTAACATCTCGTCACATATTGTCTACATGCCAGTGCACGTACCAACCACGTCACGGCACTGAGGATGCTATGTTGGACATTGTGAGCTTCATCTCCAATAACATGGATGAAGGCCGTCTCGCATACCTATACTCGACAGACCTTTCCAAGGCTTTCGATTGTGTGGACCACCGCAAGCTGCTCGACAAGCTAGAGTGTAACGGAATTTCATCGCACTGGTTCTGCGATTATTTCCTGAATAGAAAACAGCGTGAAAGGAGGCGACTCAGTAAGGAACGTCCCTGTTGGCGTAGTTCAAGGCAGTAACGTAGACCCCATCATGTTCCTGCTGTTTGCTAATGACCTTAGCTGTTACTTACCAGATGACTGTAAAATCGTTGCCTATGCTGATGACACACATCTGCTCCACTCCGCTGCTCCGAGCCATACTGATCTCGCTCACCTGAAAGCGAGCATCGAAGAGGACCTAGTCATCGTGTCCAAGTGGTTCAAATCGAACGGTATGAAGCTGAATCCGAACAAAACCGAATTCATCACATTCGGAACACCTCATCAGACCAAACAAGCGAATAATTTTGAAGTCACTTTTGAAAATACAACGCTGAAATCTGCCCAAACAGTGAAAATTTTTGGAATAACTTTGGATAAGCATCTGACTGGGGAGCAGCAAACATCCATAGTCACAAACGATGTTTTGGTTCACTTCTGTCTGTCAACAAGCTGGCTCACACTCTACCTCGAAAAACAACCAAAACGCTAGTAGAAGCCCTCGTGTCTCCTCACATGCGGTACTGTCTGCCCTCCTGGGCACCAGTCACTGATCAGAACCGCCAAAGGCTGAACAAGGTCGTGAACTTCGGAGTTCGAATCGTCACCGGCAAGAAGAAGTACGACCAAATCAGCGGAGGCAGGCGGAATCTCGGGTGGCCAAGCTTTACCGAGCTTATTTCAACTTGCGTCTCATCAGCCATTCATAAATTGGTTCACCTAACTGAAGGCCCACAGAAAAAACAAGTATCTGATCAAGAAAAGGCAGGAGCTATCATGCAGGACAATACGTGCATGAGCCGACAATACCATCATCCAAACTTCCAACACAAGACCACCAAATTTAGAAACAACATTCAAGAGATTCCCGCACCGAGCCGTCAGAGCCGGGAACGCACTGCCTACACACTGCAAGACACACCAAGAACAGCTACAGCTTCAAACAGAAAATAAAGAAACTTATCCGACCCTAAATCATAATCTGTGTTACTGTGTCAATCCATTATCAGTAAAATCCATGACTTTTCATTCAATAATTATAATAATAGTCTGCCTTCCATAATTAGCACAATCGATGTTAAACGATTATCTGTGTCACTGAGTTAAGTGTAGACGGAGATGCAGAGACGGCGGATTCCATTTTCGAGAAGTGGTGCAAGACTTTCTGGAGGGGGCGCCTTCCTCCCCAGGGGGCGCCATCATCCCTTGGGGGCGCCTTTGCTATCCAAGGGCGTTCTGCAGAAACTCTTTGGACTCGGCATGCGAGTCCACTTGGGGTGGTTTATTTTTAATATTCCGAAAAATAGGTATTTTAGATTTCGCGAAAACTCAGTCGTATCGGATTTGTATCAGCAACAGAGTGGCATAGCCCAGGATTCTGTGATTTTCATAGCCTTGTTTGCAGTTATGACCAATGATATTGCAGACACTTCCTGCAAACATACGGCATGTGCTTTTCGTTGAAGAGTTCACAATATGGGTGACAGCGTCCACTACAGCAGCTGCGCAGAGGCGGCTGCAGCTTGACCTTGACACATTGCAGCAATGGATCATATGCAATGGACTGAAATTTTCAAGTACAAAGACAAAGTTCTATAATAGACATTGAGACTGAATACTCGATGTTGTAAATTCGCGGAAATCCGATCGACGTTGGACCAGAAACCAGATTTATCGGGCGCACACTCGATAAACTTTCGTATGTGCCACACCTGAATGATTTCCGCAAAAAAATGTTTCGATACGCTGAAAATACTGAAGGTGTTGACGAGGATGAGATACGGTGCGGATAGAGAAATGTTTCTCATGCTATACACGTTATACGCTTATCGCCTATATATACGTTATACGCACGTTATACGCTCATCATTATACGCTACGTTATAAGCTTCTTATGCTATATAGATCACTTATTCGTTCGAAGTCCGAGTACGGCTTTATTGTGTATGAGGCCGCTCCTTGGTCCGCGAAAAAGATTAGCGATATGTCCATCATCATGCTATCAGAATAGTAACAGGGGCGCTCTAAGCTTCATCCATAATGAGCATGATAGTGGAAATTAACCCTCCCACCGGGGCATCGATCCCCCCTAAGGTTTTCGGGATAGCAGAAAAACGACGAAGCGCCACCGCGGTTGAGGCTCTACCTCTCCTGCATCATTTTCCCATCATCCCTGAAATTTTTCCCCGGGTCACCCAAGGTCAGGTCACCAGACGAGGTCAACCAAGGTCACCTCACTTCACCTTTAGAGCTCTGTAAGAGTTACATTTCAAAGTCGATCAATTTGAAACTTCCTACACTTCATGACCCCTCCAGGGTCTACAAGGTGTATATCCGGGATTTTTCGATTTCGTGCCCTGAGGTCAGGTCACGAGGCGACCTCTCCCATTGGAAAAGCATGGGAAAGCTATTTCATGATATAAAGCCACAAAAATGATTGCAAATACTCAGACTGCTCAGAACAACGTTTTTGGACACCCTTTCACGGATCTCAGGGGTCATATTTGCCCTTTGACTTTTCCAAGGTCATCCAAGGTCACCAGAGGTCAAAAACAGTATTTTGACAATAACTTTTGACCTAATTGAGTTAGAGCGTGAAACAAACACCATCAAGTTTGTCTTGTCACTGGCTTTCATTTGATATACGGCAAGGTCACTTTTTGACCTTTCGTGACCTCAGGTCATATTAGGTCACGAGGTGACCTCTGGCGGTCAAACCACTGGCGGGAGGTCTTTACGTTCAACATAGCGGAAAAGTACTGGCAATTTGCTATCAAATGTACTTTACCAGGCCTCAATAGCTCTAATGACATAAGAGTTATGCCCAGTTTGCTTAATCATTGCATATTTGAGTGAAAATAGCCGATCTTGACCTAATTTGACCTCTGGAGGTCAAACCATTGACCTGAGCACTAAAACATGCGAAGTAATTTCTTACTGAATTCACGCGAGCTTTCTATTGCACTTTGCAGATTTGCGCTAACGACCATATTTTCGGAGTTAGAGGGGGCCATCGATGCCCCCCGGTGGGGCGAAGGTGGCGCCGGACCCCCGGTGGGCGCGGGTTAATGAAATACCGCTACAAATACGCAGTAAGATACTCGCTTTGCATTAAGCCATTTAAGGCAATGTGGCACCTTTAGAGCTTGATTTTAACTGAGATAGCCAAGTTGTAAAGCAAGTCGGAAAACCAGGTGCTCTATATATCATTTGTCTTGGAACTCGATATTTCCGTAGAAAAAAAGCTAAAACCTACCCGAAATGTACTTCTCATGTAGCTCTCGCCAGGCGGCTATTGTTGTGAGCTGCTGGTGTGACGACATATGCTGACATCACGATGAGCATCAGCCAATCGAAGCTCTTGAACTGTTTCGGAGTATGGTAGTGGTTGCCAGATCATGACATCATCCACAGGCAGATATTTATTTCTTTTCCTAGAGGAGTATTTTAAAAATTAAAATATTGAGCTTGTTGTACATTTTTCAAAGAAATCATGAGTAGTTTCATTATTTTCGGCTAAAAGTACGCCTAATTACACAAAATTCCAGGATTTTACCAAGGTGCCACGTTCCCCTTAAAATCAGTCACCAACATGCCCCACATGCCAAACATTTTTGGCGACGCCTACCTCTGTCAGATAGACAGTGGCTCGCGTGTTGCAACCCGTCATCCGGGAGTGAGAGTCTGTGCCTGGCTGGCACAGGTTGGTATCGACAGCAGCCTCGTAGAACCACATGAAGCAGCGGTTATTGAACCATAGCTCATCTCGACAGTTGACACGAACACAGACATACTGCAACAAAGCAAAAATTTGCCTCCTGAATCGACGCGCCAGTAATTTATGAACTTGCGTGTGGAGCCGTTCGAAAGCCATGTCTGTTTCTATACAGATTGGTTGCAAAAGAAAGTGACAATGGCACAGGGCGTGCATTTGTTGGTGATGATGTTGAGAAGTTTTCTAGTTTGCCTTACGAAGGATCCATTTTTACTTCAGAGCTGTATGCCATTTTTTCTGTTTGGACCAGGTGTCTAAGCTGATGGCGAGGAAGTTTTTTTGTTCTTTACATATTTATTTGCTTCACATAATAATGCTCAACACCAGACTAACAAAAATCCATCATCACGTCCGCAACACCTCCATCACGACCTCGACTCGACCTCGACCACGACCTCCATCATCACCTCCATTACCACATCCTTCACCACCTCCATAGTCATTTCAATAATCACATTCATCATCACGTCCATCATAACGCCCATCATCACCTCCATCATCACTTCATTCACTGCGCCACCTTTGAATTAATCCTAGGATGGCGAGGAAGTTAGCGATTTTTACCGATTCGCTGTCTTATCTACCGACATTGAAGCCATTTTATTTCTATAATGCGTCATCACCTTGGCGGGCCATGCTGACGATGACCGGATCTTCTGTGTGCACGAGTGGTTCAGTAGGAAGACACAGGCACTTTGGAGGGCTACCATCGCAGCCTGAAAACTCAAGGAGAACGAGCCTGCTGGTTGCCTGAGCTCATGCTGGGCTCCGTCTGGTGACTCGATGAAGACCCAGCTCCCCCGCTCATGATCCCTCCGTGGACTGACCCGTCGGTCCACATCCATGTGGCACATCGAGTCAGGGAAGCAAGGTTGAGGAGAGCTACTCGCTTCTTCCGGACAGGTGGCGCTCCCGATGTCAGTGGGCCTACGTCTAGTTGAAATGTGACTCACTCTCCTGATACCCACGGTGGAAGACGTCGCGGAAGGAGAGACTCGATGGGGAAGGAGATGCGTGCTTGATCTCACATCTCTCTGTCCACCTGCCGCCAACTGGTCACCGGGGAGAGTCGAGAGGGCGCTGTCGCCTCCGCACATCTTCACAGAGGGTCTTCAGGCGGCAGCGCATGGACTTTCACCAGCATTCGGGTCGCGAGTACCCTCTTTCTGGCCGCTACGGGGGAGTCTTACCTCGGCTGGGGATGGGGCGGGTGCATCTTGTGACAATACTCGCTGACGCTTTCATTTTGCGTTCCAGCAGCTTGACATGAAATGGCGGTGTGGCGTGGAGTCACGCTGCGGCCGCTTGCTCCATCGCTCCTCTCACGTAGCCAGTAGCGATGGTTCGGAGGTGCTGTTCGTGCAACCCCCAGTTGCAGCCGGACAGTTGACGTAGGGAGGAGATGCGGGGGTGGACCTTCTCCCACAGTCTCTTACAGCGTGGACCGAAGTTGAGGAGCCGATCGATGGTGACGCCAAGTAGCTGTAGGGTGTCTCCAGCAGTGACAGACTTCCCGTCGACCTGAAAACTGAAAGGATCGGCGTCTCTGGGCCACTGGGACATCACCAGTAATTGGATCTTGGCTCCTGATACTACAATTTTGTTCTGTCGGGCCCACTTCACGAGAGTGCCAGCAGCAGCTTGCGCCCGGTCCTTGGCGACTTGGATGTTGTTGCCCGTGCAGAGCGCCGCCGTATCATCGGCGTACATGTAGGGGGAGCATCCGGGAACCGCGCAGAGTGCGTCTACCAGCCGAGCCGCCCATAACAAAAATAAAATTGGCGATAAGACACTTCCTTACGGCAGGCCAGTTCGGAAAATGCGCTCACTGGAAAGCACGCCATTTAGTTCCACCTTGACTCTTCGGTCCCGGAGCCACTGCCAAATCCAGGCCATCGTGCTATTTGGCAGCCCCATCTCCAGTAGACGAACGCGTAGCAGGTGGTGGTCCACTACGTCGTACGCGTGCGCGAAATCAAACGCGACGAGGACGTATTTCCACGCGGTCTGTCTATCGGGATGGCGGCTGTGTCTCGATTTAGGCATGCACAGTGCACGCTCACCTCTTCTCTTAAATGATGCGTCCTGAACTTGACCTGAAGACGATGGTTGAATGTACAAGGGGATGGTCAGTGACAAAATATACTTGTTTTATCAATCTTTCTGAATGGTCTTTTCACTTCGATCTGAACACTGCACATCATCATTAAACCGCGTATATCACAGCCATTAAACGAAAAAAAGTTGTCAATTTATCGAGATAGAACTTGGACACGTTGAAACTGTTTCATTTTTATTTTAGTGGGTCCCATTTATCACAAATCACACATGCCTATTCCTGCCATGATTTATTTCAGCATTCAATCACATGGCTACCAAAATTCTCTTAACACCTCTCGAAATTTCACGGACAAGAGCAATTCTCGTGCGATTATTTTCAATGTCCTCTCACCATTATCTTACGAATCGTGACCACGTGGAAAGGCAAAATGATGCTTATCATATTTGATATTAAAATAAACTTAACCCCTCTTCACAAATAGAAAAATCCTCAGATATGTACCTTTATGTTCAGCTGTTGTATGTTCCCAAGTGTCTTGCATTTCTCCATGACCTAGAGGCAGTTACAGTTTTTTAAGAGGTGCCGAAAAAGTATGAACTGAATTGTTTAGCAATTCATCGTTTCAAATATCACGCCAAATAGGCATCTTGCTTGCCTGGTACAAACTGTTATGGCTGGGGGAGGGAGGGACAGAACGTTGTTAAAAATACGATCCACAAAGATGACGGCAACCGAAAACCGAATACCATAGGCGCCCTTTGGGTGAAACGTTGATGGCAAAGTGCTCGCTCTGAGACTCTGCTTTCCCCCCACTTACCAAAATTCTAGATCCGCCCATACGCGGATCCAGGGGGCATAGGGGAGGGGCAGATGCAGTCTCCCCGATCGATCCTCGGCGCCCCCTGAAATGGTCACGGCGCACCCTGAAAGGTCGATGGCACTCGCCTGAAATGGCGCTTCCCACCCTCCCCCACGATGCGAAAATCGGTGCTCACCGATAGGATTTTACGCCCAGCTGATAGGTTTTTTCCGGTCAAAAGTGGCGCCCCCTGCTCCGGATGGCGCCCCAGGGGAAGGTGCCCCCCCTCCGATTGACAATCCTGGATCTGCCTATGGATCCGTCACTGTTCAAGAGCAAACGATTCACAGGAAAAGCGGGAAAAATGTCAAATGTTAGCGGGGATTGGTGTGGCCAAGGTAATTGATGATGCTAACAAATTTTTTTGTTATGTGGATAAAATTATTTGGTGGCCACGCGGGATTGGAAGGGCACTCCTGGCTTCCTATGAAATGGGCAGTGTGGTAAAAGATTATTTCGTCAAGTCAATATCAAATTATCAACATTTAGTTTTATACAGGGCACTGTTCACTGCAGTGATACAAGAGTGCTGTCCTTTTTCTGTGGGTTTATGACAACCGGTAGGGATCGTTTTAGCCTCAAATATGACTTTTGTGGTATTTATTTGGCCATTTGGCGCCCCGGTAGCTCAGTTGGTAGAGCGTCGGGTTCCGGCCCGCTGTTGAGAAGCATGCAGTGGCAGTGCATGTCCAGGCTTGGGATCGGTTCCCCTGAGACGCTCCGGCGCTCAATCGTTTGCCCGACGTAGGTCGGCCGGCAACTGACTGATGAGAGGGTGACCTGAGCGGGGCGGCCATCCCTGTGCTTTGTGGGAGGTTAAACTTTGGCTTCTAAATCAACCCTTCATTGTGGGCGTTGCTCGTCCGGGTGGTAGGGTCGGGGTCTCCGTGACAAGTCTCTTGAGGACTTTAGTGAGACTCAGACTCCAACAGCCGTACTGGGAAGAATTTGGACGAAATAAAAAAATTAGCGCAAATAAAATTTGACCCCTTTGGCCTTTTCCAAACCCGGTTTGGCCTTTTCCCGTCGAAAAAAACGTGTAGTCCTGGGCAGCATCTCTAATCTTTAGAACATGGAATAGGAAAAATTGGGAGACATTTTTTAACACTAGCACATCTAAATTGTATTAACGCCACCTCCCAATGGGGGTTTGATCCCCCAAAGACACTATAATGGCCAGCACAAGAAAATCTCTCCCCCCCCCACTGAGTGTTCCATAAAAAATGCTCTGCTTTGTTCTCCAGGGGGTGCCATTCCTATCCATGGGTGATTATTCTTTCCAGAGGGGCGCCTTTTCTCTTCGGCGGGGGAGGGAGGGGGCGCCTTTTGCTATCTAGGAGTGTCTGTGCTAACCGGGGGGCGCATATGATATCCAGGGACGCCGTTCTTCTGTCTTCTTCGGAGGCGCCTCTGCTGTCCAGGAGGCGCGTGCGCTATCCAGGGGCGCCTATGCTATCCAGAGGCCCAGATCCTTTACTCAGGGGGCGGGGGCGCCTTTTACTGTCCAGGGGTGCCTGTGCTAACCAGGGGCGCATATGCTATCCCGGGGTGCCGTTGCTCTTCTTTAGGGGCGCCTCTGCCGTCCAGGGGTGCCTATGCTATCCAGAGGGTGTCTTCTGTCCATAGGGCGCTTCTGCTATCTGGGGCGCCTTTAGTATCAAAGGGCGTATTTGCTGTTTTGGGGGCGCCTATGCTATCCAGAGGGCGCCCGTGTTGTTCAGGGAGCGCGATTGCTATTCAAGGGAGCTTATGATATCCAGAGGGGTGCCTTTGCTCTATGGGGGAGGGCGCCTCTTGTTGTACAAGAGTGCCTGTGCTAACCAGAGGGCGCCTATGCTATCCAGGGGCGTTGTTACTCCTCAATTGGGGGTGCCTTTTCTGTCCAGGGGCACCTCTGCTGTCTAGAAGTCGCCTTTGCTATCCAGAGGGAGGCCTTTACTCAAGTTGGTGGGCGCTTTTTGCTGTCCAGGGCGCAGCTTTGATGTCAGGGGGCGCCATTCATATTTTAAAGTGTATTTTATTTTACACAGAGGGTACTACCTCTCCAGATAGGCGACGTGTCTGATTTTCTCTTGACCGGCCGGGGGCGCCGGCCAAATCCGGGGGTGCCACCCAAATCCGTGGGGGCCTCCCCGGACGAGGTCAAAACCAGGTGTGCGAAAAGATACTTTTGCACACCATCATTTTTCAAGGTGTGCAACTGAACACCCTGTCCCGCGTAATCCGCCGTCCCTGCCGCCGTTGCTCTCCGGGGGGCGTCTTTTTCTCTCCAGGGGGCGCATTTTCTATCCAAGGGCGCCTATACTATCCAGGAGAGCGCCTTTTCTCTGCGGTGGGCGCCTTTTGCTGTCCAGGGGTGCCTGTGCTAACCACGGGGCGCATGTGATATCCAGAGGCGCTGTTTCTCTTCTTCGGAGGTGGCTCGGCTATCCAGGAGGCGCCTACGCTATCCAAGAGCGCCTATGCTATCCAGATGGGTACCTTTGCTCCATGGCTGCGCCTTTTGCTTTCCAGGGTGCAGCTTAAGGGGTGCCATTCATATTTGAAAATGTCTTCCTCACAGAGGATCCTACCTCTTCAGGTAGGCGGTGATCAGGCTTGATTTTCTCTGACCGGCCGGGTGCGCCGGCCAAATCGAGTGCCACCCAAATCCGTATCGGGGGGGAGGGGCGCCTCTCCGGACATGGTCAAAACCAGGTGTGCAAAAATATACTTTTGCACACCATCACTTTTCATGATGTGCAACTGCAGACCCTGTCCCACGGAATCCGCCGTCCCTTCCGCCCCTGCTCTCAAGGGAGCGCCGTTGCTATTCAAGGGAGCTTATGCTATTCAGAGCGGGTGCTTTGCTCAGTGGGGGGGGGCGCCTTTTGGTGTACAGGAGTGCCTGTGCTAACCAGAGGGCGCCTATGCTATCCAGGGGCGTCGTTATTCCTCTACTGGGGGCGCCTTTTTCTATCCAGGGTGCCTCTTGCTGTCTAGGGGGCGCCTTTGCTTTCCAAGGGCGCCTATGCTATCCAGAGGGGCGCCTTTTCTCTGCGGGGGGGCGCCTTTTGCTGTCCAGGGGTGCCTGTGCTAACCAGGGGGCGCATGGGATATCTAGGGGCGCCGTTTCTCTTCTTCCGAGGCGCCTCAGCTGTCCAGGAGGCGCCCACGCTTTTCAAGGGCGCCTATGCTATCCAGAGGGTCGCCTTTACTCGAGGGGGGGCGCCTTTTGCTTTCCAGGGCGCAGCTTTGATGTCAAGGTGCGCCATTTATGTATGAAAATGTCTTTCACAGAGGATCCTACCTCTTTGGGTAGGTGGTGATTAGGCCTGATTTTCTCTGACCGGCCGGGGGCGCCGGCCAAATCCGGGGGCGCCACCCCAATCCGTGGGGAGGGGGGGTGCCTCTCCGGACTAGGTCAAAACCAGGTGTGCGAGAAGATACTTTTGCACACAAACATTTTTTCATGGTGTGCAACTGCAGACCCTGTCCTGCGGAATCCGCCGTCCCTGCCGCCGTTGTTCTCCGGGGGGTGTCTTTTTCTCTCGAGGAGGCACATCTGCTCTCCAGGGGGCGCCTTACATACCCAAGGGCGCCTATGTTATCCAGGGGGCGCCAATTCTCTGCGGGGGGCGCCTTTTGCTGTCGAGGGGGCGCATGTGATGTCCAGGGGCGCCGTTTCTCTTCTCCGGAGGCACCTCGGCTTCCAGGAGGTGCCTACGCTATCCAAGGGCGCCTATGCTACCCAGAGGGACGCCTTTACTCAAGGGGGGGCGCATTTTGCTGCCCAGGGCGCGACTATGATGTAAGGGGGCGCCATTCATATATGAAAATGTATATCTTTCACAGAGGATCCTACCTCTTCAGGTAGGCGGTAACTAGGCTTGATTTTCTCTGACCGGCCGGGGGCGCCGGCTGAGGCTGGGGGAGGGGGCGCCTCCCTGGACAAAGACAAAACAAGGGGTGCAAAAAGATACTTTTGCACCACTTGAAAAAATCGAGTGGTGCAACTGCACCACTTGCACCCTGGAATCCGCCGTCCCTGCGGAGATGTAATTGCCACGACAACGTGGGTATCTATGAGAAAGCAAATAAATAAATAAATATTGAAGATGTGATGTTTGTTCAATTCAGCCAGCGATGTTTGTACGTTTGGCATGTTTGACAATCAGTGTCTTGCAAGTGACACTGATTACGTTTGTGTTTGTATTATATTTGTGATAGTCAAGAACCTCTTTCTGCATCTACGCATTGCGATTTGCTTTCCTATAGGTGATTATATTATTATATTTATTGATTACATGAATAGATTATTATTAGATTATTAGTATTTTTTCGAACATTAGTAACGAGATGGCATTCATTGAATACGCTTAATCAAGAAGTTCCTTCAAGACACACGCTCTTTAATGCTACAACCATTAGTTACAAATGGCATTCATTGCATCTGTATTGCCTATGTGCTGTTTGTTCGATTCAGCCTGCGATGTACAGTTGACTATGCAGATCAAAATGTTCTCCCCATGCTTTTTATAATTTTCTGTAGCCAGTTCCATGAAGTAGGTTTATGGACACGCACAAAGAATATAAGGGTCTGGTGAGAGGTGAGGGTTGCATAGCATTCGCGTTTGAAACGTCTTTGAAAACTTCGCATCTGGTACCATTATCGCACAGTGTGCTCGGCTTATGGCGAATCCTTTCCAGCCGCCCCGGTAGCTCATTTAGTAGAGCGTTGGGCTCCGGCTCGCTGCTCAGAAAAATGCAGTGACAGTGCATGGAAAGGCTTCTGATCGGTTCCCCTGAGACGCTCCTGCGCTCAATGTTTAGCCGACGTACAGGTCGGCTGGCAACTGACTGGTGAGTGGGTGACCTGAACGGGGCGGCCGTCCTTGGGCTTTGTGGGACGTAAAACTTTGGCTTCTAAATCAACCCTTCATTGTGGAAGTTGCTCGTTCGGATGTTAGGCGGCAGGGTCTCCGTGACAACCTTCTTTTCAAGTCTCTTGATCACATAAGTGAGACTCCGACTCCAAAAACCGAACTGGGAACAATTTGGGCAGTATTTATTAGGAAAAACGTACCTCTAGCTAAAAGAAGACTGTTATTCTAATTATTGTCGAGAAGTACCAATAGCATCATTCATGTCTTGAATCAAAGTGAGGTTTCCAGAACTGGACCTTTTTCCAACAAGCATTGGGAGAAAAAAACATGCAATTCTAAATTGTAACCTTGATTATTGTGCTAGTAGTGCACTGTAAAGAGTGTTTCAAAGATATATACGCCTTGTGGCCGTTAAGGCAGGTTGTCTCATAATGTGGTGAAGTGGATGTATGACTGTGGATATGTACTTCGCATTAAATGTACGAAATAAAGTGTTATTACTATTATACTTTATACTTATTATACTTAGAACCCTTGGATCCTGGATTCCCTGGTGATGAAACATATCACCTAAATCTCTGTGAACATCAAACCTACTTTTGTACATAGCTTATGTGTCTCATGTGTCTCTCTTTTTTATTCTGTGTTTTGTCTTTGGCAGGCATTAGGGATGAGTATGAACCTCTTAGGATTATTATTTGGTCTTCAGACCTTGGTTGTCTTTTTCATGTGCAGCACCGCCCCGCGTCTTTCTTCCCTTGTGGAATATGTTTCTTGTCACGCATTGGTCATTTTTGAAGTCAGAAAAGGAAAAACTTTAACAACTTGAAATTTGGTTGCTATATTATAAATAAAATTGCTTATATGAATAATTTTGAACAAAGACTGGAAATTATCTTATTATACATTCTTGAAAAATAACGATATCATGGTAAAAGGTCTCTTTAGTCATTTGATTTCACATCCCACAACTGAATTTGACCATCGCTTTGATAAAATAACATCAGACTGTCAATACCATATGCTTCCGATTAACACTGATGTTAAAGAAACATTTTCTGTCATCCATATTAACGCCCAATCAATTAAAAAAATTTGATGACTTCCGTAACCTACTTAGCAAGTCTGATGTTAAATGGTCAGTTATTTGCATTGCGGAAACATGGCTTAGAAAGGATATTGAGAATTATTTTGAAATCGACGAATATAACCTTTACGCCACCAGTAGAATTAACGTCCAGGGGGAGGAACAGCTATCTATGTACATAAACAGTATGACAGCAAGAGAAGGGTGGATCTTGAACTTTCCCAAACTGAATCGCCATTCGTTGAGCTGACTAATTTAAAAGGAAAACATGACAAAAAACTTGTGATTGGTGAAATTTACAGACCTCCAAGTCAAAACTACAACATATTCATGGAAAAAAATTGAGAGTATTCTAGGACTATTAGATAATTGTCAAATGAAAGTATATTGGCAGGAGACTTTAACTTAGATCTCTTAACCCGCGCCCCACCGGGGGTCCGGCGCCACCTTCGCTCCACGGGGGGCCATCGATGGCCCCCCTCTAACTCCGAAAATATGGGCGTTAGCGCAAATCTGCAAAGTGCAATAGAAAGCTCGCGTGAATTCAGTAAGAAATTACTTCGCATGTTTTAGTGCTCAGGTCAATGGTTTGACCTCCAGAGGTCAAATTAAGTCAAGATCGGCTATTTTCACTCAAATATGCAATGATTAAGCAAACTGGTCATGACTCTTATGTCATTAGAGCTATTGAGGCCTGGTAAAGTTCATTTGATAGGAAATTGCCAGTACTTTTTCCGCTATGTGGAACGTAAAGACCTCCCCCCAGTGGTTTGACCTCCAGAGGTCACCTCGTGACCTAATATGACCTGAGGTCACGAAAGGTCACAAAGTGACCTTGCCGTATATAAACTAAAGCCAGTGACAAGACAAACACGATGGTGTCTGTTTCACCGCTCTAGCTTAATTAGGTCAAAAGTTATTGTCAAAATACTGTTTTTGACCTCTGGTGACCTTGGATGACCCTGGAAAAGTCAAAGGGTAAATATGACCCCTGGGATCCGTGAAGTCAAAGCTGTTCTGAGCAGTCTGAGTATTTGCAATCATTTTTGTGGCTTTTATATCATGAAACAGGTTTTCCCCATGCTTTTCCAATGGGAGAGGTCGCCTCGTGACCTGACCTCAGGGCACGAAATCGAAAAATCCCGTATATACACCTTGTAGACCCTGGAGGGGTCATGAAGTGTAGGAAGTTTCAAATCGATCGACTTTGAAATGTAGCTCTTACAGAGCTCTAAAGTTGAAGTGAGGTGACCTTGGTTGACCTCGTCTGATGAACTGACCTTGGGTGACCCGGGGTAAAAAATTTCAGGGATGATGGGAAAATGATGCAGTGAGAGGTAGAGCCCTCAACCGCGGTGCTGCGCCTCGTCGTTTTTCTGCTATCCCGGAAAAACCTTAGGGGGCAATCGATGGCCCCGGTGGGGTGAGGGTTAAAAATGCAAGAAGACAGAAAAGTTCTGATGTTTATGAATTTGATGAAATCATACAATTTATTACCCTTAATTTCAAAACCAACCAGAATATCAACACATGGGGGCTCCCTTATCGATAATATATTCATAAATGATCTAAATCAAGTGCGTTCATCCGGTATAATAATTGATGACCTATCTGATCACCTTCCTATCTATATGTGTATCGAAGTAAAATCAATAGAATTTAACAGAAGGAAACCAGTAAAAATTTTTGATAAGAGAAAGGAAACTGAATTAAATGACTTCCTGGTATCCAAATTGCAAAACTTTCAGAACATAACCGATCCAAATGAAGCTTGTAAAGTAATCATAAATGCCTATAAAATGGGAGTTGAAGAGTTTTCAAGTCCTTTATGCCTAGTAGAAGAAAAACCCCAATAAAGCCATGGATCTCGCCAGGTATTTTGGCTTGCATTAATCAGAAGAATAAACTTTATCGGAAATATATTCTATCTAAAGACAAAGATAATTCAAATAATAGGAACGTTGGCGAACCAAACCATGAGGAAAAATATAAGCAATATCGAAACATACTGACTAAAATAATTAAAGATACTAAGCGAGATTATTATAAACACATGTTTGAGTTGCATAAGGGTGATGGAAAACAAACATAGAATTTACTAAATGAAGTAATTAATAGAAAATCCTCTAAAACTAGCTCATACCCCAAAGTTTTCACTGACGAGAAAAACAAACGTTATGAAAATGAGGATATCTCAGATGGTTTCAACGATTTTTTCTCTTCCGTAGGTTCGAAACTTGAAAAGGAAATCCCAGTGTCTGATGTAGATCCAACAAGTTATATTGAAAATTATACACATCCCCCACATCTTTCGGAACTCTCAACTAACCAGCAACAGATTGAGGATGTTACCAAATCGCTAAATTCTGTGGGCGGTGGCGTTGACGGCATAAATACTCATCTCCTCCTTTGCACTTACAAAAGATGCCTTAACAACTTGACATACTTTTTCAACATTTGCTTGCAAAATGCTGTGTTCCCAGATATTTTGAAAATTTCATCGATTGTGCCTGTTTATAAATCTGGCGAAAACGATAAATTCACAAACTACCGTCCCATTTCCTTGTTGCCCATTTTTTCCAAGATTCTTGAACGACTGATTTATAATTACTTTTCGGATTATCTGACTCAACATGATATTTTGTACCCATTGCAATTCGGCTTTAGGAAGAAGCATAGTACCTATATGCCATTGGCGCACCTCTATGACAATGTGACAAAATCTCTGGAAAACGGTCATGTTTCGTGTGGAATATATCTTGATTTGAAAAAAGCGTTCGATACGGTTAGTTTAAGTATACTCTTACGTAAAATAAATAAAATTAGCATACATGGAAAATTTATAAAATCATTTGCTCCTATGTATCAAACAGATATCAAAAGACAAGGATAAATGAAACTCTATCAAAACCTAGAAAAATAGACACTGGTGTTCCACAGGGATCAATTTGAGGGCCTTTGTTATTTATAGTATATATTAACGACCTTAATAAAGTATCAAATGACTGTACATTTTACTTGTTTGCGGACGACACTGCTATTATCATAACAGAAGAAAATTCAGCAAAGCTTCAGCTTAAGGTAAAAAATATCCTGCCTAAAGTATCAGAATGGTTCAAAGCAAATCGTCTATCATTAAACGCGTCTAAATCACATTACCAACTTTACTCTGGGTGTGCATTGGAAAATCTTGATGTGACTGAACAGTGTACAAATCTCAAGGGCGAAAAATATACGTTATCTAGGAATAAATATTGACGAAAAATTAAAATGGGACTCTCATATTTCAAATTTATCCACAGTTATAAGTATGAATCTCGGCATAATGAGCAGAGCTAAATTCTTAATGTCAGCACGTGAATTACTTTGTCTTTACAATGCCTTAATCTTGCCCCATTTAAATTATTGCGCGCTTGTCTGGGGTAGTAATTATGAATCCAGACTAGATAAAATCATTAAACTTCAAAAACGAGCAGTTAGAATTATAACGAAGAAATCCTTTTACTATCCAACGAATGAACTATTTCTTGAGCTAAAAATTCTGAAGTTTCCAGAACTAGTATCGGAACAAAAAATAGTTATTCTATCAAATGTGTTGAATGGTACGATGCCAACTGTGATGTCTTCAATGTTTCAACTCCACCGAGCAAATAACACTAGACTAGTAAAACATTTTGAAGTACCTTTAGCCACCACAAATTACAGAAAATTTTCTATTACATGTTCTGCACCAGAAATTTGGAATAAAACTTTATGTGTCAAATTCAGGACTACGGAAGATGTACCCCTAAACAAAAACACACAAAAAACATGTAAGGGATATCTTCCTTGCCAAATATAGAACAAATAATTAGTAACCAACGTGACCATGGCCGTGAAATTTATAGTGGGGGAAGACATGTGAACCTTGGTAATGGGGCTGCACATGGAAGACTGTAATTGTGTCCCAATAAATGCTTCCTAGTGTATATGTGTGGGTTTGTGCGTGTTGCATGGACGTTGTGCGTGTGTGCGTGTGGGTGTGCGTGTGGGTGTGGGTGTGAGTGAGTGTGAGTGTGGGTGTGAGTGAGTGTGTGTGTGTGTGTGTGTGTGTGTGTGTGTGTGTGTGTGTGTGTGTGTGTGTGTGTGTGTGTGTGTGTGTGTGTGTGTGTGTGTGCGTGCGTGCGTGCGTGCGTGCGTGCGTGCGTGCGTGCGTACGTGTGTCTGACTCCCTGCTGCGCTTGCTTGCTAGTTTGCCTGCTTGCTTGCTTGCTTGCTTGCTTGCCTATGCCTGCATGTCTGCCCTAATTTGCTTACTGTCTTCCGATTTCTCTGGCGAATGTTACTAGGCCTCTATCTTTTCGCCAGAATCTCTGAGGGGCTAACACGATTCTCCAGTTTTGGGTAGTCCCGTTTGGAAAAAGACTAACATTCTAACCGGTAATGAGCTAAATTATTGTGCATTTAACCTAAATAGACCTGTATTCCTGCTCCCTGTATATTTACAGGGAGCTACTACTGGCAGTTTTTACTAATAGTATTGATATTTATTATGCTTTCTTTAAGTTACTTTCTTTTTCCTAGCAGGGCGTGCCGCGACTTGTAATATTTTATGTTCTGGTGGTGTTAACGTAAGGGTACTGTTGTCGTTGGGATCGCGGAGGGGGCACGCCTGGCTACCCGATTAAATGGGTGGCGGACCTTTTCTAGCAATAGAATTGCATGAAAAAATTACTTTTCTGAAGTCTATCATCCGTATTCTATTCTATTCTTTGGCAGTTTTGTAATAATTGCTATCACTCAATAATTGTTGGGGTTGAACGACGCACCAACTACCAGGGTCATACGGCGTCGCAAACTCTCACCCTGTTGGAAGGGATTTTGGGAATCAGATCGACTTATTTGGAGGCTCCGCCGGGACTTGAACCCAGGACCAGTGGCCAGGGGCGTAGCCAAGGGGGAGGTGGCAGGGACAGCCACCCCTCCCTGGGGGCCCGAAGGGCCCACCTGAGGACACAAGCCGTGCGAAGCGCGGCTCGCCCGCACTATGCTCTGTGGCCAAATTTGGCATTTTATACCAGACAGGGCCCTCTTAAGCCCTCTTCAGCACTCTATTATGTAACAAGCAGGGCCGTTTTTACCCATCGGGGCCCTTTTGTCGCTGTCGAAGGGGCCCTTTTCGAGGCGCCGCCCCTCCCTGAGCGAAATCCTGGCTACGCCCCTGCCAGTGGCTTAGAAGACAAGGGTGCTATCCACTAAGCCACCTCATCCCCATCGCTATCACTCGTGTAGAGCTAAACACAAAGACGAAAACCAGCAATGCCTAAAACAGTTAGTGATAACTGTTTTGACACAACGTCTAGCTTTCCAGAAACCAAATACACTGTACCGCTTGCCTCCTGGTGACACGTCTAACCACCAGACAGGACCGGCTATTGTTGCGTCGGAAGCCTGCAAGGGCTCCGGACTCGATCACCAAGTGCTTATTGATTGAACCCGCTAGCAGATCAAAGGACCCATGAGTCCCTTGATTTGACCTTTGGGCCCAAAGAGTCCATGCTTATCCAAACTTATCTAATTCAATTTCGTAAAATGTATTCAAAGCACTTTTTATCGCTCGAAATATCCTTGAATGATCATGCCTTAATCTGCCAATTATTATATTTTTAAATAAGCATTGCGGTACTCACCTTAGCCAATCAGCTCTGAAATTGCTCTCATCTGTCCAACGAGCGCACGTGCCAGTCTGAGGCACGGGGAGGGTGCAGGAGTTGGACGAGTTAGGAATTCGATTACTTATATATCACGCTATCCGGGGTAGCACACGTGCTTCCACAAACACCTCAGCGAGTGTCCGAGACAGTAAAAGATCGCCTCTAGTCTGGCCTGAGTCAATGATTAACGCCTCTAGTTCGTCCATAGCCAAAACTCCGCTGCGGCCGCGTCATCGGCGCCGGCGCGCTCTGAAACGGCATTCGGCGACCTTAACCACGCGGCAGGCGGCCGTGGGAACGCATCAATCCCCGCAGCTGATATCCAGGAGTCACGATCGCCATGTCGGAGTCAGTGCCAGACGGTGGCCGGCCAGGTCAGGCAGGGCGCAGGTGCCACATACACGGCACCGGTGCGGCGTCTCCGCTATTTCTGGCACCTGTGTCGTTGTGTATCGTGTCACGCGCCGTTTCCGACGAGCGACAGGCAACAGATCCCAGGCCGTCTCCTCTCACCGGCCGCTTTACGAGCAAAGAGCGCCGCAGGCCCGCCTCCAGAGTTGGTGCTACAAATCTGCGGCTGTCAGCCGTAGGCGGCGCGGTTGTCGCGCCGCCATCGCCGCTTAATTGACGCGCCGGCGACAGGCCGACAGTGGTGTGCGACGTTTGTGGCGCGACTTGGCAGGTGGCGCCGCCGGCCGTCGGCACCCACTGGCCGTATCCGAGCCGCCTGGTCAATTAGGGCGCTGCGGCGGCCGAGCCACGCGCCACAGTCGCCGCCGACGACCTGTGCTAGCGCACGGTATGCTGCCAGATATACATTTCTAGGGCATGGTATCACGCAGGCCGGCTAATCCCATTACCTTATCCGGAAGGTAGCAGGCATTTCAGTATGCACCGATGCGGCGTCCTGGAGCTTCTGAGTCCTGGACTCGTTTGAATTGAGAAACATCTGAAGCGTTTGTGCGTACAAGCTTTTTAAATCAAGCAGAATCAGGGCCGATGTTCAAATGTATTTATTGTTATACCTGCTTGAATTTCATGAGTAACAGGACTAATCGTTATAAGGGTTCTAGTTGAGGTCATAAAACGTCTTCACAAGAGCATCCAAATACAATGCAGCACACCGAGCACCGCAACGAAAACAGCCAAAGCAGATGCACTGTAAAATATATCGATAAAAATGAGCTTTGCACTAAGACGTCTGAGTCAAAAACCCTGCACGTACTGAGCCGGATACTGTCCTAATTTTTTTCTATATGGAGCTGCTTGATATGTGCACGAGTGTGAGCACTAAACTAAGCAGATGATCCAAAGTATCAGCGTGAGTGCACACAGCCACGAGGGTGTTAAAAACACCAGGTCCATGGTAGAATATCCATGCTTAACCGTGTTTACCCATCCATGCTTAACCGTGTTTACCCTTCCCAACGGCACATGCAGCAAGGTCCCTGCTGTTGCACGGGTGTGTCTGGTGCCAAGGGACGGCAGTGGAAATACCCCCAAGCAGTGGGACGGAGTCAGTCCGGGAATGGGGAAGAGTGAAACCCTTCTATTTTCAATAGGGGTCGATTCTCATTTGTTTTTATTTGGACGTTTCTTCTGCTTTAGGCAAGGAGAGGGATGGCCTTACAAGTATTTGAAACTAGTGTTACATGGTTCATGTTACTTCGTACACGCGTCTATGTTCAATACCTTAGGGCTCAAACTTTTCTTACTCTTCTAGCTGACAAGTAATCAGTGAATTGATGGCAGAAGCGTTACAAACCGCGTAAATATTCTAACTGCATTACTTTCATTGTCAATGCTAACTGACAGAACTGTACCTATAATTCCAAAAATGTGGTGTAAAAGTTTGACCACTTTTCAGGGGAGCAGCTCTGCCTCTCTGGTGCCAGTCTCCCCTTCGCGCCTGACGATGCTGCACTAGCCCCTGGCGATGGGTGTTGGCGGCCCCTTTATCCTCCCGCCCTGGAGGAGTTTCTGGCGACGCCTCTGTGTCCACCTGCAGCTATTGGTTTGCCCTCTGGAGCAGGGGTGTGGAGCTATATCTCTTAGGGGGTGCTCGCGCGTGCTATATAAACCTTGAAATAGCATTAAAATATCCTTTAAATTTTTTATGTTCTTGATTTCAAAGATTTTGCATTGATTGTGAGCTCTTAATCAGCCCTGTAAGGACTCTAGACACACTTAACACGCGCATTGACGGGGGTCTGAGCCACTTTCGCATTGACGGGGGGGCGGGTACCCGCCCCCTAAGATCTCGAGAACCACGGTAGGTAGCGAAAAACGGTAAGCGGCGTTGGGCTGCCCATCCACTTCTCCATCGAAAACATTAGTACCATTTTCTTGTCAGGTCACATTTAAGGTCACGAGAGGTCAAAACATGCCCTTCATAGGGATAACATGTAATTCAGTTTTTCGGCCATTACATCTGAACAAGTAAAGATAAAGCAAAACGACTTGAACTCTATGAATCCTAGCAGCAAGCCGAATCGAATGATATATTATTTGACCTTGCTAGGTCAAATCAAGGATTTGACCTCACCTGAGGTCAGGTCAGGGTCAAATTATATAAAATGCATATCATTAGAACTGCAAAGCCCAGTCGAGTCTAATGCAGCTAAAATAAATGCTCTATCACCATCTATTACTGAGTTATTCCGTAAAAACCATTTTTCCCATGTATTTCCAATGGAGAGGTCATGCCTCGTACCTGACCTTAGGTCATCGATATAAAAAATACCGGAACATATGTTAGAGAACTCGGTAGGGTCATTATGTGATATGAATTTCATTCGGATAAGTTCACCCTGCTCAGACTTATGCTATCTTAAACTTTTTTTAGGTCGGGTCACTTGACCTGTACTGGTGACCTGACCTGAGATGACCTAACCTTAAAATTTTCATAGAAGTTGTAAAAATGATGAGGGAAAAGGTATACCAAGTACAGCGGCGCTACGCGCCGCCGTTTTTCTACTATCTCCGAAAAACCCGAGGGGGCGGGTACCCGCCCCCCGTCAATGCGCGTGTTAATATCAAGTAATCACCTTTTATTATTGTAGTTATTGGCGTTGTTTCACATTTGGGCAACCCCAATCATGTTGAAGATTTGCGCCCCTGCTCCGGACACGCGGAATGGTACGCATCACCAGAACCGCAGCAGCGCCAGCGAAGTCCAGATGGCTAGCCTGTTATCTGCCCGGAAACGCCACTGCTGGGGATTCAAACAAGTTGACTGGAGCTCACATGATGACGCATTTAGTACATCTATCTCGGGGACACTTCGAATAAGGCTACCTTGACATTTCCATGAGACAGAATGAGTGCAGTGTTATCAGGACACAGTGCCTTTCTATCATGTGACGATGCAATGGATCTTCAAATGCGTTTGGAGGAGGTAGTACATACATGCACTGACTCATGTGAACAATACACGAACATAACCTGATAGTGTTTTGAAATTCAAAAATATCGTGGGCATTCCAGGGTTGGATATCGGCTGGATTCTGCACAAGAGCATTTACATGAGCCCTGATATGCTGATTTAATCCCGATGCCTATGCATACTAAGCGACAATGGGCGCCCAGAGTGGAGAAGATCAATAAAGAGCAAGCCTTATATGGAGCGCGGGTTTGAATTCCGTCTAAAGAGCACCAGTGCAGTAGCATGTCTGCCAGCGCGGAGCCAAAATGTCATGTGTAGAACTGACTGGACAGAAAGGAGAGAGAGAGAGAGAGAGGGAGAGAGAGAGAGAGGGAGAGAGCATGCATAACTGACGCACACATACTGCTAGTAAAGCGGCATGGACAGGTCAATTTAGGATAGACTAGAAAAAGCCGATGATTGGGCATATATTTTACAAGAAATGTCTGTTTTCTGGTCAGAATAACTTTGTGTTTTGAAGAATAACTTTGCAAGGGGTTTCCATCAGAGCGCATAGATAAAATCTCCGTGGTATATTCAGGGTATAATTGAACTCTGAACGGGAGCATGAACTTTTCACCTAGGCTCCAGGAAAATTGTCAGAAAAACATAAATGGGTTTGATTCGATGCGTTATTGATTGGTCTACACTCATGAATGTTTTGATTGAGGGCACAGACATATGTTGGTCAAGAAGCATCCAATTCTACAAAAAATATTGCTTTTTAGGCAAAATGCTACATTTATGCATATTTCCCCTGACTAGTGACATCACTTATTGGTCAAGGACTAATAAATACAGCATCACTTTATAGCGGAAAGCTTTGGAAACGCAAAGGAACTTATTTAGGCTTGCCAAAGCAAAAAGCTAAAAACCTGTACCCATTAAGATTTAATTAAAAAAAACTGCAAACTTAAAATTACAGTCGCATGGTGAAAAACGGACTTCAGATTTGAAATCAGGGCTATGAGTTTGGTTGATAAAGCATTGACGTGCCATAATCATTTTGGATTCTGACGAATATGGGTATGAAAATATGCCGCAATGCAGGGCAAATCAGTTTTTTATTCCTCAAGAAAAATATTTTCAAGCTCTGGAAAACATATCATATTATAGAATCGCTTAAAAATATCCAAGGAGCAACCCAGAGAAAATAGTTAAGATATTCCCCGACTTATACACCTCCCCCTCCCACTACCGGGGATGATGTCAGGAAGCAAACGACCTATCTTTTATTGAATTGTAAAACAGTTCGACAGCTGCGCACTCATATTTGGTCTGGAGAACTGCATTGCTTGGAGTACAAACTTGAATATACTTTGACATCGGCCATCATACCCTCATCAGACAACGCCATCATCGCCATCATCAACGCCATCATCGGCCATCACACCAACACCACCCACCACAATACTATATAATTGTTTGAAATACATGAAGCCTCAGAAATCCTACTGGGTAGCTCGAGAAATTCCCCCGCACGGATTTTTCTTATAAGAATACCCTGGATACAACGGTGCATAAACAAAATTACCGAAGCGTGGTGCAGATACAAAAACAGAGTTTAGAGGAACTAGACCTGTAGCAAGCTTCGTAAGGCTATTGCCAAGTTTTTTATTGTGCATTACCGGAGCTGAAGGGTAGGCGTGTGATCAATTTCATGTGAGTTTTTATAGTTGTATGTCTGCCCATCTGTCCGTCATTCCGCCGATCTGACGGTCAGTTGTTTGTCTGACGGCCAGACTGTCTATCAGTTTGTCTCTTAGGCTGTATACCGTCTGCCCCTTGACCACCCACTTGACAGTTTGTTCTTCATTTCATTGATCCGCGGACGGGCGATGTTCAGTCTGCGCCACAGGCGGGGCTGGTCGGGCCCCCACATCCGTTACGACCACATCGGTCTCAGCTGCGCCTGATTGCCGACGGCGAGGCCGATTTGTCTTCAGCGCGCTCGCAGCGCCAGTATTTGTCGTCCGCAGCCCAAACTTAGCCTGCCCCACAGTCACTATGACCTGCCTCTAGATTTTCAATCAGCTAAAAGCATCATTGTCATTTGGATCGGCGCCCGGAGACAGTAATTGTGATCCGTTCATGGCAATCATGACGAAAGATTCACAGGCGTGTGCACCTGTATTTGAAATGCATGTTCTGCGAACCTGATCGGTACCAAGGAAACAGCACTGAAATATGCAGTAGGCATGCTTCTCAGGCGCCTTACTCAGTGTCTTCTCCTACTCAGAAATGATCATCTAGTGGTGGTTTGAAAACCGGGGAGAGGCATTATCACCAGCATGACTGCCATGTATTTTAAACCGAGCAGTTATTATCAAGAAAAATAGAGGAACCTGGAAGAGGCGCTTCCACGAAAAATGCATACAGAAGTGTAGTCGTATTTCAAAGTTTTACTGTGAAAGGCTGTTTTCATCTAAAGGTAAGCCTTATTCCTGAGGTGCCTCTAATATTTTTTATGACTATGTTACCCCTACATCTAAGGCATGGACATGATTCAATCACAGAATTTTGGATTGATGGCAAAAATATATTCATAATTTAAAATTAGTTGAAACAAGGATTTTCAATTCCTACTGAATCGTATTCACCAAATGTGATAAGCGATTGCAGATCAATCAAGTGGAAACTTCTAGTTCAGTGTAGGTCAGGGGTATGGATTTCCAAAAATCATTGGGGTGCCTAAATTTGAAGAAATAAGTAAATGGCCGTCATATGAAAGGAGTAAGCATAGTTGCATTTTTGTTTTAGCCATCACACAGTCCTTTTGAATTCTGAAAATTATTAATCAAATTTAAGCGGTATTTTAACACTAAATAACACATTGCAGGTGTCCCAGCATTCCTAAAGGAATATAAATTCGCATCTGTTTATGGTATAGCTCATTAACCCGGCACCGCCTGGGCTCTTTTCATACACACCACCGCCTGGAGTGTGATGGGATCCTACGATCCCAGGAACCGAGGCGATACGGACAAATTAAACCGGTGCTAGAAGAGGCTTACCCTCTTCTGCCCTGGATCCCATTTTAAAGCGTATCCGTGAACCCTGGGCGTTACAGTGGGTCGAAACGGGTCCTCTGCCTCTAATTACACTTAATTCCTGAATTTGACCAGGGTGCCACATTATCTTTAAATAAGGAATTCCTATCCTGTTGAGAGGGCATTATAGGGATCGGAAGACTTATGCAGAACTCCCGGGGATTTGAACCAGAGTCAGAGGGTGCAAGTCAAATGCTCTTCCCCACACCACTGCATCCCCACATTGGGCAGAAATGGCCCTCGCTCGTTTCACAGCACTCGCGTAAGTCGTTGCAAAGATTCATCACGAATGGTTCAATCATGACGCTGGTGGGAGACATCTGGGACCAAAATGTCAGAAAAGGAGAGCTTATTGAATCTCCCAGATTACCAAAGGGGTCATCATCGACAGGAAGCATCTCGTTAATAGGAGCATTCTCAATGGCACCTCCGGTTCAGCCATTCCCAAACAGCCGTTCCAGCATTGATTGAGTGCAGAAGCATCTGTGAGCGCGAGGAGAGAGTCAGAGTGCGAGCCAGCAAGTTGAACATTTTCGCTCAGCGCTATAGAATTGAATGGCATGCAGCCAAAACAGGTGGTTCAACGTGGATGGGTGCATGAGCTGATTTGTTTATATCAGCACAATCCGACCCGTGACTTTGAACGCAGCCATTTTTCCTCAAGCATGTAAGCGACGGCAGTACACCCAAGTTTTCCAGCTGATCAGCGAACCATGCCCTGCAGGAGGGTGAGGCGGTTAGCGGGGAGTGAGCCGTCTTCTCCCAGTGCGGCCGGGGTGGGAGGGGTCGGCAAACGAGGCACTGCCGCCGTTAGGCATGACTCATAAACTAGCGGAATCACCGCAATTATACGTGGCGGCATGGGCAGCTGTAGACAGGCTGCCCGACCATCTCCGGCGCCGACAGACGTCCAGGGGCCGACGCACCACGTCCTGAACACAGTTCAGCTCACTTCCCAGCGGGATTCACACCAAGACAACCACACACTACCATGGTTCACTATAATTATTTAGCCCAGCACCACACTGATGCTTGTCGTAACCACTATTCGCGCGCGGAAATCCGACAGGAACCGCTCATAGAACCAGTCCTGAAAACCACGGAAAATAATAACGGGTCGTAAGGCATCCTACTGTCCTCTAGTCTTGTACCTAGTATGGACTATATTCGTTGACCTGTGACGCAACAAAGGCCAAGATACGCCAACCTAGGCCGAGTTCGGAAATATTGTATCATTAGAAACAAAGTTAGTATTTACTCAAGCCATAGGTATCAGTGTGCTTTCATCACAAAGAGCATCACTAGTAGATCCAGGACACAGGTTTTTTTCTGGGGAGGGGTAGCCCGGCTGAGATTTTTCTGAGCGAGAAAGGGGAGAGGTGTGAAACGCGATATCCTTTGTTGGAAAGCACTGCTCATCTGCAGCCAGGAGGAGAAGGACATTACGCGTTTCAGTTTATGGGCTGGTCGTAAGGGTACGGGCGGAATAACCCTTTACAAGCCTTTGGGTAGGGGCATGCATCCCTTGGTCGGCTCTGGATCTGTCAGAAAATAGAATCATCATATATGAAATAACTCTACTAAGTCATTTGATGACCTAAAATTAAGTTCAATATCAGATATTGTCCCAGCAGGTTCATGCTGTACAAATGATCACAGTGTCCAGACGGTCACGGCAGCTGCATTATTCCTACCTTATGTATTCATCTATTAGAATTTCATGAGTATTAGGACGGATCCCAACCATAGCTAAAGCCAAGATTATAAAACATCGTTACAAAGCCACTCAAATAGGACATAGTACAACACCAAACATTTCAACAAACTAAGCCGAGGCTAGCACATTGTAAAACATTTTAATAAGATACATCAATTGATTTTGTATTGAGAGATTCAAGCTCAGCACTCAGCACATACTGATACGCAAGGGTCGAAAAACCTACCATTTTGGCATTCTAAATGGTGACAGCCCAAGGTGGGCAAGGTGACAAAAATTACCCGGCATGTTTCTTCCAGACCAATAACGGAGCAACCCACACAATTGGCAATTGTAATTTGAGCTCGCAATGTTTTTCAACAACTAGAATGGTCCAGGGGTATCCTTTGCATCTTACTAACGCAAAACGTGCCACACTGCAGCCTGGTCTGGTGACACATTTATGGTTCGACGTTTTCAATGGTGACACACTGGACACTTTTTTGGCCCCTGCTGATACGGGTACTTTCCTAAATTGTCTGTACTCGGAGCTGCCTAATGAGAGCCCGTATGCTCCCTAAGGGATTTGAGCCCTAGAAGTTATATATAAGCACGCGCCCAATGTACACAACATTGAGAGGGCTCTGGTGACCTCATATTGACTCGGCCGTAACATAAAAGATGGATTGCGATTCTCTCAAGTCCTAATAATTATAATAATTGTTGGAGTTTAACGACGCGCCAGCTGCCTAGGTTATACGACGTCGCCAACTCTCACACTGTTGTGAGGGATTTGGGGATCAGATGAGCTTATTCAGAGGCTCTGCCGGGCTGAGCCACAGGTCCTAAGCCCAGTACCTGTGCTCAGGAGATGTGGATGCTATTTCGGAAGCCATATCTGGAAAAGTAACTGTAGAAGGCGCTCAGCGCCCTTTCCGGCCCGCCACCCAGGGGTGGGGCGGCGGGTGCCTGTGGAGAGCGATAGGGTGCCAGGGGAAGCGCCCCCCTGTGCATCGGCTGAGGCCGTCGATGGTGCTAAGTGTTGCGGGAACAACTATTTGTCGCTGGCGGCGTTAGTCCGACCCACGAGCTGGGCGAGCGGAGTAGTGGTTTGGTGTTAGGTGTTGTGAGGTGCGGTATAAGGAAAAAACAGAGGTGAGCAGAGGAGTTATAAACGGGGGACGGGAGATCTGGAGGGGTTGTGGGATTTGGCAGCCAAAGTACGGGCTGCCGTAGAAGCGGGGCGAGTGACCTTGAGTCGTGAGACGGAATTTCGTAGCGTTGTGTGATTGGCCGGTTTGTGGAGGCTTCTCTGCGATTAGGTTCGTGGGCCATGCGTCAGTAAGTAGTTCTGTTTTTTTCGGTGTTCGATACATGGCGGATCAGGGGCAGGGGGCCCCCAAAGCAAATAGTATCTTTGGCCCAAAACGATCGACTTTTGGCCGTTTTTTAAATCCTATGCTTTCGATTTTTCCCGATTGGCCCCCAAAACGATGTTTTGGCCCCAAAACTTTTCTGGATCGAATGGTTCGATAAGACGAATTTCATTAGCCCACAGAAACAATTGTTGAGTGAAAATGACGACTGGCCAGATTACTTCATATTTGTAAAGCGCAGTTAGCTTCTTGAGTATAAGTTAGATTGCAAGTATTTGATGGATGAGTATGGAGGTTCAGCGGTAGCCATTCTGGATTGAAAATTGTTTACATCAACAGCCCATTTTATTTCGGAGCAAAAGTAAGTTGGAAAATAGGTAAAATTGATGATATGTACGTTAAATTTATGACAAATGTGTCGATAATAGCATTAGAGATCGTATTCATGTATTTTTGGCAACCTATGACCTTATATTTAGCTTTTAACGTGATTGTTTACTTTTGAGAGTTTCGCCGTACCCGCGCCATTGTAGTTTTCCATTGTTTTTGAAGGTACTCGGGCCGCCGTGTGATGAGACGGCGTCTCGCTTGAGGCGGATAGCAACGAGGGGTACCAGACATCGCCCAGCACCGGAATTAAGCTGGTATGGCCAGGTTTTTGCACCTAAACGTGGTGGAAATTGTACTCTGGCTGTGGTTGTAGCAGATGTTGAAGCAGTTGAGGTAGCATGTGCTGAAGCAGGCGACGTAAAAGTGTTGAAGCGGGGGCAGAGGACAAGTGTGTAGTTGTGTGGACTTGGGGTTGGGGGGTTGCGTGGGTTTTTAACGAGGGTATTTAACGAGGGTTTAGATCAGAGTCGGGGTGATGAGTGCTAACGCGGACGCCCTCGGCAGAACGGTGTTTGCTGCAAGTATGGGGATGCTGCGAGGGCAGGTGGCGTGAGGAGGGGAGTAGAAATACAGCAGCACCAGTGACAGCTCGTTGTTTCGGCGATGATCCCGGGAGGGTAGCAGCTGGTCCGGAGCGGGACCAGCCGTGGCCGCTACAGTAACATCTGTAATAATATATGAATGAAGCAATATATATTAATGTGTAAAAGCAATAATAAATCATCTTAATTTTCTAAAAGACAGTTACACCCTGATTAAACACACTACTTGCTCGAACAAACAAGCGTAGAGCTCAACCAATATGTATTAGTTAAGAAAAGTCATTATAACTCGATATCATTGTCATGCCTGTTGTTCATCGCAACAAAAACAAATCGTCACATCAATAATGCAGGGCCAAAGCGGCGCGCTTCAGGTGGAATCCATGTTGTAATTATTCGTGATACCGCGTAGGAATCCGGTCGGGCTCACTAAAATTTTCTGGGAAAAGGGATGCTCAGTGACTGAAAACTTTATGCTAATGAAGTGACACTACTAGGTACCATCTTCGAAACAGTTTCCAGGGACCTGGTCATATACCGCGCCCGACAACTAAGGAGCAGGAATACAGTGACCTTATAGCGATCCCTAATGATAAAAAACTCGAGGATTGTAGGCTTATGAGGTAGATCTAATTCGATGCCACCAAAACTAGGAAGAACACTCAATGCATTAACAAAACTCAATAAACAGAGTAGACATGGGAAATATTTGCTTAAATCATCAAGTTTAAGCCATTCACCAAACCACACCCACATGGGGACAATCTCATGAAGCTCAATTTGAACTCAGCTTAACCGTTTCAATACTTGAACACCTATTCAGACCAATAGTATTGGCCAACTCTTCTTCTGAGGCATATGTTGGCCCTGTACGCACATGGTATTTGCGGGAGAGTAGGGGGGGGTGCAGGTGATGCAATGAGCCTGATGGCCAGACAGACTGGTGAAGACACTGACGCAGCCCGGCGTGAGTCGCAGACAGCAGGCCAAGAGTTATGTGGTGGCTCTGATTGCGATCACAGTGAAATCGACACCGCGCTACCCACACCCTGCTGACAACAACAGCTACATCATCGTGGGCAGCGGCAGAACGCCTCGCTCCTCGGCGCACCTGCGCATCACCAAACGCACGTGCAACGAATCAGATTAATGTAGCAAAGCATTACACGATACAGTTTTATCGAGGCATACTTTATGATGTACTTGGATATAAAAGAGACTGGTGGGTGTGTTTTTCTCTCATTTGCTTAATGACTCTTGAAAATTTATAAGTGTGACATGTTATGAGTGTATTGACATCGAAAACAGAGGCAAGCGGGGATGTATCCCCTACCTCCCAGATAGTAAACCGCGGGGACATTACCCCAATATTTTTGGAGCTGACCTCGCCCCGCGTGGGCTCTTTAGAAGTTCCAGTGTTCAGGGTACTTCTAAAAGAGAAGAGAAAACACAAATATATATTATAAGCAGAATGCATTACCACTTCCTGGTCAAACCGGAAAAGAAACTATGAAAAATGTTTGAGGCAAAAATTGATTCGAAAAATGCTTCTCAATTTTTGGAGTACCTAGTTGTTAATTAACCGCCAAATACATAACTCAGTCAACTACCCAAAAACATAATATAACTACCGTTTCACGTGCAAGAACAAAACATCAGTCTTGACTTGTCCAGCATTTCTGGGTACCACCACATCGCAGCTCATTTAGTAGTTAATAGTTAAAAAACATTTTAAACTTGCTTAAGACATGCATCATTTTTGCCGTCCTCCAAAGTAGCAAAATAATTTATGTTTGTCATCAAACCTTCGGTTATAAAGTAACGCCACATCTAATTACATAGCATCACGATATGAATCATATATATATATATATATATAGACTGTTTAACACTTCTGAATTATTTTTCTTAATATGCCGGTGACACAAGGTAGGTAAATAAAATAGCCGTGAATCTTCCTTCTAATCTCATGACTAAATTATAAATGAGTCATTGGATTAACCTATTGGACTAAATCATAAATAAGTCATAGGATTGAACCATTGGACTAAAACATTAATGAGTCATTGGATTATCCCATCTCGTGCACAGGTCTAAACTGTAACATATCGTACGTAGGCATATTATTTCTTCATTGATGCATAATCATATAAAATTGCATCTCGGAATGACGTCCACAGGATGTGTATGATTACTTTTCTAGTCACTGCTAATATTCTACCAATAAGAGTATCTTATTAGTGCATTGCAGTCCATCAAACATAGATTGACGGTCTCCTAGAAGTTTCCAGGCACAGCAGCATAGACAACATATATAAGAAGTGACGTTATTTTGACTTCATCGACATTATAAGACATTTATGCGGTCAGTTAGTCATATTTAGGCACTTTTGTTAAACAATTATTACTAAGATATGTATGCATGCGTACAAACCTAAACTGTTGAAAACAGAATCCTGTCCTAAGGTGCAGGATGGGGTAACCAAATATTATGACGTAATATTATCAAGCTTATTGTGTTTTTAGCACAAACATACAAGCGTATTTACAACAGATGTATCTGATGACGTTATGACAATTGCACGTGGGTGTGAGGAGAATGACGTAATGTGACGTGCCTTTTAGGCACTGAAGGTTTTTGTTCCTCTATCTACATAGACGAATGATATATGTTGTGAAGGGGGAGGCTAAAAAGCTCCCTTTGCACGGTCTGGGTTGAATTTAGCCAGAAAGGTATCAGGGTCGTGCATGTTCAGTATCCATCCTTGAGAGACAGTCACTGGCGAATCCAGGGGGAAGCATTTGCATTTTCAACCGCGCCCCACCCTACCTGCAAGCGCCCAGAAAAAAACTCCATCTTGCCAACATAGTTGGGGAAAATTTCAGGGAACCAGGCGATTGAATATTTTAAAACATGATTCTATTCAGGTGTAAATGCTAAAGAATCAATTCATATATAGTGATAACACAGTCTAGTTGCTAGCTTAGTCTTGGTAATTGTGGATTGGAGATAATTATGTTCTGTTTTGTGCCACTCGAAGGGACTTTCCTTTTGTGGAAATTTTAGTATCATAAAAAAATTAAAAGTTAAATCTGTTTGGGAAAATGCATACTTTTCTGACCTGTGCACCTTTCCCATTTTGTTCTATTTTCGTTAAGAAAACTGTGCTTTTCATGAGTTTTGGACTCGTTGCGCCCCTCCCCAAAACAATCAGTGTGGTTCACCAATGGTGGCAGGTTAGTCCTGGTCCTCGGGGGGTGGGGGGGTCCACCACTGTCTCTGACGTGTTTAGCGCAGCGGATGTTTATTCAATGATTTGAGATTAGGCGTTCAATAACTTTTACATGAAACATGGGAAGAACAGTGCTCGTCAAATAAACTATGATCCTTATACCGACAAGAATAAAGCAGCTCAGACCCAAGACGTAAACTATTTCGTCCCATGGATCTGCACTCCGTAGAATAACAATGGATCTCTCTCTCTCCTTCCCTCCCTCCCTCTCTCTCTCTCTCTCTCTCTCTCCCTCCCTACCTCCCTCTCTCTCTCTCTCTCTCTCTCTCTCTCTCTCTCTCTCTCTCTCTCTCTCTCTCTCTCTCTTGCCCAGCGCGGTGGGACAATCGCTTCCCAGTCGCCCGTCACCAGCCGATTTGTACGCCGTCTGACAAACAATGACGTCATACTCACAACCAGAGACACAGCGCGTGCACGCCAGAGATGCGACTTTATGACGTCGAGGGCGGGTCCACCGCCGGCGTGATAAGAACCTTGGCAAGGCAGAGTCAGCGCACCCAGTGGTGGTCGCGACAAGGGACGGGTCCAAGGGCGGCGGTTGAGGAGGATGGTCGCCCCTTGGGCCCTAAAAACCCCCTCCACGTGGTCGTCGGGCGCTCTGCCGTTCTTAAAATGCGACAGCTGTGCACTGCAGCCGTCTTGAAATTGACTTTTCCAAGTGACCCTGGAAAAAGCGCTCTGTTTTCATGCTTACTGCCTGTCTAGTGCCAGCTGCGAACCTCTGTTTGACTGTTTGGCTGCCACTCCCCAGAGAGCGGTGCCCTTGGCCAAATTTGCTACGCTTCTTTTCGGCATGACTTTTGGCACCAGAATTTTCACTTTTAGCACAGGCCCACCACTTATAGAAACACACAAAAAATGGCATTGGAATTGTAGTTGTCGGAATAACCCTCTCCCCCAACCCGGTGGTATATGCCACTCCTGAGGTTTCCTCCCCCCCCACCAAAGTCCTGAATCCGTCCCTGGTCGCGTCCCACATCCACAGACTGGCCAAGCGGAGCCAATATATCTCAGCAAACACCGACTGGGTGGGAACTGAGAAAATGAAGGGCAATGTAGACATGCCTGATTGAGAGCTCCCTTGCTCTGTCTAGACAAAACCTTACACAAGAACTGACTCTTCTTTTAGACTAAGCACTTTCCAGGCCAAAGAGTTTGCTCCCTGGAAGATGTTTTGAAGAAAAAATGAATGTGGGCGCGGTGGTTATGGTTTCTTCGTTGCTAGTTGGAGGGTGAGGAATCAACATCTACATATGGAAGTCAGACCTCTTAAAAGGTTTGCGTTAAGTACCGGGATACAGAAAGCAAACAATTGGAAGAGGCTTGGATGATATAGGGGAAAGTGTGGGTATTGCGTCCCCCCCCTACTAATTGCGCCTCCCTTATAACAGAGAAAGGTGAAAGTGGCAGTTTTTTTGGGCACCTTAATCCAGTTCTCACCTCTAATTCATACATTTCCCAACGTTTCAATGAATTCGTGCGTAAGAACGTATTTTAGTCAGCTAGCGAAATATTTCAGCACTTCTCTAAATCTACACGGGTTTCTGAACAAGAAAAATAAGAATAGGTACGGCTGTCACATTCCGAAATAGATGGGTTTAATTTCAAAAACCAGAAATGTATCGCATGTTCTGAAAGCAACAATTATAGATAATCCCTGGTGGTAGATTTTTAAGGCAGGGATCTCTGATTTAAATGCAAAAAATAATTGCGCCCTGGTGAAATGCGCCCTATCCAAATATACATATGTTGAAAAATCAAATCCAAAGCCTTTTCGTATGAGTGTGATTTTATTATTACAAGTCATTGTGAATGCAAGAATATCATATTAAAATGACTCCCAGGCCCTCTAGATGAAAATATTGGGAGGAAGCCAAGCCCTATTTGCTCTTATACTAATGCTTATTTCTGCCGTGCCATTGACTTAACATGGCATGAAGGAAGGGTGCAATTAAATCAAATGTTCCCTCCCCCAGACGCAGTTACCCTTACACTTTGGTGAATGCGCCCTTTGCATAGTTTCACTTAAATCGGAATTCACTCCTAGAACACGCTATTTTCAGGTCAGGCAATTTTTATAAATAACAAAATAATTTCAAATTTTTTAGTTTCATCCACAGTATTAAGATCGAATAGGAGACATTCGAGTAGCAAGTGATTTCCCTTAGAGAGGCGCAATACACAATACACATACTTTCCCCTAAAGCCATCTCCGGGTGCGTTTGTTCACATCTGAGACGCGAGTGGACTGTCTGGCGCCCGGTGTTTGTGACAAGCTCTGAAGAATTACCTCTGGGAGCCATTGGCGTGGCAACCCTGGGGAGAGTGGGGACGGCTGCCCCAGAACTAACGGTGGAGGCAGTGCCCCTCCCCATCCCCCACCCTCGAACCGATTCTGAAGCCTTTTCCGTACAAAAATTAAGCGGTAGGCAATATTCTAAAAAGAGAAAATCCCTCGACAGTGTGAGTTGTTTAGAGCCCACAACATGCAGGCCGTCTGGAAGAGCGGCATCTGGGCAGTTCACCTGCAGATAACATCACAACGCTTGTGTATGCTCACGCTGATACGTAGGAGAAGGGGCCAAAATAATCGATCGAGTGTCCATATCTTTGGGGACATCCCCCCGCTTTGCCTGTCCGGGGACGCGTTCAACCCGTCACCTTCCCGCTTTCTACCACCATGCCAACGCCTGCCCACACATCTATAACACTTGTTTAGTCTTATCGATGCACCAACTACCAGGGTCATATGGCATCGCCACCTTTTTTCCTGTTGAAAGGGATTCTAAGGAGCCAGATTGCTCCTTATTCAGGGAACCCACCGGGCCTTGAACCCAGGTCGGCCACGTGGAAAGCGAGCGTGCTAACCACTGCACCACCGCCCCCCTTGTACCTTGTATAGCCTATTTTAATACCTACAGGGGTTCAAACCCAGCCCATGAGCCCAGCCGCCATATAAAAAGAGAGACAGCATGATATTATCTCTGTTTTAGTACACACAAATATATTTCGAAAAGGATTGAACCAATGCTAAGTCCTCAAAATGAAAAAAAAGATTCAGGGGATATTGAAAATTAACCTGACCTCCCGCCGGGGGGTGCCCGGACACCCCCGAAAGTACCTATATGAATCCACACCCCTGCAGCCCATCCTCTCTATGTTTTTTTAGAGGTGCATGCATTAACAGAGAGGGGGGAGGCCCCCCACCGTTTCCGAGGTGGCCGGAGAACCGCGTAGCCAAAACGAAACCTGGTCACATTTCACAGAATTAATAGCGCGTCGATTGGTGAAGACTTTGAAAACGGCCGAAAATTACTTATAGGCTTTCAAAGTCAGACCTGCATTTGAATCGCCGAAACGCGCGGTCGGACCAGTTAGCTTCATGAAGACCGAGTGGTGACGTCATAACGTCATATAAGCGGGACTATATGTCAATATCACTCACAGAAAGTCAAGGTCAAGGTCAAAGGTCACAGGTCAAGGTCATATCTGCACTTTCAAGGTCACGACCACGTGCGTCCGGCCAAAGACGTTACCCCGTCTGACATATATATGCTATGACGTCATCGGTAGGGTACCCCAATACAAAGGTCAAGGTCGAAGGTCAAGGTCAAAGGTCATTGGAAAGGTCAATCCTCATTTCCCGCCAAACAGTGGCTAGAGTGTAGTCAAAGTGTAAATAATAAGTAGTATACCATATGGTGACCTTAAAGGTCAATACCTGAATGACCTTGACCCAAAAGTTGTGGGCAAGCCTCTTGAGACCTCTTCTCTATGAACCTTGTCTGCCTTTAGCTTATTCCCGCCATTTTCCTGCATAATCACAGCATTTACCAATCGATCCCAGCATGGCCAATATTTGACCTTTACGACCTCGTTTGACCTTGAAGATATTGACCTAGGTCAATGAAAATTGGTCATCATGTAGATCACTATAGCCCCCACCCACCTACCAAGTGGCGTTTTTCTAACCCTCTTAGTTTCTGAGATCTTAGGGGGCCTACCAGGCCCCCTCCAGTGCGCGTTAGTGCCAGACCCCCTCCAGTGCGGGTGTTAACGCCTACTTCGAAATTTGTGCCGGTTGAGGTTGTGACGCTTTTCAGGGCTGCACTCAAAGTAGCGGCACCTCTTTTAAAACACCATGTTCAATCGGTTGATGCAAACATATTGTTACAGCTCTCTAAGTCTGAGAGTGTTCAGTTCGGTACACAGGCGATCAGCCAGACACCTCGACTCCTCAGATTTGTCTATCCCCATTTAAGCTATGCATATTAAGTGCTTTGTTCGAAGCCTGCACCGCGCGAACCCAAGCATATTCATATCGGGGTATCTTAATCCCAGCTGAGCAGCTGTATTCCAAGCGTACCACGGTAACTTGATCCCAGCCAGAAAATTTTGTCCCGAGCGTATAGGGGTAGCTTTATCCAGGCAGGCGTGGTTGTCAGATCGCGGAAGGTAATTCTACCCCTCCACTGCAAGAGAAATTCTTGGAAAGGAATGGATCACCTTGTTGGAATTCCAGAAATGGTTATTTGTGACCAACATAAGTCTGTAAATCTGGAAACCACGTTTTGTTTCTAGCTTGAATCGCTCAGAACACAAATATAGCCTTTTTCCTTGCAAAGTTTTTGTCATCATGACATAATTTGACTCATTTGGGGTTGACCTAATAATTCCGCGTAATTCACGCTGGCCGCTATAGTATACTTTTTGAATAATCCTGGGCTCTTAAGCGCTGACGAAGATACTCGCTTGGCGCTCGAAGGTTCCAAAAATACAATCCAAATTCGACTGGTGTCTCAAAAAAAAAACTCAACAAGCTCAATATGTCTCTCTCGCACTCCATTTAGCGAAAAATACGTACTCGATGTTATCTCAGTTCAAAACATATCACAAAATTAGGACAATACCTTTAAAGCCCTTCCGCTGCACACACAAATATGGCTAGAATAATGATATTGCCCGAAAGACACCAAGCTCACGTCATATTGCCTAAAGGAGGAATGACGCAATGTACCATAGACAACATCAAATGAGCTACAAAACTGTATGGGCATTAGAAGGTATATCTCATCCATATTTCAATTGGCCAGTCACTTCAGACGCCGAAAACATCCCGGTGGTTGGTTGGTCATTTAGACTTAAGTGCGCGTCAGCCGTTTTGGTCATGAAGCTGCATTTTAAGCTAACGCTATGCATAGTCAGTTTGCTCGAATCAACTTAATGCCTGCTCACATGTTTTCACATAGCCTCCTGGAATGACTGCACCAAATTAATACGCACATTGGCCGACGCGGAATGCTGCTTGAATTTTAATGAAGACTTCCGGGTCATGCGAATGATCACCTCGGCCATTTTCCCGGCCCATTTCAGCTGTGGCGCTGGCAATATTAGCGCCTAGCCAGCGACGGCCGAGCAATCGACTGCGTTCATTATGCCTCCTCCCACTATATAAGACCCTGTCCCGAGTTAGTTGTACCAGGGATTAAACGGGTCAAATCCCCCACGCATCGCGGAGTGAAGTTGGTGGCTGCTGTCGTGGCCCATCACTGGGGGGAGGGAGGGGGGGAGAAGAGCATATTCGGTGTCCATGCCATATGTGTCCAGTCCCCCACCGAAGCACAGGCATGTCGTACACAAACTATGCTATACCTGATGTCTAGACAGCAATGCTGGGCAGGAATATATCACCAGCGTGTCAACAACACCTGTGCCCAAAGTCATGTATATGGCATGTATATGTCAAATATAATGATGTATTCAATCTGGTCGTTTCCACACATTTTACATATATGCACGTTCATGCTAGTGCTTTGCATATAATTTCAGAGCATTGACCCGTCCTGAAAATGCGACAATGCCCACCCAACCCCGATCACAGATGTTGACCCACGGATTGCAGAAACCTATCTATATCCAGACTGTCTGAACAGCTCTGTAAATTGTGTATACCAAGCATGTTCTGTCGATATAGGGAAAGCCAGGCATTCACACACTGTTTCAAGCGATCGTCTGCTCACCGGCTAATAGGTGCAGGAATTATTAAAAAACTTACTAATTGCACGCATCTTGGGATCTGCGGTCTTATCTTTATTTTGCTCACAACTGTTTTTGGGTGCGATTTTTTAGAAGAACATGCTAGTGCGACTGTAATCCTTCCATCTTAGCCTAATTTAAACCCATATTAAGATATGGCGTAAATATGTGAAAAGGCTCACTTTTGTGCGAATCATATCCGAATGAATCAGTATTCGGTATTGGTGCTAACACCTCTGTTTTGGGGAGCGCCGGTTAGTGCGGCCTTGGGAGCCAGTCGCAGCGACTTCGGCGGCCGGAGCGGAACACCAACGCCACAGCGCAGAGCGTCGCCGCTGCCTGGCGCTGTCCGCCGGACAAAACCCAACCGCTCTCAGTGGGGAGCTGTCTTCATTGAAACTGTACCTTCCGCGGGATGCCTCATAGTGCTCCATAAAATCGACAGTGTGAAGGTTTAACGCGCACATTGACGGGGGTCTGAGCCACCTTCACATTGACGAAGGGGGCGGGTACCCGCCCACCCTAAGATCTCGAGAACCACACCAGGTAGCAAAAAACGGTATACGGCGTTGGATGGCCCATCCAAATTTCTATAGAAAACAATCACATAATTTTTTTGTCAGGTCACATTTCAGGTCACTAGAGTTCAAGGCATCCCACAATATGGATAACATGTAAATGAAGTTTTTCAGTCATTTCATCTGAACTAGCAAATATAAAGCAAAACAATCTATATCATTGAAATCCTCGCAGCACGACAAATCAAATGATATATAATATAACCTTGATGGGTCAAATTAAGTCAAATATAGGATTTGGCCCAATCTGAGGTCAGATCAGGGTCAAATTAAGTCCAAATACATATCGTTAGAACTGCAAGGATAAGAAGGCAACCCCAGCCTTTAAAATAAACCCTCTACCTCAATCCATAACCAAGTTATTCAGTTTAAGCCATTGATGCCATGTATTTCCAACGGAGGTATCATGGTTCGTACCTGACCTTATATCATCGATATCAAAAATACCAGAATATATTTTGTAGATATCAATGGGCCCATTATGTTCTATGAGCTTCAATCGGATTGGTTCATTCTGTTGAGACTTATGCTATCTTAAGCTTTCTTTTGAGGTGAGGTCACTTGACCTGCACTGGTGACCTGACCTGAGATGACCCAACCTCAAAATTTTGATCAGTTCTGAAAATGATCAGAAAGAGGTATACCAAGCGCGGCAGCGCTAGTGCCGCCGTTTTATTCTGCCCCCTTAAAAAAACGAAGGCGGTGGGTACCTCCCCCGTCAATGCGCCTGTTGAGGCTTCAATTTGAGTTCAACACGTGCCGCACCATCCGAATGAGCAGTTCCAGCGATGGCGGGTGTCAGAATTAAAGAATCGACACTCTCAGTCCCGCCAAGCCCAGAGCCGGCCGCGCCGCCCAGGTGGCTGCCTCACGGCTCAGTGGCCAGTCAGCCGGCAGCTGGTGTGAATTATACAGCGTCAGAGCGTCTCAGGGGCGCTACATCACCGCTTTTTGGTGCTGTCATCGCCTGCAGCTTTCAGGTCGCGAGGCACTCGCCGGCCATGTGAGATAATGAAGAGAATTAAAAAAAGAAACCTCGACAAACGGAGATTGAGAGGGAGAGAAATTATGTGGTAGAAATAGCTGCTGAATAAATCAAAATTGTTACAATGACTGGAACGTTACGTTGATAACCCCATGTGAGTGCGTCCTAAAGAGGGAAACGGGAGATATAATTATGAAAATATTTACAGAGGAAACCTTTTTAATATCTGAAACTGATATATTCCAGACCAGAGAATATGATACCATTTTGACTACTCTCTAGACGCCATCCAATCATTGCAGTTAGCTCAACTATGCCTAGTCCCTGGCTCTTACTTCATGTGAATTACAGATGACATAACGGATACCGACAGGATTCATCGCAAAAGCATTCGCAACATGATCTCAAGATTTCTGCTGCAGCATTATGTCCTGATTCGGCTTGAAATGACATGCACCTATTCCTGGATACAACTTCAAAAGAAGTGGTCCCTTCCTCTGCTGCCCTGGAGTAAAACTTATGATTACAACAGGTCTGGCTAGTTTCAATGAGTACTTATGTATACCTTACCCTCTATGGTATCCTTATCCTTAGAGTAAAAATAGCATCGTTGGTAACAGTTTGCAATCTTAGAACCACAAATTTTTTGTAGTTTGGTACGATATCAGGACATGATATGTTTACATCATCAAATATGCTACGCAACTGTGCAAAAGCATACTTTGATTAGAAAAATCTTACATTTCCGTTCTTTAAAAAAACATCCATCTTTCGTCAATCTTTCATCAATGAACATGATTATCAGGCCCTGGTGAAGCATCGTGATTGGAATACCGTTGTATCTTTTCACATACATTATTTTAGCCAATATTGTATGCCTTCTGATCAACTTGTAAATGTTTTCATCTTATTTTATGACATCTTGACCAAACGCCCTAGAATCTTTCCAAAAGTCCGAAGTGCTGTTTCACAAAGTGCAATACACTAATACTTTAATACAGGAACTTGAGAATTTGTGGCTGCCGAGATCAGCAGAGGCACTGATTCGCTCCTTCTATTTCGAACACACGCAATGACCGTGGACCCTCCAGGGCGTGAGTTAAACAGCTGCATGTTAGCTGTTCCCTGCCGTTTTGTAATTGGCCCGGGATGGAACCACGCACTGCGTACTATACGCAAGCTGAACATGATTGATGGTGTCTAATTTATTTCACCGCCCCTGCTGATATCTATTAGCGCCATATTTGTCGTTCAGGGACCAATAGATCAAAGGAGGCACGCCCAGCGCCCGGTATTCCGACGGGGTGGGTGCGGCCCCCCTCAGCGTGATGAGGCAGTGACGGCGCCATCCAGATCTCTGGAGAGCACAGTATCCTCCGTCACGTCTTCGCTCCGCTTCTCCTCTGACATATTTTGTAGCGCACATTTGTTACAAATTTCTCTGATAAAGTACTCTCAGGAGTCACGTATAAAAAGCACGTCCAGACCTGCACCAAAAAGTTAGGCCTCGCCCCAGTGGGAGGGGGAGGTGTTTGAACACCACGCGCAGGTTTTTCTTCGGTAAGGAAAAATGGCGGCGAGAAGCTCCGCTGCACTTGGCACACCTTATTTCTGATCAAGTTTGCAGTTTTTGCAAAATAGTTATGCTTGGGTCATATTAGTCACCAGTGAAGGTGAATTGAACTCACCTCCAAAAAAGTGTAAGATACCATAGGTGAATCTATCTATCTGAAACTCGAATCACACAATGGACATATTGGGTATTACAAAATATATTCTGGTATTGTTAATATCGATGACCGAGGCTCAGGTACGGACCATGGAAATGCATGGGGAAAGCGGGAATTTGCCGAGAAATTACTCTTTTTCTGTAAATACGGCCTACAATACATTCCTATTCTTTTCCAATTGTAGCATCCTAGATCTCTCTCTGGGATCATGTTGCAGAGGTTTGAACCTGTGACCTCTGAGAGGACCTCTGGGGCTATGCTAGCAAGTTATCAGACTTGGAGCCGGCGGTACTGTTGTTGATTTCACGCTGTAAAACTTGGTTAATTTTCAAAATGTGTGCCATAATGTCTCATCTTGTTTGAGTTTTACGAACGATTACGATATAATAATCTCACTGATGAAGGTTTGAAATACTATCACTCTCGGCGGAAAAAATCATCAGTCGTTGTCTTTGCCAGAGCGCATTCCAGACACGACCCTCCTCGGCTCCAAATCTCGGGTAAACCTAAATGAATGCACCAATAGCTTCAAATTCTTGGGCGTCACCCTAGATTCCCGATTGAGTTTCAATGAGCATATCACCAAAGTCGTCTCTAGCTGTCAAAAGCGAGTCAACATTCTCCGCATGCTCGGCGGCACAGAGTATGGCGGGGATCGAAAGACCCTGCTTATGCTCTACAAGTCCCTGATACGGTCCATTCTCGAATATAATTCGTTCGTTTTTAACTCGACGAACAAGACCAATAAACTAAAACTAGAGCGAGTCCAAAATGCCAGTATCCGGGCAGCCACAGGCGCGCTCTCAGAATCCCCCATCACCAGCCTGCTAACTGATAGCGGGCTATGCCCACTGCAGACAAGACGCGACGCCCAGCTTATTTCTTACTATATTAAGGTCCAATCCACCGAAAACCACCCGGCAAAACAATGTTTCGCCCATCCCAGACGAGCAAATAAAGCCACTCTACAGAAGTGGCCCCCATTTAAACACAGAGTAGCGAAAACCCTGGAAAGCCTTAATCTTGCACTGCCAGCAACAATAGGCAAACCCCCACTCTCCTGCTTCTGGACTCGGAAAGAGCCCAAAGTTGAATTTCTTTTCACTTCCCGTAAAACGGACTTCTCAGAGGAAGAAGTCTCTCAGAAATTCCTAGAGTTCCGATCTTGTAACGCGGACAAGACTTTTATATTTACAGACGGCTCCAAAATAGGCGAAAAAGTAGGCCTCGGCATCTGGGGGCAAAATATTTGCCTACAGAAAAGACTTCCGGACAACTGCTCCATCTTCACAGCCGAGGCTGTCGCCATCCTAGATGCATTAGCCATAATCAGAACCCAAAATATCAACTCAGCCGTCATCTGTTCAGACTCTAAATCTGTCCTGCAGGCCGTCAGTAACGTAGTCAACCCCAGCCACCACGTTATAGCAGATATTCAGAAAGGTATCGATGATACCCCTGATGTCTCTTTTCTTTGGATCCCGGGCCACTGCAAAATTCCAGGGAATAAAAAGGCCGATGAACAGGCAAAAAGTCCTTAGAACTTAGAGAGATCGCACCCTTAATGTGGTCTGGAGATGATAGCAAAGCTCTCCTCCGGAAGCAAATCTCATCCGTAAGCAAATTCTAAATAACTGGACCACAAACCACAGCGCCCACCTATTCTATATCAAGCCTCACATCGGCTACTGGCCCAGTTCCAACCAAAAGAGTCGCCGGCGCGAGGTTATTCTAACCAGACTCAGAAATGGACACACAAAATTAAATGCCTATTGGAACGCGGGTACCTGTGGTACCTGCGACGCAATGGAGAATCCCCATCACATTCTCATCGATTGTCCCCAGCACAATACCCATCGGCAACCCATGCTAGATTACTGCCGAATCCAAAACATCCCTGTAGACCTAAAAACTCTGCTCGGTAACGACCATCCAGAGCTACTCGAAAAACTCTTTACATTTCTAAAGGACTCTGGGCTAGAGAAGTTTCTATAAATCACCCCTCCCAGTATATATGATGGAGGGTGCATGGTGCACCCCCAAAGTAGGACTTGCCTATTTTCAAATTAACCATTCATGTCATAGATGATCCACTGCAAAATTTAAGCAATAGTTGTTTAACCTTTAAATGGTATATCGTAGGCTAAGGATAGGTTATGTTAGGCTAGCTTTGAAATCAGGTTAGGTTAAATAGGTTATATTTCTTCACCGCAGTGATACCTTTCACTGCGGCTCTATGTTAACCACACTCATACTCTTACTAACAATCTAACTGTCCTCTCACACCTTTTTCCTCTGTGCGGCGGCTGCCCAGCCGGAGAGGGGAGCTGCAACCTCACCTCCGGGTTGCAGGGTAAATTCGCGGCACCCTGGCCAGGTGTTTAGCGCAGTTTCTAAAGTATGAAAATTATTGATTTAACGGAGGATTTCGAGTAACGTAGACAAGCGGACATTAGTATCTGACACACAAAATTCTAAATTCTAAATTCCAAATTCTAAATTTAAGGTCTTCAACCACAGAGATAACCTTCGCACTCTGCGGGTCTAAATTTATTAAAAGACCTCCCTTGGCATGGCTATGCCATTGCCATGACCGTCCATTCGCAAGCTGAAACATCTTGCAACCCATTACTTGAAATAACTCCCATTGCTTTAACAGACTAACGTAGCTTGCCCTCACGCAAAATTCTAAAATTCTCCCACACACTCCTTTAGAGGCGGGCAAAGGTGCTATGCACAGAACGCCTTATAAAAATCCATAAGTAAGTAAGTAAGGTTTGAAATAAATCGACACGTTTGAGTATAAGCTAACCAGTGTCTTTAGTAATGTTTAAATAGTGGAACGTATGTAAGAATATTATATATATATATATATATATATATATATATATATATATATATATATACATATATATATACATATATATATATACATAGTATTCTTACATATTACATATATATATATATATAAAATATATATATAATATAATATATATATATATATATATATATAATATATAGAGAAGGACCATGACTCTAAGAAAGCCCCAGACTCTAACGCAAGAGTATAATTCGACCTCCCCGACAAAGGTCAGAAACCTCCTCCCTCATGCTTGAAACATGGCTGGAAAAAATCTCGGGGAATGGGATGATGACAAATTTTCAAACTATGACTGGTATTAATTGATGTGACTACGCTCCTCAATCTAGCGTCATAGGCGCATGAGTCGGTGGGAGGGGGCGGCTACCCCCCCCCAACTTTCGGGCTGGGTCAGTGACCCCCAAACTTTGAGCCGATTGCGGGTCTTTCCCGTTAACAAATCAAGTGATAGGTCGAATCATACTTGACGCCACCAGCGGTGACAACTTTCGACCCCTACACTTTGAAAAAAAGTCCTGTGCCGATGTATGTATAGCATGGTATCGCTATACTTGGCACTAGACACAGTCATTCTGTGCGTTGGAGATAGACATTCTCTCTATCGTGAGACTTAACAAGTCATTTTTCTTCATAAGGTTCCTAATATTCTTTATAGTATTAGCTGCCGTTGTAAGCGCACGGAGTTTTTTATTAAGTTGTTGTGAAAGTTATTACAAGTTCGGCTTTTGAGATAAAAGTCTCACCTCAGTCATCAAGGGACTTCTCACGGAGAACTCAACCTTGCAATCTGCAGAAGTTTCCACAATGACGGGTAAATATCAAAGCCCCAAAAGTCACGTTCACGTCTGTTGCCGACACCGCCGCCCGCAGATGTTATTGTAGTGGACTGTATGTGATGTTCGGTGCGGTGATGCCGGGCAGCATTGGAAAATGGCCGTAGCGTACAGCCCGAGAAGGAGAAAGAGTATGGAATGAAAATGAATACAGAAATTATTGAAGGAACAGCTTCGGCGGCTAGACAGAGCACATCAAAGGGTTAGAGAAATAATTACTCTCTTTGCCGACAAATAAAGCAAACCCGAGCCCTGCATTCAAAGTCCGGAGAAAGGGTCACGTCAGTGAGACCGAGGAAACCACCAGTCCGAGTGGATAGGAGGGTTTAAGAAGGTAACCTAAGTGGGTGGGGAAATTTACAACTAGGGTGTTCCCCGGTCCAGGGAAACGCATAAGAGGCCCGCGTCAGCGTGGCCAAGGAGCCCACCGATCGAGGTGAACAGGAGGGAAGGGTCACTCATCTGAGTTGACCTGGGGTCAGAGGTAAGAGCACTCCCCGTCAAGGGGAACGCATAAGAGGCCCACGTCGGCGTGGACAAGGAGCCCACCGATCGAGGTGAACAGGAGGGAAGGGTCACTCTTCTGAGTTGACCTGGGGTCAGAGGTAAGAGCACTCCCCCGTCAAGGGGAACGCATAAGAGGCCCACGTCAGCGTGGACAAGGAGCCCACTGATCGAGGTGAACAGGAGGGAAGGGTCACTCTTCTGAGTTGACCTGGGGTCAGAGGTAAGAGCACTCCCCAGTCAAGGGGAACGCATAAGAGGCCCACGTCAGCGTGGACAAGGAGCCCACCGATCGAGGTGAACAGGAGGGAAGGGTCACTCTTCTGAGTTGACCTGGGCTGTCACAGGAAAATACAGGGCTCTAAAATATATAACAAGTTTTAAAGAAAGATCTGAGAGCAGGAAATAAAGTGAACAGAGCAAAGTAAGAGGAAACAGTGCTGCCAGTGAGGAAACACAGTGCGGTGAGCTAGTTGCGTCGAGCGATCCCACTCATTGTCTCTTTAATCATCAATTTCACCACTGTAATCACTCTCCGCATTCACTTCTTCTAGAACACACCTTCAAACGTTTCTTCTGTATTAGTCACGACAGCAGACAGTAGATGTGAACCAGACGACGGTCCGAGAGCAAGAGAGCGAGGGGGTGTTGACAGCGTGCTTTTATACAATGATAAGAACCGGAGGTGAAAGGGAAAAAAAGGGTATCAGCAGCCGCACCTGCGCGGCCCACTATCTCGGCTCTCCGGCACAGAGCAAATACAGCCAGCCGGGCGGCGCGGCCGCCACGCCGGCAGCCGGCCTCAGCAGGCACCGCGCCGCGCCGCCGCAGCCCACTCCTTATGTCGAGCATGCTCAAAATGTCGGCAACAACGTCCCCTAAAGCACAGGGACGGCCACCCCGCTTGTGTTACCCTCTCACCAGCTAGTTGCTAGCCATCCTAGGGCGGGTAGGTACATATTGAGTGCCAGAGCGTCTGAGAGAATTGATCCTAAGCCTCCACCAGTGCACTGCCTTTGCACAGCTTGCTGAGCAACGGGCCGGGTTGAGTTACTGGGGCGATACAATTATCACAGTATTACCTTGTCAGTTGATGCATCTTTGACCCAGCACCTAAAATATTTGGACAGGGCATTCTCTTCTGTAATATTGCATTTGCAACGATTTTAGGAAAATGAATAGTTTCGAAAATGCTCTGCGCAGCCAAAGGCAGGGAGGGGGAGGGGCAGTCTCCCACTTTTGAGAGGAGTTCCCGTGGAGACGCCGTTGATTCCACGATATAACGCCACATCGCTGTTTTATGGCCCGTTCCCAGTCGTCCACCAGGCGGGTAAGGGCCGCACGTGCAGACAACTGGTGGGCATGCTCAACAAATGCTGGTCGGAGGAAATATGGCAGCTGCAGTGCATGTTTGACTGGGGTAATGTCAGATTTACAGGCAACGATGTCAGACTGGCTGTTTTTTAAGCCAATAAATATGGAAAAACACCTTAGGTCAATTGGTGGCTTTGAGGGTCTCATATGATTGACCCGAATGTGGTGAATTAGCGCAAACTACAAACATCACGGCCCACTTTTGCACCCGCTTTTAATAGACAAATATAAAAAGAATAGCCATTCGCTTTGTTCTGCACGCGCAATGACTTGCCTTGAATCTTAGTGGGGTGCCAAGTGATCTTGACAGCTCCATTTCACCTGACCCGTTTTCGCTTCACTGAGTCAGTGAGACTTTGATACCTTCCCTGGGTCAGCGAGACTCCGACACGCTCCCTGAGCCAGTGAGACTCTGAGACGCTACCTGAGTCAGCGAGACTCTGGAAGCTCCCTGAGTAATCAAGACTCTAAGGCGCTCCCTGAGTCAGAGAGATTCTGAGACGCCCCCAGAGTCAGCGAGACTCTGATACGACGTCCCCAGAGTCAGCAAGACTTTGATACGTCCAGTCAGCGAGCAGTTGCAGCTTGCCAAAAACGGCTTCCATTGCGCTTGAGCGTTTCCACATATACCTACTGATGCCTATCAAATGAAGTCATTTTAGGTTGCTGGTTTTGACTGCCCTTGGAATTTCGAAGGCCCGTGAGCCAACCGAGGGCCATACATGTGTTGTGAGCTGATGCTAATAGCATGTGTATACAAATGTTGATTACACAGGTTCAGGTCACTTAAGGTCAGTGACCTTGCTTACCTTAAATATGGTTACTGGTGTTTGATGGTGACTTTGAGCTAGCACTCAGTCAAGGGAATAAAAACTGATGGATGACTATCGGCAACTTAAATTGTTTTTTTATGAAATTGGATCATTCTAGGCAGTGGCCTTGTTTGTCTGACCACGAAAGAGCCAAACATCAAGAAATCACTGAAGCCATGTCCTAGCAGGGACGTCGCAGACGGTCGGGGACGGTCGGCAGCAGTTGCAGAGCGGTCATTGACCTGCCTCTGAGGGATTTGACCGGCAGAGGAAAAGTTCATCTTTGGCAGCAATCTTCTGGCAGCTCAAGTTGCGACGAACTGATGTTTACCAACAGTCGAAAATTAGCTGCCAGCTAGAACTTTTAAAAGACGGTTTAGGAGAAATAGGTGATCATGCTCAATTCCCATTGATTTTGAGCATGAATTTTAATTTAAAGTATTATCCGTAACACACATATTAAATTTATTACCTAAAAAACAGCAAATAACACAGAGTTGGCCCTCTGACGCAGACCGTCGGCGTCAGAACTTGAACAATGTTCAACTTTTGCTGCGACGCGTTGCGGCAGTGCGTTTGGCGTCCTAATAAAGAACACCGGTCGTTACAGCAGATTGACAGCTTGCAAAGCGTTGCAATTCAGTGCGTTTTGGTTAGGACACCGTGTGAGAAGAGTTGTTAACACCTTGTTCAACGCATCAAGCACAAAAGCATGTCATTTTATTGTTATAGAAACTGGTACATTGACATGAGGCTGCTGAGGTCGCTTGAGGTCACATGAGATCACCTGAGGTCACTGGCCTACGTCACATGCTCAAGAGATTTGGTGCCGCCAAGTCAAGTGCGTGGAAACCTGTAACCTAAATGAGGGCCCAGTCTGTGCCAAATCATCGAGCGCATCACGAGCGCGAGGAAGACGGCGAAGACCTCGGGGGTACGCCTGTGTGAATGACACTTGGCTCCATGCCTTGTGATGACTGATGATGCTCGTACATCTAATATAAATGTGTGAAATTAGACTTAACACATAAATCTCGCGTGGGATTGCACTAAGCCGAACCTTTTTCCCACAATTCCCCCTCCCCAAATGGAGGGGTCGGATCAACCAACCCCACATAGTGTGAGGATTTGAGCAGTGGTACACCAGGATAATAATTGGGCACAAGAAAATAAACAATTTTGTTTCCATGGCTATTTGATCAACATCCAAATGAGGACTTAGCGTGCATGGCCTACAATCTATATAAAAATTTAGTTTTTTTATAGACGGCATCGATTGATACCAACTCCATATTTGTTCTATCTGAGGGATCAGCTCTAGGAGACAAAATTGTTAATACTCGCTTAGACTTTGGTCGGCGCAGGGATTTGATCAATCATTCTTTCTGTGCTGAGATCTGCCATCATGTCATGTAATCTCGATAGTTTGCAGAGCTTATGAGAATGTATCTCATATACCTTGCAGACGGCTTATTCGTGTCAAATCGGATTATCGATCAATGATGTTTCAGCAGGATTGCATTCAGTTGGGTGCACTATATTTCAATCGTTTAAAATGTCGAACACGTCGCTTCTTACTGGGACATTTCGTTATGAATAATTCTTCATTTGCTACATTTCCAAACATTGCTGAGAATGTGATACGTGATTAAGAGTTTGGGTATTGCCGGATGTGAGCTGGTGCCCGCAGTATAGGTTTTTCTTGCCAGATCAAGCAGAGATTAGGGAAAGGGTGTGTGAGGGGAGAAGATACGTCCCGTTAGACACGCTCCACGCATCCCGTCAGATTTCTAAAACGAGAGCCCCCACACCGTCTTGTAGACAGCGCCCATCATCTGAGGTCGCTGCCACTACAGTGGCCATGGCCGAACTTGTGTGTCCACGGCTGGGGACAGTTATAAGGCAATGAGTTTTTTTAGTTCAATATCCAACGATTACATAGTCTTGCTAATTGGAGGTAGATCATTACACAATGTTCATGATGGTTGTAATCACTTCGTACCCTCCACGTTTGGGCATGAAGTTGATTGTAAGATTCCGCTACCTTTGATTAGTGGGCTCGTGAGCAGAGGCCATATATGGCAGCAGTCATAATGCTGTCTCGTTTTCCCGCAGACGCGGTGCTAACAGCTGATACCTTCAAATAATGGGGATGTGTGACTGTGTGTACTCGCATACATACATTTAGAGGTCTTTAGTTACCGAATTGAATCAGACACACTCAAACATGGGTCGCACTTATTCCCTGTCGTGAGAAAATCAAAGATAACTCTTAGCTTCCCTTCTCAAATTTTACTGTTCTCAAATTTTTTATTTTGTTCAAGTTGTTCCCCGTTTGGCTGTTGGAGTCGGAGTCTCACTTAAGTCCTTGAGGGACTTGTCACGGAGACCCCGACCCCACCACCCGAACGAGCAACTCCCACAATGAAGGGTTAATTTAGAAACCAACGTTTAACGCCCCACAAAGCACAGGGACTGCCATCCCGCTCAGGTCACTTGCTAGTCGGCCTACATCGGGTAAACTATGGAGCGCCGGAGCGTCTCAGGGAACCGATCCCAAGCCTGGACATGCACTGCCACCGTATGTTTCTGAGCAGCGGGCCGGAGCCCAACGCTCTACCAACTGAGCTACCGGGCCGGCATTGACATTTTGTTTAGCGTTCGCTCAGAGTTAGGTTGTCCCGGGAAGCTTCATATTTTTGTTGTGGTTGCTTACTACATTTTATCTGTATGTTTAATATCATCGGTGGTATTCTGGTGTATATGAAAGGACATTTGTGGCCACAAAGAAGTCCCACAAGCTGCAGGAGCAGTCTTGAGGACAACAGCTGAGGAGTATAGAAAATTTGAGTGAAATTCGATCAGAGGTGGCCTATGTTATGATGGTAAAGAGGGTTTGTGTTAAGCTATGGCCTCATGCTTAAGGTTATTCGATGATATGATCAAGGTCACATGTCATGGTCAAAGGTCATGGGTTAATATCAGATCCCAGTATTACGTATGTATGTGAACATACATTATTGGGAATGAATCATAGTGTGGCCTCAAAGGTCAATGACCTCAAGTCTCAACAGAAATTTTAGAAACATTGTATGGGACCTTCCGTTCGTAAACTAAGTCATGTTTTGGGGCATTTACGGTGGCTTTCTTTATAATCATGAAATTTCCGAAATCCAACCAAAATGTGCCCAGTGTAACCAGTGTCAAGATTTTACATAGTTCAATTGATTTTGCTAATAGGTCTTTACTAGCCCTCTTGTTTTGAATTAAGTGTTCACTGTGCGTACTAAGCTCACGAGTGCCTGATGCCCCTTTGATTAGCCTATGAGGTGTTAAGTTATGTGCCTAAATATTGTTGTGAATATTCGGGAACTATTGACCGTTGTTGAAAACCTTTAAAAATGCGCATGATTGATGAAATCTAGAGTTAAACCTTAGAAAAACAGTCAAAGTGCTCATTTTTTCGCGACCGACAAATATTGTCAACTTTCCATGAAAATTTGGTGAAAACCCTTTCATCTGACAAGAAACCAGGGCAGTATGTGCTGGAATCGATCTGGATAATTTTATATCATACCTATACATCTAGGCTTGGGGCGTAGGCAAGGGGTGGGGAGCGGCAGGGACAGACTCCCCCCTTGAGGGCCTGAAGGGCCCCCCTAAGGACACGGGCCGTGCGAAGCGCAGCCCGCCCGCACTTTGCTCTGTGGTCAAATTTGAAATTTCATATCAGACAGGGCCCTCTTAAGCCCTCTTCAACACTCTATTCTGAAACAATCAGGGCCCTTTTTACCCATCAGGGCCCTTTTGGTGCTGTCGCAGGGGCCCTTTTCGTGGCGCCGACCCTCCCTGAGCGAAATCCTGGCTACGCCTCTGCATCTAGGGACACCCTAAACATACGGACGCTCTCTGCATTACATCGTGTGAACAACGAAATAGCCCTCGAGTCTCCATGCCATTCATAGACGCAAAGTAAGTCCATAAACATTGCTCTGGCTTCTGGCAAAAGACACTTGGTTTGAATGAGAGAACATCTGCCAGAATTCCGTTGCATGATATATTTATGAGACACAACACGACTCCCTGACCCCGGCATATCTTTCAAACCAATGCACTGAACCCATAAGGTTGCAGCTTGTTACAGTTTTCACCGAAAATATAAACCCCTCATGGAATATTTAGCGTGATGTTTCCTTCGCAAAGTGGCATAAGAACATTTAAACAAAGACAATCCCCCAGACCCGAGAACAGTTTTCTGAATAATTTTCTTTTATTGGTACATGGTACCAAGAACACGCTTAAAATGCACATATGTCTTCCATTTTACGAGTTTCGAGTTACGATTCAAAACTTCAAACTGGTCAAAGCTTATATTTTTACGACGCTATCATACCACTTGATTCGTTTGGAAAATAGTTTGAAGTACCCATTACTATCCTGGTGATATCCAAAAGTTATAGCACAGCACGGAAACAACACTCAGAAGATCATGTCCAAAGGAGCTAAATTTTAACTATTTAGAGTACAATCTGTGCCTTTGTCTGTTTGGGTCTTCTTCATCAAAAATGTCGTGACAAACTTCATGCAAAAACCAACACCTAACTGCAGGTTTTCTCTGGCAGGTGCATACGCATTTATTGATTTGTTTATTGAGGTCATATGATCAGAAGTATTGGTGGTGATGGTATGGCGAAAAGATAAGGCCTGATTTCAGATTTAAGTCCAGTGATAGAATGCGTGAACCCTGCTCACCTTTTTGTTGACCTTTGAATTTTTCAGGCGTCCAGCACAGTGAGGACACATCGAGCAGAGGTGAAATGTATTTAGAATGAGAGTTTTGCACAATTTCCATCGCGGCCTACCTCAGACTGAGATAGTAGGATGTCCTAAAGGCAGCGTGGGATTTTGGGTAGTTTGAAAACTGTCCGGGAATTTCGTAAGCTGTCAGGGAGCCGGTCACTTAACAAGCTGTCAGGGCATTATATGCCAAATTTTATGTCACCTCGGCATTCAATGAGCTAGCCTTAAATCGAATGAAATGGAATGACTCCAGGAAGTTTAATAAGTGCCTGAAATCCCATACATTTCAACATACATATTTTGCGCGCGGCAACAGCTCCTTCCCTGCGTGCGCCTTCAATAAAATCAGTCCCTCACCTGACAGTCAACAACAATTAAATCAGCTTGTTGAAAAAGACAGCGATTATACCTATGAACAAAACTTTGCGCTGATTAAGCATCTAGCGTTATAAGCCAAGTGAGTAGCGATTCAAGCGCACTTAAATACAAACTAATAGCAGAAAAATTCCACTAGTGTGCCTTGAAGGCACTATCTTTGAAACCAAACATGCTACTGGACTACTTAGTCGTAAGACCTGCAGACAGCACAATCTGATCCCTAAGGGCTGGTATGTAAACCGCCTTAAGTCCCGTGGCATCCCGACCTTCACGGTCGTGTGGAATATTTGGTTCTTTTAACGCCCACACATCTCCGACCAGGGTGCTCATTTCCAGCATCTGCATGATGGAGCACATGGCTGCTGGCGTAACTGAGCACTTCAGAGCATCCGCAGGTGGAGATGATTGCTACGGCCTAGCAACGCATCAACTTGGAAGGGTATCAGATGTCATAAGTACTCTATGTGGGAGGCAGTATGGTACTAGCTTAGAGTTCATTCAGGAAATTTTAGTAGAGTGAGCAGTCTCCGGAGCAGGGACGTTGGGACGGGGAGACTGCCACTGAGCCACCGATCCATTTCTCTGCTGCTGCTGAGGCACAATCCTCCGCCTGGAATCACTCTCCATAGTGTAAAGTGTGCAACAGCCTCAATTAATTTTTCCGATGAGGCTACGCATTTCGGTGTTTGAGCCATTCTGTTAAATTAGGAGTGTATGTAGTTTGTATAGTAAAGTCTCAATATATGCATGGATTCAAAAAATAATGACGAATAAAGCCAACAATCATAGTCTTGGAGGCTTATCAACACATCAGCTGCCAGGATCATATGGCGTCACCAACGATATCCCTATTGGGAGGGTTTCCGAGGAGGCAAATTGTTATTTGTTAAGAGAAACCGCCGGGCCGCGATTCCAGGTCAACCGTGCAGAAATACAGTGAAGACAAATCCCCGGAGCCAGGTATGCTTAATATCAAGTTATATATATATATATATATATATATATATATAATAGGCTTGAGACAATGTCTTTTAATGATGGGCTTCTTGTATTCTGCCGATGAAGAAAAATTTTTTAGGGGAATTTTCCATGTGTTTGATGGATTTTAGAACGTATTTTAGTTTTCAATAATATGTATGATAATTATTAATGGTTTTAAAGTAGCAATCCTGTAAAGGATGGCCAAGAGCCCTGGGTTTGTTTTGTTTTGTTTTTGCCCCAAAAATAGCGGTGTGTGGAGAAGGGAGGATGTTGAGAGCTCACTGCCGGCTCCGCTCACCCCACTCGGCGTTAATCCTCCTGACCCATTCACCCGCTGTCACGCTGCGGCGATGAATAGGACAAGCAGGAGCGACGCCACCGATTGCTGGTAAAGGGGGGAGCAGCTCCCGATCTAATGATGATTGTGAGGGGAGGGGGAGACGAAACTTGAATTTGATTGCTGTCTTGAAGAAAACTGTCAAGGTGATGAAAAAGACTACAAGTGAAATATTTGCGTAGCTCCTGGTGTTAATAGAAAGGAAATAATTCAGGTCAAAGCCAAAACTTTGAAAGGGACATTTCTCCCTGGCTTACGAGCTGGTGGTGACGCCAGCGGAGCAACCAGGATTTGGCTTGGGGGCTAAGCTCCATATTTGGTCCTCTGCAGCTTGATGCCCCCCCCAGTCCTTGCCTTTTTTGTTAATGCAAAACTGTTTGTTCCAAAACGCGCAGTGAACCTCACTCAGGATTTTTCGCTTTCTGTTTATCTTGCAAAATAGTTGGAGGATCAGGAAATCTGACACTTTCTGAGACCCCATAAATCAATCTCGGAGTGTCCCCGAACATCGGTATCGGTCCCCGAGCCTCGTTCTCGGGGGCCCCAAACATCTGTTTCGTGGGCCCCCGTTCAACTCACCACACATTAAGTGAAAGGATAAGACCCTCTTGTTGCTCCATGTAAATCTTCTACATTACCTTCACTACACCGGTTTTCTCTAGCACGAAGACTTAGGTGTTACACGACGACACAATGTGGACCGGTTTAGCCAGTCGGGTATTAGGCAGCTGTCAAAGTCCACTATTCAGAGCAACTAACTGCTGAGATGTGTGCTTCGAAACTTTGGAAGGACATACACTTTAAATGCTTGGTTTGCGCCAATCCGTCCAGTCTATTACACGGGGTAGTTTCCCGTGTTGTATTGCGAAGCGAAGTCACCGGCGTTTCTCGCTTTTTAATGCGTATGCAAAGCTTAGAAAAAGCCGAAACTGAATTCCTGAGTAAACCAGCTGCTTTGCAATGAATTTTAGGTCTTTCAGAACAGTTCAACTACAGCAGATAAGGCCAGCAGAATCATTTTCACAGAAGCATGGACAATTTATTGAGAACATTAATCATTGAGCCTCTGTCTTAATGGAGACTGTTGCTCCAGCTTAGCACCAGTTTTAGAGGGGCTGCTAATCGTTCTTAAGTCACAAGCACATGGTAAGTTACTTGATATGTTTATATAAATCTAACATACCAAGTTGGCCTACACGACGCAATTCCGAGTTAGTATTCTCCCAATGACAGTTATTGAGCTCTGTGTGATCTACGTAAGAATGCAAACGTCAGCTCATAGGTGTTTGAGACGAATACGATTCATTTGCGCCTAATAGCTGTGACGAGATTCCAAGCAGTTCTCCGGAGCCTGATTTATCGTCATAAGTACACTCGAACTAGCAAAGGAGCGGACAATTTGGCAGTGGCCATTTCCGGTAGCTCAGCTATTAATGGCCTGCGGTCAACCTCGGACACCACCCTAGGGAACCGTACCGGTGCGTGCGTTAGACGGTCAAAATCAGCCCTCAAGATTAGCGGTGGAATTTTGGCAGGTCGCAGGGGTCGATAAGACCCAGACTGTACCGTGACCTCTCCTCCATCAAAAGTTTCGCGCTCCAACCGGCAGACGTCACTGCGAAAAGTCGCTTCGAAAAGTGTAACATCTGGAAATGATTTACACGAAATCTCAGTGATAAACGATCCACACAAATTAAGCGAAGAAGGGTAACAAAATAACGAACAAATCGAAACAGAACAGAAGTCAATAAGAAAGGCACATTGGAGGATCACATTGCAGAACAGAACGGAGCCTACACTGTAAAAAATTTGTACACCGTTGGTGCAAGCACAGACGGCTATCAGGTGTCAAGAAATCATAGCACCACTATGTTGTCGGGATGTTCCGAGTCATGTGGTATGCTTGGTGCTATCCCTGCGTTTTAAAAGGCACAGCTACGCCCCATATATCTATCGGGAGTAAGGCCGCACCCTTCACCCGACCAGCATCAACGAAGATTCACAAGAGTGCAGGCGAGATCGCTTAGAAGTGCAACCTAAGACGCTCGAGTTGTATCGTGAACTATTATAATCGATCGCCTAAAAGCGAGGCGTGTAACGTTGGACTTTTTAAGGGTGCAACGCGGCACGGTTAGGCTCACGCGCGCCGTCGGTTTTACTGCACGTGCACCACTTCCGCACGCGTCTCCCCACTTTGGTTCAGGACGCGACACGGAGCGGATGGGCTCTGAGCTATACTACTATTGTTTTTTTCGATCAGTTATTGATTAGGGCAACACAAGCTCACACCCTGTTGTAGGAATTCTGGGTGCCGGATCATCGATTTGTTTAGTGGAACTGCTTGGACTTAAGCCTTGTCACCTTACTGAGCAAGAGAGCCCAGCACCACCGAGTAATTTTGCGCCTTTTACCTGCCAAGTAACCACGAGGACATTGGCTGGTATTCTGCCTTACCAAGACGAGGAAATAAGGTAAGGCAACCTGAACCTATGGTACTTGACCACCAACACCGTGGCGTTGCATGAAAATAATTGACTCTGAATTACCTACCTTCCTCAATTTTTTAGATGGTCTTACCAGGACGGTCTTCACCAGTGGCGGATCTGGATTGGGTTGTTTGAGGGAGGGGGTGGGAAATTGTCCCAAGTCGTGATAAAACTTTTTTGAAAAAAATCGGGCAAATAGTGTGGTTTTCAGGGAGATCGCCTCGCTCCCCCTGGATCGGCCAGAGGTTTGAGTGGACGGGGGAGGGTGGGGCTCATGCACGTTTTGAAAAAAATAGCTGATAGAAAACTATGCTTTCCTCAACAAACAAAAAGAAAATATTTTCGGGTGGGCTATTATTTTTTCCTCCTTCTTTTCCTACAAAGAGCGATCAAGCATCTGGCGCCCATGCTGCTTCGTGGCATTCCCGAAAGGCCTCAGCGCATACGCAGATCCAGGGGGCGTGGGGGGCACGTGAGAACTTCAAAAATATTTACAACAAACTACAATACATTGGGAAGACTGGGTATGGTTGCATCACGGATTGAATTATTCTATGCAGTGCATTTTTCTCAAATTTTAACTGGGGACCGCAGAAGGAAAGGGGCAATATCAGGACTCAAGGGGGTATGTTTCATTAGTAGAAAGGGGACTTTTGGCTCTTGCTGTGCACAATAATTCCTGCTGCATGCGCATTTTCGTAATATCACCATTGTCGTATACATCACGGCTAATGAAGGTCACTTCTATCCCCCAGCTGCCCTTACACTTCTTGGCATATCATACCATGCCCAAAGTGTATGCATTTCTCCCAATCTCCCTCCCTCTACCTGAAATTCTGAACAAGCTGCCTCAAACCAGCAAATTTACCAAAGGGCTGCCCTCACCAGATCTCGTCAAAACCTGTAATAGTTTGCAATCTAGAATTTAAGCTCCCCAACCATCTGGTCAAGTCTCCTGATATATGCTGCAGATTGGTTAAACGAACCAAAAATAGGGCACAGACACACGCACACATTGATGGCATGCTGAGATATTATGTTCAAACATAATGTTACTTGCTCTTTGCCCTCCCCCCAGTTTAGATACTTAGCCCCTATCCTCATGGCATTGTATGGAAATAAATGCTTTAGAAAAACCCTTTGCACCTTCCAGTGCTGGGCACGCGATCCAAAAATAAGTGGTTTGCTATCGCCATTCCGCGATAGAAAAATGACGTTCCGCAATCTTGGAATATTTGTTTAAGTTTAAATCAAAATTCGGCAATTTTTTATTCTAGGATCTGTGTTATGTTTGTGGTTGGAGTCCTTCATTATTCTGGATATCTATTTTACCTCACTTGTTCATTTATTTTTAAAAGGGGTCTTAATATGATAACTGAAATAGTACTGAGTGCTTATTTTAGTCCTTCTTTGTTTCAGGTGGCAGCGCAAAGGCAAGAGGAGAGCCAAATTCCCGGTACTTCATCAGAAGTTTCCGCCCCGAAACCGCGTTGGCGCGTTGGGGAAAAGTGGCGCTATTCCTGCATCAGCACGTCTTTTGCCGGAAGGTTAACCAGGGTTTAGCGGTGGCTATTCAGGTCCACGTGGTGAAGCTGATGATGAGGCTATAGGCCAAGTGGAGGACATGCCACGAGGCCTGCGGTGCGGTGCAGAGGCCGAATAGCAGGACAGAAACGGGCCGGATACGTGTTTGGGTTATGTGATCGGTGTGGTTGGAGTATTTGCTTCGAGTTTTGTCGTAATATCGCTAATACAAGACTGCCGTTATTTGCAGTGTTACCTCCGAGTCGTTCCATGCAAGACAGTTTCGGGAAGGTCATGTAAAGGCCTGAAACAAAACATATGGTTTTGGAAACGCGCGTGATTGTACAGCTCTTGCTTTCTACCGGGGAATGCTATTCCATCTCCGAATTCAGAGGTTCGTTACTTGCAACGAATTTTAGTTCTGCAGAACAAAAATCATGGCCGTTGCTGGAAACAGTGCAGGTCAGCACTGGAAGTGTTACGTCACACTCTTGAGCGAGCACAAACGCACGAAAGGTATGATGATACACTTCTAAGAAGCGCAGGGCAGTACTGGAGCAGTGCAACGTTACACTTCATAGGTAACCAGTAAAGTACGAAAGGTTTTACGATACACTGATAAGCAGAGCAAGCTAGCACTGGAGAAGTGCTAAGTTACACTCTTTTGATCAACGGTAACGCACCAAAGGTGTGACAAGGCACGGTTAAGGAGCGTCGGTACACTGGATACCAGCGCATGTTACACCCTTTAGGCGAACGCATGTCCGTTTAAAACGTCCGTTCTCCCTCCACGCTTTAAAGATGCGTTGTTGCACCAACGGTGTACAAATTTTTACAGTGTAGCAGATTTGTTTTTCTTTGTTATAATCCGGCTATTTTATTCCCTGGGAGAGACATTAAAGAACAATGCCGCCGCTAGGAGCATCATAGGGGATCCAGCATGGTCAAGTGACAACGTAATGAAGTGTCGATGTACGGGTGAGCTTGCAGATAAAAAGAGTAGAGAAAGGAGAGCTCAACATAAAAGATACAGAGAGAGAGAGAGAGAGAGAGAGAGGGTGGGTGGCGGTGTGAATAGGAGAGGAGGGGAGAGGGACAACTTTGCAGGAAACATTATACAAGTATGCGTTGGTAATACACGAGCATACAATGCACTAAGTGCGTGAGCTCAGCTAAATACTAGGGTTTCCAGGCGGATGCAAGACGAATGCATGGGCGCCGAAAGCGGGGGGACGGGGGGGGACGCGTCCCCCTGTTGGCCAACCAGGGGGGACGCCCCCAAAAAAAATTTTGGGGTCAATCGTCATTAGTGCTGTCAGGTGCCGAATATGCTCAAAATTCGCCTACCCCGGTCAGCACCAGCCAGGGTTCATCCCCCCTGCGAAAATTCCGTGGCGGCGCCCCTGGACGAATGTATGATATTTTGTAGTTGTACAAAGCCATTAAATTGTTAACTCCTTATGCCACGGCTGCTCTAGCATACAGAAGCACAAGGTGATTAAACTCATATTGGTTGTTTTATAGGATATCCGGAGCATCTTAGCCTTACCTCGGCCAAATTAAGTATTATACCAAAAGGCCCATCTGAAGGTCAAGGAACATTTTTCGTGGAGCAAAGCAGTGACTCGGTTCCGTGAGTGAGGATCAGTTGTTTCCTAACTAGATTGGGGCTGCGTTATTGGGCATCCCCGTGCGCCTTCGGCACGGCGGAGGCGTCCATCTTCGTCGCTGGCGAAGATAACCGCAATAACTAACCCGAGCTGACAGATGGGTGAAGCATAGAGCGGGCCATCACCGACAGAGAGCGTCTAGTAGAGACAGTCGGTCAGATAAAAGCAGTGGGAATGCGCCAGTCAAGAGTGACAGCTTGACCGCCAGTTGGCATGCTGGGAATGTATAACAAATAGGTACCTATGTCAGCCTTCTCATCGCTCATTATGAATGAATGATAATTTATAACGGATCTGGTACCTTACACGCATTGAAAAGATTACCTACATATTCTGGAAACTGATGTATAGACCTAAGAGCTGCAGCTGATTATGTATTCTACAAATGAAGTGATTACTAACGATCCCTCTCTGAACAGTTTAAGCGAATGGGCGGACAGCTGCCACTTTATCTCTGGATCGGCGACGCTGTCCTGGCAACATCTTGACATGAATGGTAATTCAATACCAGCAGTAGCAAGACAGGACACAGAGGTGTGGTTCAGTGAACGTGTGTGACTGCCGTGTGTGCACTCCGCTGAATCGCAGCCTCGCGAACGGCGGCGCACAAACACAGCGCCGCCAGACGGCCCCATCAAGCCGGGCAATCAGTTGTAACTCTGCTGGCATAAGAGCACATTGGTGTTCGCAAGTGTTTGCTTCGCCACAATAAAGGGTGCGGCCACCGTGTGACCCCATTAATGCGGACTGCGACCCAACGCCCATGATAGGATCAGGCGACGCTGCGATGTTCACTGGGGGCATTGTTGCACACTGGCCTTCCTTTCTCCTGCTCACCGTGGACATGTGCACTGGTTTAAGTGATTTCGCCTCTTAACCTGATCAAGACCTCTAGCATGGAACGAAAAATGTTAACACATTCACTTGCCGTCAAAATGCCCGGAGCTGGCGTAATGTTTTGACCCATTCACTGCACCAATAGGGAAAGATTTTGCAGCCTAGCCAAAGCTGTCAGACTTTTTCTGCAGTCATGCCCGGGCAAGACTGGTGACAGACGTGAAATATTGCATCCGGATTTGGTAGTCGCTGATCTGTCTGACGTTGTCTGGGTCGGTTGAAGCGCGGGGGTCGTAAGGGGAAGTCTGGGAAGCACCATTTTGTAGCTGGCCTCGTCGCGGCGACAGCAACCCCAGGAGTGCGATGGAGATGGAGTGATAAGGCCCGAGTTGGGACAGGCAGAAATTGATTAAATCATGCTTTTATTCGTAATTTTTCACAGAAAAAGTGTCATTTTTCGCTACCGGGAAAACTTGTGCTGTTACACCGAAATAACGCAAGCTTAACTAAAAGTGGTGTTTCATTCTTTATTGTCCATTAACACGCACCCCGCTGGGGGGGCGAAAATTTGCCCCCTCCTGGTTTTCCCCAGATAACACAAAAACGAAGAGACGCAGAACAACGAAACTTACTGTACCTTATCCCTGATTAATTTTACACATCTGAAAATTTTTGAGTTAAGGTCATGTCAGGTCAAGGAGCTATTCAAGGTCAAGTGACCCGACCTCAAAACCTAAAATCACGAGTTTGAAGCAGCGCACTGGGAACATCAGCGAACCGATCAGTTTGAAACTTCCACAATATGATAAGGTCATCAGGGTGTACAAATCAATTATCTCGGAATTTTGATATTGTTGACCTAAGATGGGGTCAATTTTTTGGTCACCCCATTATAAGTCTATGGTGAAAAATCGAATGGGCTCGTTTTCAGTGAAAACTGAATAGATAAAGCTGAAAATCCTCAAAACGTCTATTCTCACCACGATCTTAACCATAAAGTTGGGTTTTTGAGCATCTGACCTCTCAAAGGTCATGTCAGGTCACGGCAGCATAGAGTGATTGTTTTGCAAATAACTTCTCACTGAATTGAGATAAAGCTCCCATTTTGCTTGCATTGTGCTTATATTGTCATGGGGAGTCGATTGATGTGCAACATGACCATACCAGGTCACTCTGTGACCATGACCTAGCTAGAGGTCAGGTCATTTTCACTATTTGACCTAACAAGGTCATATTATACATCATTCGATTTGCCGCGATGAGAGGAATCCAATAATGCACAAAGATTTCCCCTAGCTCCCCTGAGGGCAGATCTAGAGGGAGAAACGTATGTACACTACTCTGTTGTAAGCCTATGGAACCTTCTTTGACCTATGCTGGCCTCAATATTGACCTGACATAAAAACTCTTCGTATAAAATATTTTCGTCTTGTCAAGAGTTTTCGAACGCCGCCCGTAATTTTCCTTTAGCTTCCGTGGGAAATTAGATACGGAGGGAGGGGGCGAAAAACGCCCCCCCAGCGGGACGCGTAATGCAAGGGACCCCAGCGGGGCGCGTGTTAAGTCCAGAAGAGTCTGGCTCAGTAAGGATGGGATTCTACCCTAGGTAGAATCCCATCCTCTTTATCCTCACCTTTCCTCATCCTTACCATCTCCTTCCATAGTTTATAATAATCACTTCATACTCATTGCGACAACACTTTAAAAGCCACCTCATTTGTGTGGAAGTGTGAGTAATACATGATAATCCGGTAAGGGAAAATAATTGGATATACAGAGGGAAGTTTTCGTATCGGTGTTTGTTAACAGAAATGTGCATACATTGAGTGATGCTGCTCCGCAGTTTTTATCACAAGACTGGCGAGATCAACAGTCTCCAACATACGTGTTGACGAAAATAAACGCGATTACCGAACGGACCCGAAGCATCCGCGAGGCGTACCTCGCGAATAGCTAAGAAAAATTTACGCACGACCAGGCCCGTTCGTACCAACGCTTTTGGGGAGCTAATAACTTAGCAAATAAGTGCCGCAAAAAAGAAATTGGCACCATCAGGTAGCTGTATCGCTTAAGTACAACGAACTAAATTTCCAAGCAGGACCGTTACCCTACATACCAGGGCTATGCATTTCCCCGACACCTCGCAGCACCCTCTAAATAAAGATTTTGGAGAGCTCCAGTGCTTGAAAAATAATTGCAGCCAAAATGAGCGTGAGTTTTGCTAAATATGCCTATATTTGTGAAGTTATTTGTATGTCATTGTATACTTTTTATACTTAGGTGGTGGACTCCATCCATCGGATGCAGTGTCTATAAATGGCCTTTAACTTCCCATAACCATGGCGTGTTCTGCGTCTCAGGAAGGAAGCGGTTTAGAATAAGTACTCGAACCTGTCTTTCCCTTCAGCTCTTTCTGTACTCGCTTCGTATATTTGAAATATATAGATGAAGTGTATTGCGGACGAATAATCTAAAGAATTCGTTTATTACCGAGCGGTGCGTAACACCAGCGAGGTCTATCCCTATGCATATGGATAAAGTTGCACATGTGAGCGACACAGTGCGATCCGGGGCCGCACGATCGTCACGCTAACGGAAAGGTTATACTTCTGCGAAAAGTGTCGCACCGGAGTAAAACTTTCAGTCATGGGTGTTGGCAGTGGCGGATACAATGGGGGGAGGGCTGGGGGGTCAAACCTCCCATGTCAGAGTGTCTATAGTTAGAGCACAGGTGAAGGCTAATCCGGGGATGCAGAGGGGAGGCTCGTGCTCCCTAGCCCCCCTCCCCAAGAAGTCGTGGATCCGCCACTGGGTGGTAGCATCAATTCGATTACGTTATCAAATGTTAGAACAAAACTGTAAACCTACATACAAGAAGTGTTCACTTCCTCAAGACCTTGAAATACTTCCCCAGAAAGAGGTTGGAGAAGCTTCAGAGCTGGAAAAACCAAATACTCGCAGCCGAAATAGGCGTGAGCTTCAAAAAAGTCTGAGTTTTTGAGGAGTTGTTTGACTGTGGTTAATGGCGATAAAGTTATTTGTTTTTTTCAGAAAATCCGACAGTAAATTTGAAACAAAATTTTCATGCATGATCCTCTTTCTCGGTCGTGTTCTGTAATTGATTGTAGGACATTTATTTATCACCGCTGGGCCTACTGTGCGAATTCGTCGCGGTTATGTTAGGCAATAAAAGTGAGCCATCCAGAAAAGTTTCAGCGAACTTTCACTGGTCGAGTAGAAACAGGAGCCTCCGCTCGGTTATCGCCTCAGGTATCGTCAATAAAGCGTTCTACTGCTGCGTAAAATGCACCACTTGTGTGTTGCCATCACTCGGGCTACTTCTCAACGTACTTCTTTCGACCATGCGCTGTATTTTTAGTGACCTTTAAACGTTGCTTCTGACTCATGCTTGAAATACACAATATTGTGTCTTTTCGGGTATCTATTGTGTCTATATTGTGTAAATATCGGTATTTATCGATATTTGGTATGAAGCAAATAAATAAGAATAAGAGCTTATAGGCATTAAGAAGTATAACCAGAGTTCACCTTTATCTATCTCTCCGGTAAGCTTCTCAAGTATTATTACCAAAATGGGTTTGCAAGTGTTTTTTATCTCTTAAAACTGTGCGGGTTTTTCCATCTAAAAGTCACGATGGAGTGAAACCACTAAGATTCAGTACTCGAGTTGGCGTGGGGTCATTCATATATATTTTCCTTGATGTATACTCTCCTTCTGTATTATCTTTTGTTATTGTTTCAGTGATCAGCGGGCCGTTTTGATGAAATGATGTCCCGTGCGTTCACATGCACCCTGCAATACATTTTTATGCGGTTCACAAGCCCAGTACAAACCATTTTGTCAAAATAATCCCGATCAAAAGCCTGTCTAACTCATTTGCGTATAAATAATTTTTTGGAGGCATCACATCTACTTCCTAATTTTCCATCTCCTCGTGAATCTCCACCGATAAGGGTACAAAATGTAAATTGCCCACTCTGCCAAGTGACGCAGATTTCGCTACGATCTCGCTGTGTCGCGCCACAATAGGACATTTGATCATGCTTGACATTGTCTGGATGTCAACACTTCTGTTTTCCCAATTTCGCATGCGATAAAGTGGAAAATTATCCTCACGTCATAAGTAACATCTTCATTTCCAATCTTGGATTGTGGAACTAACGCAAGAAAGGTGTGGGGTGAGTTTTCAAGTAATGTGTCTATGTCAAAGTTTTACCTTTATATAAAAGAGCGTGTAATTTAAGTTTCCAAGCCCTTCCGTGATGTTGCATAGTGCTGGGCACTCTGTCAAACATTGGTCAGCGTCCATCATCAAAAGGATCTGATATGTGCGTGATTTTATCATGAGAAATTACGATTTTGATGTTAAAACTTTGGTTACACGTACAAAAGGGGTACTGGTCATTAAAAGAATATATTTGATCAGGCACAGACCATATGACCACATGATATACAGACACAGATTTAATATCACACTATTTCCATCAATACTGTCAGTTCACAATGATTCCACGATTATCCATTGCTTTTAGTGGTGTAGCAGTGGTGTAGTGGTGTAGGTATTGGCATGTATGCCGATACCTACACCACTATTGGTTATTTGTCTTATTTCTTCTCTAAAAAAAACGTGCTGTTCCTGGTGACCTCAGATAAAAGGAGCTCACCAGCCCTGGAATGTCCTGTGGTAGGCCAGGGCTTGGGAAGTCTATTCATTATTTGGGGTAGGGAGAAAGGTAACCGCAGAGACAGAAATGTGAGGCAAACTTTGATGCTAAGGACGGTGGGTTACAGTTGGAATTATTCCGCTGGGGCTCTTTTTAGTAACAAGGTGAATAATAATCTGATTGAAGAAACTATTAGGCACAAATTGACAAAGAAATTGGTCCTATTCGGAGCATAACTGAGATGCCACAATCACCTGATCGAGTCTTCTGACACTTTTGCTAACTGGCCACTACCCAATCTAAAAAAATGGTGGGAAGCTTGGTATGGTGATGCGGCTTATCTCGTCCAATGAAATGCAATGTAAGTGCAATTTCAATTACAAATAAGACCCATGTTCGACTTAGAACCATGAATCTTTGAGTGAAGATGACTTTGTTAAAGGATATCTCAACGTGTTTGCACAACAGCACCATTGATATCAAAGAAGAAAGAAAAACATTGCGGACGCTGAGCGCCCGCTAGGTTTTTCCTCTTCTGTGGATCAAATGTCCCATATGAGCGACCCGGCCTGGCCCCACCCGTATTGGTCCAATCGTCATGTTAATGAAAAGATGACACATGCGCAAATGTGTCATATAGAAATGAAAATTGCACTCGTGGGTAGCGGCATCGAATCCATCACGTGGACGCTGAATCCCATTGTGGAAGCGCCGATACACGCATCTTGGGTGGTTGACACTTTAAGGGGTTAACATTGACCTGCAGGGGGTGCTGCGACCGTTTCAAGGGGTACTGAGGGTCGATGACCTGGCCAATAATGCCACTCGTGTAAACATGGCTAGTGAAGGTTCGCTTGGTTACTGCCAATAAATGTATTCTAATGGTGTCTATTATCCGCTCTTAGAAATGGCCAAAGTGAGATGAAATTGTTCGGATGGGAGAATGGAGTTGCCAGAGATGAGAGATTAATTTTTTTACATCTTTCAATTCCATTCCTCTATTAAGCAGTACACACATAGTACCATTTTAGAAAACTCAATACGCTCAGTTCAGTCGTACACGATTTAGGAAGGCGGAGTTCAAATCAGATGAAGTTTAGGTGGGGGCGAAAGTTGTGGACGGATAATTGGTGCCAGACAAGTGACTTATCCATAATGTATTTACGCAGCACTTGCATGCAAGTTTTACACGCATAACCGTTAGGAACAGGTCTTCAACAATATGCTTGTTCCAGCCTAAAGCCATAGCGTGACGGTTGTGATTTCCTTCAATAAGCAACTATCCAAAACCCACTGGAATTTGTGATTTAGTGCATATTTCAGAGGGGGCTTATAAACATAGCTCAACACTCACAAATGGACTATTGTCAGCGCTCTCGGCAGGAATTCAGTAACGTTTGATTTACGGCCCATGGAGAGTGGCTACCAGGATTAGAGGGTTAAAAATGCAGAGTTTTCGATTACTGACGGAACAATAGACATGACGACAATGCGAAGACCGGCGCTCCCGCCGATCGATGATTCCATCGTCTGTTCAGCTGACCACGAGGACCTTAAAGTCTGTCATACTTAATTTTGAATTCGGTTACAAGGCTTCACCACAAATAAGTAAGGCAATAAGGATCGTTTCAATGCCCAAAAAGAGCATTGATCTAAAAAAACAAGCACTGTAAGACGAAACAATCGTTTAAAGGAGCCACTTAAGGCCTTTGACCTCTCGTGAAAAACTTATGATTTAAACCAAAACAAGTTAAGCCGTCAGTTTCATGAATTAGACATCTGCCAAAAGCTTACAGATTTTCCGCAATGTGACTGGGACAGATGCCTTATGGAGACAGAGAGAAGCCTTCGAACCATTTTAAAGGCTCCCGGGGGCCATGCTTTTATTGCTCCTTTCCCGGAAATGCTAACACTAAGCCTAAGTGAGATTGTAGCACTTTCGAATGTGAGGAAAGACATCACGCAGAAACGCAGAATGCAAAATTTCTGAACACTAAGAGAGTGGGAGGCCTGCAAAACTTGACATATATCACAGAATGAAAAAAACCAGCAGCGAAGGGAAATAAGCTAAGGTAGTTGCTTTTTAGTTAGTTACTTGGTTCGTTACCCGGTTACGCTATTTGGTACTGAAACTGCGATGGGTTTCAGCCCTAAAAGTGTTCATATGACGACGCTTCTTTGTTAGGTGAGCTAAGCAGAGAGAGAGAGAGAGAAAAAAAAAGAGAGCTGACCATTTCACCAAAATTCATCAAAAAGCTTGATGGAGTTTTGTTAGTGACAATTTTGTTTTAAACACCGCCGGCCCATTGCATTGAAACACATGCCACAACACCCACACGCAGAGACACACAAAACGCTTGCAGCTGTTTACCTGGTTCCGTCCGCAGCCTGGAGAGCCAGTAGTTACGGCGCCAGCACAGCGCTGCCAACACCGGAGCGGGCGACACTCCAGCGCCGTCGCCGTCGACGACCTTAGACACACCCGCGTCGGCACCGACTACTCAGACGCGGAGCTCGAGTGGACGCTGCTCCGTGGCGATGCACCGTGGCACAACTGGCGGCGCGCGTCCGTCATCGCTGGGCCAGCACCGCTGCCGCCGTCGCCGGCGGCGCTTCTGCACGACCCCTGACCCACCGCAGCGGCTGGCGTCTCCCGGATCTGACCCCTGCACCCTCTTCAGCTCCTCACTCCTCAATTGCACACCTAGGAGCTGGGCCTGACCCACAGCATTGTAGGTGAGAGAGACTGAGGCCCGACCTCGCCGCGGCACTGCGCGGCCACCCAGGGCGCGGCGGCCGAGCTGCTCAGACGGCCCCCGCCACCTCATTGGCTGGTCGGCTGCTAACCGCGTCCCGTGGTGACCAACGGCGCAGCGTTCGCCGAACATCGCAACGTCTTTGGCTTTGTCCATTAGACCAACTATTATTTCTCCAGGATTCATGACCCCTCGTAAAAACACTGGTCGCGTTTGTACGGCCAATGGTTGTGCTTTGGCTGGCTCTAAATGAATAAATTGCAACAGAATGCTTTCTATCCTTAGAACACGAGCGTGGGAACGGGGAACAGGGTCCATACCCCTGTATCCTGGTTGGAGAGCCATCCCATGAAGATTCCCCTTCACAGTTTTGCATAGGTAGACGCAATTGTGTGGACAATTAGTATAAATTTGTTATGTTTTATACAGTTTATGCAAATGATCAGTTTAATCATATTCTCAGCTTAATTTTGTGAAAGAAGGGTCAATTCACTTAGTAGTGAATTATAAGACCTCTCATTAAATCTTCAATCTCTTCTCAGTCTGTTTGCCACCTGTGATAATTCGAAGAGCCAAAATACCGGAGATCGCCGTTTGTATCAACAGACTTTAGCGCAGAATACACTGGCTTATTTTGTTAGTCATAAACTTGTTAACCGCGCGGTAAATTGAAGAGGAGCCCAACAAATAAATCTCCCAGGATATTGATTGACGTCAGTTGGACTTCAACCGCAGTTCATGCGATTCTCGGTCGTGGGCTACCGGGGCCAGTGTTAACACGCGCATTGACGTGGGTCTGAGCCATCTTTGCTTTGACGGGGCGGTACCCCCTAAGATCTCGAGAACTACGCTAGGTAGCGAAAAAAACGGTAAACGGAGTTAGGTAGCCCATCTTATTCTCCATCGAAAATATTTGAACTATTTTTTCAGGTCACTAGAGGCCAAACATGCCGTCATAGGGATACCGTGTAAAGGGAGGTTTTCGGTCATTACATCTGAACAAGTAAAGATACAGCAAAACAATGCAAACCATTGGAATCCTCGCAGCAGTTCGAGTCGAATGGTATATAACATGACCTTTATAGGTCAAATCAGGTCAAATATGGCATTTGAATTGACCTGAGATCAGGTCAAGGTCAAATTAGGTCAAAATGCATATCATTAGAACCACAAAGACAAGTGCAATCTAATAAAGCTCGATTAAAGACTCTATCGCCATCTATTGCCAAGTTATTTTTTAACTATTTTTCCCATGTATTTCCAATGGAAAGGTCATGGCTCGTACCTGACCTTAGGTCATCGATATAAAAATACCGGAACATATTTTAGAGAACTCGGTGGGCCCATTATGTGATATGAGTTTCAATCGGATAAGCTTACTGTTCCGACTTATGCTGTCTTAAATTGTTTAACGTCAGGTCACTTGACCTGTACTGGTGACCTGACCCGAGAAAACCTAACCATAAAATTTTGGAAAAAAACTGTAAAAATGATGTGGTATGCAAAGTACGGCGGCGCTATGCGCCGCCAATTTTTTATTTATTTTTTGCTATTTCTGAACAAAACCCGAGGGTGCGGGTACCCGCCCCCACGTCAATGCGCGTGTCTCAAGAGAAACAGCTCGAGCCTCCGTTCACAGTTGGAGCGTCATTCAACTCACCCTGGGGACGGAACTCGCAGCACGCTCACTAAAATCTGGCCACCAGACAGGCCAGATTTCGAAGTTGATACAGACACGAAGTTGATACGTGTTCAACTTAGTGACGGTTCCAACTTCACACTGCGCTGGCGCTAATTTCTCTGAGGGAGGGAAATTGACAGGCCGCGTTCGAAAACCGGGCGTCTCACGAACTTAGGGCAAGCAATGGGGTAGAAACAGCCGGGAATACCAGGAAATATAAATGTCGCAAATGTTAGACTACCACCGTCATATGAATCACTTGTAAGGCATGTAGCATACTAATTCTCCACGGTGAAGTAGGAATACGAATCAAGATATTCCAACAGGGGCATCTCAGAACTAAAAAGTAAAAGCTACCTGGAAACTGATGAGACAAAATACTTGCTTTCGCCTGGTTGGATGGTAAAATCGAAATGTGAGCATCTATGTCCTACTGGTGTGGTGCTGTAGTTCGCGTTTTTTCTATTCGTGCATTTCCTTAATGTGCTGAAATACTAGTATTATTCTCTTCACTTGTTTGAATTATTCTTATGGTTCAATAAAATATTTGAAGCACCGTAACAGCGTTATGCCCAGAAACCATTTCAACAGGTTTGAGATGGCGACGCCGTATAACCTTCGCAGTTATTACGTCGTTAAACAGTTATCACTATTATAATGATGCGAGGCAGTTTAATAGAAAATTTTCCCCGCTGGTGAACCGGAACGTCGGGAATCTATAGCTCTCTCTGCTCGGTCTAGCACTTATGTTTGACTTTTCATTTGACCGTGGACAAAATAATCTCCCACCATCAGCCTACCTTGCCTTAAGTTAGTGCGTCGTCGGGCTCCGAAATGAAATCGCCCACATTGTCCCGAGGCAGACGTCGAAATCCTCATGGGATAGCTGGCGGGAGGAGTTGCGCCTCTGCTGGCGTTAGATGAAGGTGGACTGAAGAGCTGAGAAGCCCCTGACAAGTTAAAATATGTTTTCCCGAGAATATTGCCTTTTTCTGTTCTCTGCGGAACATAACATGGGAGACAGTTACGGCAAGGAACAGATGATAACTTGGCTAGTAATATTTAAATACGTAACAGTATTTCACAGTTTAAGGCAACAAGGTATGCTTTTCGCTCCCAAGCTACAGTGGGAAAAAAATCGCCTGCATTTGCAGGAAGCAGGCGATTTTTTCAGTGCATTGGGAGATACAGACCGGTACTGGGACTGCACGGGTAATTGGGAGGATGTTCCACGGAAAAGCCCATCGAAATGACATTGCGGAGGTACCAACCCAAAACAGGACCGCCATTTCTAACTAATCTCATACTAATCTGACTAAATCAAAAGCGAAAGTCCATGACTCGCGAAAGAAACGACCAGAGCCATTCATCATCACCCAGTGGCGCAGGCAATTTTCGACTAAGAGAGTCTGACTGCTGTCGCGGTCCCGTCCGGAATCGGGCCCATCCCATGTGTTTTCACGTATAGTATGTTGGCCTACATTTCTAAACAAAATATTTTCTGCTGTGATTTTTTTAAATGTGTTCCAAATTTTTTAGCGTTTAATTTTTGGGAGCGCGGCAGCGTAGTGGCTTGTGAGTTTGCTTTCCACGCAATTGAACCGGGTTCAGGACTCGGCAGATTCCCAGCACAAGGAGCAATCTGGCTCCCGAGAATCCCTTCCAGCAGGGAAAAAACTGATTATGCCATATAACCCTATCAGTTAGTGGATCGATAAGCCACACCAATCCTTTCATTTCAGACTTTGATTGTTCTTAGTTACACCAAGAGTTTCCAAACTTATGTCACCAAATATTATAAATGGGCCATATAAGGTAGGCGGCTGCAATGACAGTACGTTTTGGGCACATTTTGGAAAATTAAACATTTTCGTGTACATGATATTATACCTGACACTACTTCAGTTTACTCTGGTAATCACACAGAGCACCCTGAATACAAGCTTTGACCTTGAAGCTATTGAAGGTCGATAGTTTTGGGTACCTAAGATTATGTGGATGAGTGGTTCAGTGGATAACATTCCTGTCTGCTGAGTCACAGGTTCCGGGTTCAAGTATCGGCAGAGCCCCCGAATAAATTGATATAATCTCCCCAGTCCCTTCCAACAGGATTAGGGATAGTGATGCCATATAACCATGACTGTTGGTGCGTCGTTAGACCCGAATAATTATTTTTAGTACGTAGCATTGCAGTCTCCATCCACAGGAAATTGTTACCTTTATTTTGCCCAGTGTCAAAGTCATGAACGCTTTAAGGAGGAACGGACGAAAAAACGGAGCACTATTGAAGGGATATGGGAGAGTGTACCTCAGACGCTGTGTAAAGCCTGTTCTGCAAACGGGTCCAGCTGAACTAACCGCAGCTATTTTCTTGTCCTTGCTATGTTGTAAAGGAGCAAATTGTTGGTGCAATAAGTACTCGAGATAGCTATTGCTTTGACTCGCCTGTGTTTTCGTACTCAGTACGCCAAAACCCCTTTTTCTATGAGGCTTCTCATCGTCGAAGCATTTTCATCATATGCAATATCTTTGAATTTTGTTTCAAATATGCAAAGAAACGAAAAAATCGACCTCAATAGAAGGGATATGGGAACGTGCCCCAGACACTATAAAGTACATATTCCGGCCCAGCTTGGTGTAAAATGACCAATGCAGTCAACGCGCCCTGAAGCCCATATAACGACGAGGCTATTATGTATGATGCAACCGCTCACTCGTCCCTTCCTGACACTTCAGACGGCGCCGAACCAACACTTGACTGGCCCGCCAAAGCAACACTTGCCCCCGAAATAAGCCCTTTGGGCCACTGAAACCAGTATTTGGGGGGGGCATCCTGAGACTGTCTCCCAGTGCCCCTTGGAACTTACTCTCGGGAGGCTCTGGGACCAGCTTAAGGGGGAGGGACTGAGACTCGATGGTGCTCTCTGAGACTAAATCTCAGGACCCCCTGAGGCAAAGTCCAGGGGGTCCCTGAGACTTACTCAAGGGTCCACTAGACCAACACTCGGAGGTACCCCTGAGACTTACTCTCGGCAGGCCTCCTGAGGTAAACTCCAGTGGGTTCTTAAGACTTACTCTAGGGGTACCCTCAGACCAACACTCGAGGACACCCAAAGAGAAACTCTTGAGAGACCTCCTGAGACTGGTCTCGATCAAAAATAAGGTGTGTCCAGAACGGCGGCGCCTCCCTCTGAACCCGTCAGAAAAATCCCAGGAGGACTTCAAACACCCCACTCCACATTGGGTTGAGGGTTAACTCGGACACCAGCAGACATAAAAAAGCCAAGGACGGCAATGTGTCTATATTGGCCCAGAGATTAGAATGATATGCTGCACGGCCTTGAGGATATGATTCAACTTCCCAGATCATGCCAGTTACCAAGCTTATTCTCGCCTCCTGTTTCGTTCAAAAGTTATAGATTTGAATGCACTTGAAAAGCATGATGCTTGTTTACCCTTGTTGACCATATCATTGACCCTGACATTAAAAAGGCTAGAAACATATTGATTCGTGTTACCAACAGCTTGGATAATATTCTGAAACTTGATCTGACTAAGCGGTTTCAAAAAGCAGTTTCTTAAAGGCAGCGGTTTTAAGAAATTTGGTACTGGCACCCCCCTCTGACAAAAAATACATATTAATCCTAGAGCTACTTAATGAAGATTGCAAAATGAAATAAAAGCGGCATGAGGACCGGCACGGGAAAATGTGACTTTTTGGGTGAGTAAGCGCCTGATTTATAAAAATATAAATCCCTTTGCCTCTTAATAAAAATATTACCAGCCCAGTTCGGCGTTGAAGGAGGCGTCCAAAGTAGTTGTCCTAAGGTACAACTTTTCGCAGTGAGGAAAACTTTCAGAGACCAAGCAGATCTTAAAGCAAACATGGTTCTATAAAATCAATGGCAGTCCAGTATAACTCAATTCAGTGTTATAATAGCTGCATCATATCCAGATTCGGCTCTTTCACCACTCGCGGGCTAGGAGGTCCTTTACTACTTTTTACTCTAAATTTTCCTGGTTTCTTCCAAATTTTAAGAAAAGCTCAATACTTTTTCCGGATCAAAAATGTAACGTAGCTTGGAGTCCAAACCAAAAATTGTTTGGCTCCTGATGCAAATCTTTTGGTGATCAGAAAAGTATGAAAATGTCTGGTCTTTTACAATGTAGCCCTCATTTTTTCCGGTCACAAAGCTCTTGGTCACCCCGCAATGTGATCTGGTATGAATCTGAATCATTACAGTCCCAGTTAAAACTTGTTTTTATTTGAATGTAAGGTGAAATGTTCCCTTTGTGAACGTCAGTCCAAGCGTCACCTCAAAACTGAACGACTCGTTTTGTAATCCAGCTGGGAAAATAAATCGAGTTCTCTGATATCATCAAAATGTAACCGAAATAACCATTTTTGTTGTTCAAAGACCTAGAACACGCGATAAGTTGCCCCATTCAGATTGCTACATTTTTTGAGGTGGCAACGGCGTGATTTTCCAGAAGCTCAGGCAGCTGTGGTTGAAAATCAATGCCCATGCTTCAGTATTTCCTAGAATTCCCGCCCAGACGGGCCTCGTACTAGGCACTTCCGGGCGGATCGCGCGCCGTAAACATTTGGGCCGCGGCGCTCAGTGCAGTGTCGCGACGAAGGCACGCCCTCCGGACACGAAAATATCTCTAAACAAGGTCAGGCTGGAACTCTAAAAGGATGCTAACCGCTATTCTGATATGATACCGTCTAACGTAGAAGGGGCGGTAATTTAATGTAATGTCATGCTGTAAGGTGTAAATCGGCAATACAATTACCTTTTGCCTCACATTTGTTTTGTCTCGACTTTAGCATGTGGCCAAATCTGACCCGATGGTCTATGGGAGCGGCGGGCTGGTATCCCCTCGCTGTCGCTTATGAAAGGATGAGACCTGGGTTGCCAGACCTATTTCGGACAGTTAAAAAACAGCGGTTTGCATCATTTGGGATCATCTTGATGGATATTCCACATGAAATTTACCAATACCTTCTTTAAATACAAAACCCTTATGTCAGCGCTTTTGCATGAATGGTCATTAATTCTCAACATTGTGTGAAGTATTCATATCAGAATTGCTCAGTTATTCAAATTATATTCTCTCGCCAAGGTTACCTGATTGAAGTATGCTCCAAACTATTTTGCTGCAAAGTTCAAAATTGAATATCTTTCAGCTTCGACCAAGTTTCCGACGCGTCGGCACTTCACATTTCAACCGAGCCCACTGAGCTGGAAGCTCAAATAGCTTAGAAGAGATTCTCCTGGTCTCCAACGCACTTCTAGTTTTGACCGAGTTGGCTACAATATAGGCGGATCCAGGATTACCAAACAGTGGGTGCCCCTTTCCGGGGAAGGGGACATTCGGAGCAGGGAGCGCCACTTCCCGCCGGCAAAACCTATCAGGTTGGCGTCAGGTGGGCGCCAAATCCTAACGCACTGGGCGCCGGTTTTCGCATTCGGGGGAGGGGTGGGAGGCGACTTTTCAGGGGGCGCCACCGACGTTTCAGGGGGTGCCGTGACCATTTCAGGGGGTGCCTGCCCCCCCTGAATCCGCCTATGGGCTACGAGATGATATAGTTATAAAAAGGTTATGGGAAAGCTAGCCACAAAGCAAATGACTAACAAACACCAAATGACAGTGGAGCACAATATTCGCATGGGTGCCCGAGACTCCCCAGTAATATGACGCGGGCGACTTTTTAGCACCTATATTCTATCCCCAACCAAGGAAACTCAACACGAAAAGTTTGAAATAAAAAACATCATGAGTATTATTTTTAGCAGCGTAATTTCTTGCCAAAGGGCAAATACTGGTTCATGATTTCGGCGAATAAGCATTTAACTTTTGTTAGTGTGGCAAATAGTAAACACAGAACGTGAATTAGGGAAAATTAGGTGTATTGCGCCCCCGAAGGGTATACTCACTAGGTAGTACTTGGTAGTACCGAAGGGTACTTGGCGACACTCACTAGGAGAACATCTCCAAGTTGATATTATTGTTAGAGCTTCGATTACAAGTTTTGACCTTTTTTGCCATTTAGAAGGTTCTGCCGACCTGAGCATTCTCTATTTTAGGAATGAACTCCGATTTAGTGAAACTATGCAAAGGGTGCATTTATCAAAGTATAAGGGTAATTGTACCCGGGGAGGACGCATTTTTATTCATTTGTGCCCTCCCTCATGCTATGTCAAGCCAATGGCAGAGCAGAAATAAGCATAAGCATTTGTGCAAATTGGGAAGTTTAACTTTCTAAACTTTTGTCTGCTGTGCCTGCATGGGTGTTTGCAGTGATATTTTTGCATATTTAACGACACGTGATTAGAAAATGCCACTCGCACGGAAGCGCAGGTCATTCAATTTGTCAACATGTGTATGTATGAGGCGCAATTTACCCGGGCGCAATTGCTTTTTTGCACCAAACCAAATATGCTTTCTTTAAAAAACCTTCATCAGGGGGAATATGTATCTTTTATGCTCAAAATATGAAAAAAATTGATATTGAAATCAAATCAAAACTATCACTTTTGCTTTGTGACGTCGGTGTTCTTAATTTTCCAGTTCATAAACTCGTTAAAATCATAAAGAAGTACTTAATTTATTTCTTAAGCTCACTGAAATACATTCCCTTGTACGAATACTTCTGGATGCTGGGAGGAAATATCGTCTAGAGATTGAAACTGAATAATAGTTTGCAAAAACAACTGCTACTCGTCTATTTCTCTGCAGCTAGGGGCGCAATTAGTTAAGGGGTGCAATACGCAACAATTTTCCCTACATTGATTTGTATGTTGAATGTCATGCGATTATATTCAAGTTCATCTGGCTGTATTTTGTTTGAATAAAATGCAACAAATTCCAAAACAAACATTATATCTGCTCCATGTGCTACAAAAAACAGGCAAGAAGCATCTTTTATGAATGCTGCTGTTTGTAATGTTGTGTTATCGTCGAATGAAGTGAATATTTACATTTTCTTGAATATGTTTAGAATACATTATTGCTTATTGACTAATTTCCGATTCGATGTCCCTGATTTCCGATGATTTCCGATCAAAATAGTCCCAAATTTATATTCAAACTTTTTCAGCGTGTCATCATAGGTGGATCCCGGATTGCCGATTGGGGAGGGGGCGCCATCCGGACCAGGGGGGCGCCACTTTTGACCAGTAAAACCTGTCAGGTGGGTGCAAAATCCTATCGCTGGGCGCCGATTTTCGCATCCTGGGGTGGGGGGGTAGAAAGCAACATTGGGCGCCATCGACCTTTCAGGGGGCGCCAAGGGTCGATCGGGGAGGGGCCACGTGCCTCCTTTGCCCCCTGGATCTGTCTATGCGTATCATACCATCCCATTGCTTAAATCTTTGACCTGTAACAGGGTGGCATACAATTAGATGTAACGTAATTCACACAATACCTGTAACTAACTGGTTACGTAAATTGGCTACGAAATATACCACTTCAAAACAGACGCGGTGACATATACAATGATGGAGAGGGCGTGTGAATAGGAAACGCACCTTCCGACAGAATTTTGCTACTGAAAGAACTGTTTCATGTGAACATTGTACATACTCTAGACTCAAATTTTTGCTGGCGGTGCGAAGTTTCGGTAATTGCAAACCTATTATTGATCCAAATTTGACTTGCACCTTTGTCAGATTCGGAAAAAATCCGGTCGGATTAAGAGAATCTATTAAAGTTGTTTCATGTTAAATTGGTGTCCCCTGCCATCCTTGTACCAAAATTTCAGTATGTTGTATTTCTTCTTATATTAACTTCTCCTGTTGCATGCCCATCAAGTGTCAGCTACGCATACAATCAGATGTACCAGTGTGCTGTATCTCCAAGAAGTATGCATACTTACTTATACATATATACCTTACCTACCTTACCTTACAAATAGTCGGGATTTTGAGGCCACTGTGGCCTGCGGGTCCCGTTCTCAATATCAACTGCAAAAGTCTCTTAAAGCTTAATCATGAACCGAGATGCCGAGAAATCTTAACACGCGCATTGACGGGGGTCTGAGCCACCTTCGCATTGACGGGGGGCGGGTACCCGCCCCCCTAAGATCTCGAGAACCACGGTAGGTAGCGTAAAACGGTAAACGGCGTTGGGCTGCCCATCCACTTCTCCATCGAAAACATTTGAACCATTTTTTTGTCAGGTCACATTTGAGGTCACGAGAGGTCAAAACATGACCGTCATAGGGATAACATATAAAATTCAGTTTTTCGGGCATTACATCTGAACAAGTAAAGATAGAGCAAAACGACTTGAACTCTATGAATCCTCTTAGCAAGCCGAATAGAATGATATATAATTTGACCTTGCTAGGTCAAATCAAGGATTTGACCTGACCTGAGGTCAGGTCAGGGTCAAATTATATAAAATGCATATCATTAGAACCGCAAAGCCCAGGCGAGTCTAATGCAGCTAAAATAAATGCTCTATCACCATCCGTTACTGAGTTATTCCGTAAAAACCATTTTCCCCATGTATTTCCAATGGAGAGGTCATGCCTCGTACCTGACCTTAGGTCATCGATATAAAAAATACCGGAACATATGTTAGAGAACTCGGTAGGGTCATTATGTGATATGAGTTTCAATCGGATAAGTTCACCCTGCTCCGACTTATGCTATCTTAAACTTTTTTTGAGGTCGGGTCACTTGACCTGTACTGGTGACCTGACCTGAGATGACTTAACCTTAAAATTTTCACAGAAGTTGTAAAAATGATGAGGAAAAGGTATACCAAGTACGGCGGCGCTACGCGCCGCCGTTTTTCTACTGTCCCCGAAAAACCCGAGGGGGGGCGGGTACCCGCCCCCCGTCAATGCGCGTGTTAAGGGCTCGAAATCAGTGCCTGGGATTTTGCCCGCCACGTATATTCACACACCGAACCCATTTACTAATGTTTTTCCAGGGTTATCGACATCACATGCTGTGCAAACACCTAACACATATATTCATCCACGTGCACAGAGTGCCTCCTGCACCTGCCCCCTCCCTCCCTTAGTCCAACAGCAATCACAACCACCACCATTCTCAACACCACCCATGTGGGTTTTATAATCCTCTATGCGACCCCTCCCCACTGGGGCTTGAACTTGGCGTCAGAGGTGCCAAACGTGACCTCTGTAACCTCTGTGCCCCGCGGGCAAGCGGTGGCCAACGGATGGCGGCCGCTGATTGGCGGAGGCACGCTCACTTGTATTGCGGACATTCAGCTAAAATTTATCTATGAAATTGATGGAGCCTTATACCATAGACCAGGAAATGTATTTGCATTATATTTTCAAAAATTCCTAGCCATATTTTGCCCTCTATTGGCTTTTTTCATCTTCCAGGGTTTCCAGGGACCATCCGAGGCTGCTCTTTGGTACAGGCGAGACGGCAGCAAAGCCAGCACAGGCTAGCCGGCAGCCGAGTTCGTTGAAGTCAGGAGTATCGCGATGGGTTTTCGCTGCGTGGAGAGGAGCGGGGCCCGGCCCGAAGGTAACGGAGGGAAGGAAGAGTATAAGTATATGTATATAGGTATATTCATATTCATTAGTTATGTATAAAGCTAAGCCATAACCACCTGAAGAGTTGTTGAGAGAGAGGGCTAGTAGGGAGCGCTGCCGAAGTACAGCCAGATAATATACCAGAAGAGGGAGCACGTGCTGCTTTGCTCCATGATGGGTGGTGAAAAGGCACTGAACCTAATTTAGGTTAAGTGCCTTTAAAGGGAATGTGGCACCTCGGTCGAATCCTTGAATTTAGTGTAATTAGGGGTAATTTCAGCCGAAAATTATGGTAGCGTCCATGATTTCTCTGAGAAATGTACAATAAGCTCAATATTTTGATTTTTGAAATATACCTCTAGGAAAAAAATGAGGATTTGTCTGTGGATGATGTCATGATCTGGCAACCACTACCATATTCAATAGGCTTCAAGGGCTTCGATTGGCTGATACTCACTGTGACGTAAGCATATGTCGTCACACCAACAGCTGACAACTGTGGCCTGCTGCTTAGGGTATATGAGGGGTACATTTCAGGTAGGTTTTTAGCTTTTATCTACGGAAACTTTGAGTTTCAAGACAAATGACATATTGAGTACCAGGTTTCCGGCATGCTTTACGAGTTGTTTACCTCAGTTAAAATCACGTTATAAAGGTCCCACATTCCCTTCAATGGATCCATCGTACTAACGTGGATTTTCAAAGATCATTGGTGGCGCCCAAATCCGAAAACTGTCATCGCGACAGCGTTAAGAGAACCATTGTATTTAAGAGAACCATTGTAAGAACGAGACTGTTTCAGAAACACTACAGGCCTCTTAAACACATGAAACCAAGTTTCACAGCCTAATATAAAACAAATAATGGGTGACTGGGCGCCCCACATCCAGAGATGGAAATCCACACCCCAAGACTCTAGGTAGTTTCAAAGTTTCATTTAGCTAGGCACTGAACATATATCTAGGAAACATACTCATACAGCATATAATATTTAAAAAAAGTGTAGGACATGCCCGTGGAGAAATGATATACCCACCAGTTAGTTAGAACTTCCGCCCAGTGGGAAGACTCTTCTAGCGGAATGGGCGCCAATGATCAAAGTAGTTGCAATATGTAGTATGTGTATGTTTATGTGCAATATGTAGCAATGTTGTAGTACAAATACACTTATTTGCCTGATAGTGCGTAGCAGCGACGTTGGGCGTTGCTTTACTCCCCCCCCCCCAGCTGTGACCTGACATGACATGCACTGAGAGTGGCCAGAACCCCGCATCACCAGGGACCGGTCGCGGCCCGTGGCCGGTACAGTGTCTGACACAGCCACAGCCGGACCACCGCTCAGCGCCGACCTGAGCGGATTTTTACAATTACATAGCACTAAGATTAACTAATCGGGATGCATGTTTTGCTAACACGACCATGGCTGGGGGATCCGGACGCGCGGTAGACAGCGCGCAGCTGCGCGGGGGCGTAAGTTAACGCGGAGCGGCTTTTGGGGATCCATCAGCGCGCAGCTAAGTTGTGGTGGAAGTACACTGAAAACCGGTGGAGAACCCGTAGAGTTCTTGCACTTAACTTGCACCATATCAATAATCGGACAGCAAATTTTAAGACCTGTCAGGGTTCTCAACGAGACTGATAGGGGTTCTCATATCGAGACGTGATGCGCTTCTTTATGTTCTTCTGTGAAACGTATTTCATTTCTTTCAGGAGAATTCAAACAGTTCTCAGCTGTCTTAAGAATATTCTGTGAGTACCCTTTCCGGTTTTTAGAGTTTTCTAGAAGAAGCCGTATCCATCTTTCAAGAAGTAATAGATTCTCGAAATTTTCACGCTGCGTCTACTCTGAGAACGACTACCTTTCTTCTTGAAGACGTGCTAAGATTCTTTCATATGGTGCTTAAAGGAGGAATACCGCTAGCTTCACGTAAATTATCCGCTTATTCGTAGCACTTAGCAATTAGGTCTAAGGCTGGATGCCAAGTCATATTTTTAATAAGCTCCACTGTTGTGGTGGAATCAAAAACATGACCTCATGTTTTAGTCTCAGCCAAATTGTTAAGCACTTAGAAAAAAGCGAATAATTCACACAGAACTGAAGCTGAAAATGGGCATATGTAACCGTGACTTCTCCAAAAGAATGGGATGCCAAAGAAGTGAAACTGGTGTGGTGAGGCATAGAAAATCACGCCAAAGTTAATACAATGCACTGGTGTTCAATCAAATATTTATAGACTCTTAAAGATTCACTTTGCGACAAAACAACACAATGCGTTTTCTTTATATTGTAACACAAACGGATCAAAATTGTTATGATGTGGCCTGCAAACAGTGAAGGCACATGACGTCAGTAAGGAGGTTGAACGCCCCTATAAAGGGAGCATAACTAATGATCAGCCCTTGTCTGCAGATAAAAGAAGATATATGTTCACAAACGCACAGGGCTTTGCGTGAGGCCCACTCACGTCCAGCATCTCCTCTAAAAGCTGCTGATCTCCGAGGACTAGGCTGACCTCCTCGATTTTCAGCTTTGACGAACCACCAGCCCAGCAGTCCCGAGCAGGTTTTTAATGGCCGCCACTTGCTCTGCATCTGAAAAAGAAAATGAGTGCTCAAAACACGCGAAAAATGAACCAAAAACACTCAAACATTTGAGTTAATGTGGTACATCCAGGACTTCATTTGAGAAGGGGGGGCTTCGAGCCTGCCCCGCCAGCACCTCGGACAACATCCAGCTATGCATTTACTATTGGGGCTCGGAAATTTCTAAGGGGCAGGCTCCTTGGATCCGCCACTGGTCTGTTCTATTTGAGCGTTAAGATGCCGGTTCATAAGCTATATTTTACTAGCTTTATTTTAAAGATATATCAGAGAAATATGAGGGATTGTTCTATCCTCTAAGATAGATAAACACATCCGCCGTCCATGCTGTTTATTTTAAGAAGCCCCGTGAATTGGCCACTGAACAGAGACCAAAACACACCGAAGTCCTCTAAGCCGGAGGACTTCTAGAGGTTTAAACCCTCTGAACTGAGGACACAACACCTTCCCCCTCTGAACATATTACATCTACCCCATTCCCTCAACACGCAGTGAAATGTGAATAGCACGACAGTACACACAAGCAGTCCTAAACACTCTACGGTTCAGGGCTGTAACGCTCAGGCGCGTAACGCAAACGCGCACCTCTACGTGGGCTATGAGGGAGGCGCTCCGGAACTAGGCGCTGGACACCTGGCGCAAGAACAGGGTTATGTTCAGCTGGAGTCTCGACATCACTACCAACAGGAGGAACCCAAGGACGATGCTCAGCCTCGAGCTCTGGATCAAACCGGTGCAGACACTGACCATGAACTGGAGAGAGTCGGCGCGCGTGTACGCGCTGTCCATCAGACAGTCTGTAGCTCACCGGGCCCTTCTGCGAAGAAATCTGCAGCGGCGGGCCGTACTGGCGCTTTTTCCCGAAGGGGACACGGACACGTACCCAGTCACCGGGCTGCCAGAGGAAGCGGACCGGTGCTCCTGTTGCACCTGGTGAGGTACTTGCCCTGGTAACGAGCGTGGTGCTGCTTCACACCAGCGGCGATCGTGTCTGGCTGAACAGAACACGGATCAGGAACGATCAGCTTAGTGCGCATATCACGGCCGCGCATAGCTTTGAACGGTGTCACTCCTGTAGCTGGGTGAACAGTGGCGCGGTACACCTGTAGGGAGCGTCGTAAGAAACAAGTGCGCTCCTCTCCCAGGAGACGGGCGGTCGCCAGAGAGTCCTTAACGTGGCGATTATGCCGTTCCACAAGACCGCATGTCTGTGGAGAGTAGGGTGAGCTATGCATCAGCTTGATGCCATGTACTTGGCAGTACCTGTTGAACTCATGTGAAGTGAACACTGAGCCGTTATCTGTGAGCAGTGCGGAACAGACACCCTCACGACTAAAGACGGCATCCAGAAAGCTAATAACGGTTGCGGAGGTTACCTCGTGCATGAGAGCTACCTCCGGCCAACGACTGTAGGCGTCGACAGCACCAGACCGTAACGTTCGGACACTGGTCCAGGCATAGGGCCAATCGCGTCCAGCACCAGCCTGGTCCACGGTCCTGCAGGTAAGTCCACCTGTTGCACAGGGGGCGAGAAACAGTGGCAGACTTGCTGTGCGTGTTGCAAAGCGCACAGTTTCGAATCAAAGTCTCCACCTGGCGGTCCATACCTGGCCACCAGTAACAGGCGCGAAGGCGCTGTTTTGTACGCACAGCACCGGGATGACACTCATGTGCCACGTCTAGGAGTCGGCGCTGGAGATCAGCTGGTGCAACGAGCTGATCGCCGCGGAATACCAAAGAGCCTGAAACAGAAAGCTCATTGCGTACCTGGAAGTAGGGCGACATGTGTGGGTCACGTCGGTTCCATCGGCCAGACAGAACACTGTCGCGAACTTGCGACAGAACCTGGTCAGAGGCAGCGGCAGCGCAAAGCTCATCCTCTGTTACAGCAGAAAGCTCGGTCTGTAGACCTAGAGCAGCAATCTCCACACTGTCATCGTCTTCCCAGCTGTCAACGACTGGGAGCCGTGAAAGGCCGTCAGCAACAGCATTGTCCTGCGAACGGACATGTTGAACATCAAAGTTAAAGGCTAGCAGTCGAGCCTCCCATCGAGCAATACGGCGGCCCACACGGGTAGAGCCTTTCAGGCCAAATACGCTTGTAAGTGCCTGATTGTCAGTACGGAGGAGGAACTTCCTTCCCCAGAGGAAGGGTCTCCACTTCTCAACTGCGTAGACACAGCCGAGAGCCTCCTTTTCCACGACTGAGTACCGGAGCTCAGCAGGAGTGAACTTCTTGAGGTGTACGCCACGACCTCCTCCATCCCTGAAGCAGTTACCTGGCTAAGGATTGCACCACAACCAATATCGGAGGCATCGGATGTCACAATGGTGCGGAGGAAGGATTGAAGAAAGCAAGTCCCTTGGAAGCAGAGATTTCACTCATCACAGAGCGCAAAGCCTGAGAGAGAACCGTAGTCCACTCAAAGTGCTCTGCCAGCAGCGCATCTCTGAGGATGGCTGTCTTGTCAGAAAAGTGCTCAATGAAGCGGGAGTAGTAGCCCAGAGCACCAAGAAGGGACTTCAGCTCCTTCTGTGAAGTGGGATCTGGCATGTTAAGCAGTGGGCGAACACGCTCAGGATCCACAGCAAGCTGTCCTGCAGAGATCCTTAGACCGAGGAACGGAATCTCAGTCCGAGCTCGAAGACACTTAGTCTCGTTCACCTGTACGTTGTGCGCTTTGAAGATGGCCTCAACCTGGGCCAGCGACTGGTCATGTTCCTTACGAGAGGAACCATGCACTACCACATCATCAAGATACACAGTCACGCCGGGAACACCTTGCAACATGTCCATCATGATCCTCTGGAAGCGTGGTCCAGAACTACACAGGCCCTGAGGTATGCGAGTCATACGAAACAGGCCTGCATGTGTCAGAAACGCAACGAGGTTTCTCGAATCAGGATGCAGCTCGACCTGATGATAAGCATCCTTAAGGTCAAGAACAGTGTACACAGAACTCCCCTGTAGGGAATGAAGCACATCATCCATATGAGGTATGGGGTACCCGTCAGTTACCACAGCTTGGTTGACCTGTCTAAGGTCTAACAGAAACCTGATGTCACCAGATTTCTTACGCCCCACCACCACAGGAGATACCCAGGGACTGGCATCCACACGCTCAATGATCCCTGCAGCCTCCATCTCAGAGAGCTTAGCTGCAAACTCATCTCTGACAGCAAACGGAAGGCGTCTCAGAGGCTGTTGGACAGGACACACAGAAGGGTCAACAGTCACCTGATGCATGTACCCTTTGATGCAGGGTTGAGGTACCTGTGGCTGGTTACGTAACCCTGCCCCTGTAGGAGAAGGGGCTCCCCCTGTAGGAGCACTCTGGTCTGAACTCGACCCTGGCACTGGGGGAGTCACAGCACACACTTGTCCATCCACAACATTGACACGTAACAGCTCCATCAAATCAAGTCCCATAAGGGGAACACCCTTCTGAACTATGTACACTTTCACAGGCTTTGTACAGCCCTCTATTTTCACATCAGCAATGCCAAGAACTGAGAGCTTGTTACCAGAGTAACTGTGGAGCTTCACATCAGTGGGACAAAGAAACTCGGGGTCTCCACCCCACACATCCAATGGTAGCAGTGTAACAGGGCTACCTGTATCCACAACAAAGGTCACAGTCTTACCATGAACCTTCACGTCTTTGGTCAGGTGTGAGCCAGCAGCACGTACAGACATTAATGTCACTGTACTTACAGTTTTAGTAGATTTACACACTCTGGCAAAGTGGTTTACTTTACCACACTTAGCACATGACTTGCCTCTTGCTGGACATGCACTGTCATTAGGATAATGATCAGCAACGGCTCCGCACCCATAACACACAAAACCTGGCCCTGGAGGGCACGTGTAGTGTCAGAATGTGGCTTCACCTTTGGGCTGTATCCCTTATGTGAACTAGCCTGCCTGCCTGTAGGCAGACGCTCCTTGAACGAAGGCTTGGGTGCAGGATTCTTCCTGACGAGGTTACTTGAAGTTGAAATTGGGGCAGTCATACTTCTCGCTTCTTCATGAGAGCGTTCATAAGCTTCTGACAGAGAACTGACTTGCTCCAGAGTGAGCTTGGGATCCTGAAGGAATCGTTCACGCAGGTGGGGGTGTACCGTAGCCTCTACCACCTGGTCTCGAATCATTTCATCAGTCAGGGAACCAAACTGGCAGGAGGTGGAGAGGGACCGTAGGTCAGCTATGTAGTTGGCTGTGCTCTCCCCTACCTCCTGACGACGCTGGCGGAACTTGAAGCGTGAGGCTATGGGGTTGACTTGTGGCGCAAAGTGACCGTCTAGTCTCCGCATAGTGTAGTCGAAAGCGGATTCCCCATCCAGCTTGGCTGTCTCAGGTAAGGAGCGAAAGATTCTCTGACCCTCCGGCCCCAGGCAGTGGAGGAGTAGAGCAACCTGCCTTTCATCTGAAAAGGTGTTGCCTCCAACTGCCATCATGTATGTATTAAATGAAAACTTCCATTGCGAGAAAGGCATGGGCGGACGCCCAGGATGCGGCAGAAATGGCGCGGGCGCATGTATTCCGTCCATTTGAACAGCGAAAGTAGGGGCGGCGGCGAAGAATGCAACTGTAACTTGTAGTTAATAATGTAATTGTGTATGTAAATACTTGAAATGTAATGTAATTCACGTGTATCTCATACTGGTCGCCATGTTCTATCCTCTAAGATAGATAAACACATCCGCCGTCCATGCTGTTTATTTTAAGAAGCCCCCGTGAATTGGCCACTCGAACAGAGACCACAAACACACCGAAGTCCTCTAAGCCGGAGGACTTCTAGAGGTTTAAACCCTCTGAACTGAGGACACAACAGGGATGCATAGACCGATCCATGGGACAAAGATACTTTTTAAAGACTTTTGCCACCACTTCGCCCAACCGACTATAGATGCCTCCTGAGAGATCAATGACACTTTCTGAAAGGTCAATGGGGGTCCCCCATAAATGTCGCTTCCTTCCCGGGAAGCAAGAATAAGCGCTGTCGCGATCGGATTTGGCGCCCAACGGATATATTTTTTCCGCCCCTGGCATTGGCGTCCCCCAGGTCTGGATGACGCCCTGAACATGTGTCTCTCCCCTGATCGGCAATTCAAGATCTGCCTATAGACGGATGCATAAGTGTTGCCACCGGCAAAAAAGTGGGGGGCCAGCCAAACTTCAACCTGATGCTGACAAAAAATTTTCAACATCAGTACCAAAAACTGTTCGAATTTGGGCTCCTCTTTGCCTTCCGCAGCGGCTGGATATAAGAATGTCCGGCTTTCTCTTATTTTGACTGAGATCAGAAAATTTTTGGCCAAAAAGTGGGGGGGCCTGGCCCCCTGGCCCCCCTTTTCCGACGCGTATGGACGGATGGACAAAACCAACCCTCCCCCTCCTTCCCAAACCCCGCCTCTCACAGGAAGACGGCAAAGTCAACCTAACTGCACATCGCCAGTGGATCCCGTGACCCTTCTTCAAAGCGCAAAGCGTTTTGTTTTCTGTTCTTCAGAAACACTACGTTTTTTAATTTTTTTCCAGGGCTGGCCCCATCCAAACGTTTTGCCAGGTCTGCCACAAAGGGTCGGTGGTACCACAGTTTTGTACAAAGATGCAAATTTTCCATAGGCCAGTAGCCACATTTAGTTACCATACACGACAGTTGTTACCAATTAACAAAGTGCCGTCACACTTACCTTAACAAAACAGGCGCCAGATGCTCCTCTTCTCAACTCCCGAAGCTTCCCACTGCAAATGAACCATCCGCTGTCGCGTCGTTGTGTTGCCATGGCGACGCAACCCAGCAGCGTCACGCACGCGCACAATCAGCTGAAACCATTCCCGAGAAGTAGTTCGAGAACGCTATCCCTTCTTTGCGTTCTTTACGAAGAAACTAAAATCGATGTATTTGAGTGCCGGTGCTCGCCTGTTCTCTTGCATGAGAACGGTCCCAATGGGTTCTCATCCGAAAGATACGTGGGGCTTCTTACGCTTTCCCGCCAAAATGCAAAGAACTCAATGAGGTATTAGGATAGAACAGGGAGACACCACTTGCTTCTAATGGGAGAAGCTTGTGGCAAAGTTCTCCTGAGCGGTTTTGAGTGTAGTGTCGTAACTCGCCGTCTTACGCGCTAACTTTCTGCGTCTTCTCAACAGGGCGGAAGACAGCGCGGAAGCCTGTATGATCCTTTTAAAGCAACGAAAAGGTATTGGAAATGTCAATGAATCCAAGTTATATGACTTGCGGTCGACAAAACATGTCTTTATAATAATAATCGAGGCCCACCAACTCCCAGCATCTCACTGGGAAATCCTCAGAAGAAACACAGGCGAAGAGAAACATAGATCACTGCAGATGTGCCAGTGGACCACCAGCCGTAATGCTAACTGCCCTCCAATACACCTTTTTTCGGACCAGGACGTATCTCATGTTACGTACCACTCACCGTCCCCGAGCGGTCTCGTCGAGGATTACATGGAACGCCAGCGATAACCCAGTTCACCCTGAGAACTGTGAGCGTGAGGATATCCATAGAAATGTCCCCGTGTCCATAGAAAGTCACCCAACCACTTGCAACATCTTTGGCGTGACTTAAAGGCCACTGTCAAAAAGATCAGTCTTAACATACGCGTGACAGGCTAAGGACAGGCGGTGAACCCCCGTCGGAGCCGATAGATGATAACAGGGGGCAATTGCCTGTTGTGCCCAACCCCCTCCCCTAGATCCGCTAGTGAACATGACTTGAATAGGTTTGAGAAAATGCACCGAATAACGGTTCGATTCGTGAATAAATTTCAAACTGAATTGCGCTGTACTTGCCGAGCCAGGCTTCCTGGGGCCTGCCCGGCTCATCTCTCCCATATTGCTCTGACTAATCAAATTTCGTGAGGCCAGTGTCCTGATCATATAAATTGACTTGAGGTAGGTTTGACATAAAAACACATTTGGATTAAGGCAAATTACATCGTTTTCACATGTATGTCTCCTTTATGTGGAAATCCCACTTTATAATGGTCACTATATACGTATAATTGTCGTTTCTGGCTAAAGTTTTTCCCTTTATCCGGTCCGAGCACTTTTATCATCACTTCACCTCCCAGCGCGGGGCCGTGTCTTCCTCTCATCCCCTCCCCCACAGTCGGCCAGGAAATCCGACACCGTTCAGCAGTCAGCAGGCTGTAACCTGTGACGCGAGTTTACTACGGCCAAAAAAGCACCGTATTCTATGGGAATTTGAGCCTTAACGTCCATTTACTAAGGTCGCCGGAGGTATTCACCGCCGCCACGGATTGCCCTTCATGCACCGCGCTAATTTCCGCGGGCGCGGAGCTCCGCGCGATTGCTCTCTCCTGAACATCCCTCCAAATCGCTTACGCGCTGACTTCCGCTCAAATCAGCGCGGGCGTAAGGAGAGCGCGGACGGAAGCTACGCGCAACTGGATCCCCCCAGCCCATGAAATGGGAAAATTCTGAATATTTAAAGGGAATGTGGCACCTTGGTCGAATCCTGGAATTTAGTGTAATTAGGCGTACTTATAGTGAAAAAATAATGAAACCACTCATGATTTCTCTGAAAAATGTACAATAAGCTCAATATTTGGTTTTCAAAAATACTCCTCTAGAAAAAGAAATAAATATCAGCCTGTGGATGATGTAACGATCTGGCAACCACTACCATACTCAAAACGCTTGAAGGGCTTCGATTGGCTGATGCTCGTCGTGACGTCAGCATATGTCGTCACACCAGTAGCTCACAACAATGGCCGCCGGCGACGGGGGGCTGAGGGGGCTGGTGTCAGGTAGGTTTTAGCTTTTTTCTATGGAAATATCGAGTTCCAAGACAAATGAAATATGGAGTACCGGGTTTTCCGACCTGCTTTACAACTTGGCTATCTCAGTTAAAATCACGTTGGGAAGGTGCCACATTCCCTTTAATGTTTGGAAAATTATTGCTGCTGAGCCATTGGCACAGCATGATGATACCTTTGGCGTATTTTGTGTGAGAGTACGAGAAGAACATTTGCCACGTGTTAACCGGCTCTTCAGTAAGGGCTAACCTCCAGCCCCGAGATGCCGGCTCTGCGCCTTGCGTGCAATTTCCGTGATTCAAATCATTGAAAGGGTAAATACCAAAATCTAAACGCGACGCGTGGATTGAAGAACTGCTGCTATTTTGTTCCCCGAATTTTATTACGCTTTTATTTGGTATCCAACAACACTTTGTCAGTGACGAGGAGGTAAGAGAGATTCTTGTGTCTATTTGAACAACTCAAAATATAAAATGCTAAAAAAGCCCTTGAGGAACATTTATAAATTTTCATATATCTGGAATCATCGCGCTCTAGGCTTTCCAATGATGTAATTTTTACTCATGGCGCACACATTGCCTTCCAACGAACCGTGGGTGTAGTGAGTGATAGATAATCATATCCGGCAAAATATTTTTGATGAGAGACAGATTTTACGAGAGTTTGTCACTCAGTTTTTCAGCTTGGAATTATTTAGCCAATGCCAGATATAAGACTGAATTTTTGTGTGAATGCAGTATTCGTACCTACCTGTCATGTCCTCAGACCATACATAACAGCTTGAACTAAGTTGTTAGCTATCCATTTTGATCATTTTCAGGAATTCGTTCCAAAATTATACGGTTTTGGTTCCCTCTATAGGTATGGTGGTTATATTGCTTACATGTTGAGTATTTTCAGTCAAACGAAGGACGAAAATATAGAATAAAATAATAAAAATATAGTTTCCAAAGAGTGAATTATGGCATGAGCTTAGGGCTTTCTATGGTGCACACCCTCGAAGTTGAAAAGTTCTGATGTTGACCAAGTCAGAAATTTATCTGCATGATTTTTACGTACTATTTTTAAGACTTAACTCAAAATAATTAATAAATAAGTGTGTTTTTAAAACGGCATATTTTGCATGACTCATGTTTGCATAATAGCTAGTCACATCATGGGTTTTTGGAAATGAAATTTGATATAAAAATGATAGATCACGTATTATCACCAATATGATGCTACCTATATACCTATAATTATAACTTATTAACAAAACAAAGTGGTTGTTTATTATCAATGAAGGTACCATGTGTCGCATTATGCGTGCTTCAGTAATCGCCTACATTTAAAAGTTACTAAGTTAAAAGTTACGTTTACGCCTACGTTTAAAAGTTAAGACGACAGCTTTCGGTGTCAGACATTTAGTTTGCGATAGGTTTGAGGTTTTACCTCTCCTGGATATTCCCAAAGCTCAGAAAGAACTACTTACTTATCAGATTATAAGGGATTATTTACATCTCAATGGCTATCAATATCAGTTTTGAAGGAAACTTATACACAGGAAGAAAATATATTACGCTCTATTTCTTCGAAATTGTCTTGAACCAAATGGGCCAGACTAGGCTTTCCTCTGGCCTCTGGAATTTTCTTTTCAGGGGACCACGTCAGAAATAAAAGTGATTTCAGAGAGGTCAATAGCTAAAATGATTCGAGCTAGTGGCTGCCGCAAAGTTGTCTCTAGTAGCGTTGGAAATCTGACATCCTTTGTGACTGCTGAGTCAGGAATTTTCCTTCTTGCCGGCTAACACCGTTGTTCTTCTCAACCACCCCCCCCTCCCCAGGTCAACAGGGACAGAGGGATGTGGAGCGGGTGGCATCTGAGCGGACTTAGAAGAGTCTGAGATCCACCGTTTAGCAGAATATCGACAAAGTTGGTCCCCGCCGCGAACGGTTCAGTTCCCAATCCACCGGTGATCGCGGGTCACCATGACGTGGCATAAGATAATGCACGTGTCAAGAATATTCTAAAGAGGTCATGAGTCGCTGAAATGACTTGAGCAATGTCTGTCGTGGCGTCACAGCGTCAAATATATATGCTAGTAAAGGTGTTCATAGGCAGACAAGCGCAATGACCAGCGCGAACAAGAGCAATATTTTGGAATTCAGGGTTTTGAAGCTGAAGCTACAGTATCAATGACGCTTCCTTCAGATAAAAATGAGACCCTAGCAAGGCCTCAGGGAACTGGTATTATTTAGTGGTCTATAAATGAAGTGATGCTTCTGCAAACAGGCTGACAAATCTGGCTTTACTTTAAGAGCCTGTGATAAGATGTTGAACTGCTTCAGAATAAGCTTTACCGCGTGGTTAAAAGAGCGGAGGGATATTAAGTCACCCGTCGTTTCTAAAGCCATCCGAGTGGGTGACACCCCTTTCTTTGCTTGACAGAGGACCTAGAGATAGTTTTTCTGGCAATCTCTCCTAATGGTATTTCTAATGACGACTCTTTGTCGTTTCTTAACCATAGTTATTTCGGATTATTTGTCTTAACTTAAGATAAATCGTGTTTGTATGCATGCACCAGCAGTGGCTACGTCAGCCAGCGAAGGTGCAAGCGACGGAAGTATATTCGATATTTCGTATTGAAGAAATGGAACTTTAAGGGATTTACCCGTCAGATTTCATCGTATGTCGAGGCTACAAATGAAACCCATACATTTTTACCACTTTTCATATCTGAAAACATCGAAGACTTATACTTTTAAACCAAATAATGATGATAACAATTTTTGGGACTTATCGACGCAGCGAGTGCCAACCATATGGCGTCGCCAAGTCTTTCCCTGTTGAAAGGGTTTCACAGAATATAGAATGTTCATTGTGTCAGGGAATCTGCCGGGCCTTGAACCGGACTTCCCAAAATAATGCGAACCCTCCGAATGTAAATATATTTTTGGAGAATCAGTTTCGATCTTTTTACAGAATTTGGATAATGGTCATATCATGTGTTCTGTCCTGTTTCATGCATATCTATGTTTTGATACACCTCAGATCCCGACTATTGAATTGCAGACTGCGGACAGGTTACACAGAGTGTCTAAATGGGCAAGGATGAAGCCGAGAGCAAGCCTCGACACTGTTCATCTCGATTTCTGGAGCTCTTTCCAGGAAATGGCACCAGGACTTAAGCGAGCTCCGTTATGACCTTTCACCAAAATCGATGTCAGAAGCTAAAGGTCAGTGGGCGAGAAAGATTGAGTTATGTGGAGGAGTGATCTGTGGCTGACGGCTTTCGAAGTTAAATCTGTACTCTACCAGTACCAATTCTCAAGAGGAAATGAATTATTCACCCAGTCTGTGGCTCAGGGAGACCATGTTATGGAACTGAGGTGCAGGGTCGTAACTACTGGGGAAGATGGTAATACTAATTTTTGGGGCTTACCCACGCACGAACTGCCAGGGTCAAATGACGTCGTCAACTTTTTACCTTTTGGAAGGTTTTTCTCGGGAGCCAGCCTGCTCCCTGTTCAGGGAAGCCGCCAGGCATTGAACCCGGGTCGGCTGCGTGGCAGCCAGCCTCGCTGACCACTCCACTTCCGCGCCCTCACTGGGGCAGAAGAAACTGGTCATAATGAAACTCAGCTTTACCCAGCATTATGCTCAGAGGCTTGGCACAAGGGTGTACTGAACCTATTTAAGATGTTTGCATAACTATAGGGGCATTCCAGGACAAAACTACCAAACATATTTCCATTTGACACCACCATGTCTAGGAAAAATCTGAAACTTTGCCTCCGGGGTAGTTTTGGGTCAGGAACACGCCTGTGAGAATCTTAGCCCCCTCCGACCAACGGTGACCGAGATATAGTCCGAGGCATTTTCGTGAGGTCACCTTGTAGACTCATCTTTGATGCTTCATAACTCCAAAACGCATTTCCCGATTAACAAGTTTTGTATATCATTGAACTCGTCTTGAACTATACATTATTTTAAAAAAGAAAAATGCAAAGTTTTAAAAATTTTGACTTTTAATTTGTTTGACCTTTTCTTTTTGACCTAGCTTGACCTTTTCGCAGTTGAAATTGACCTTTTAGACACCTTAAAAAAGGTTGCTTCATAAAGTATCTTGCGATAAAAGAAAATTAAAAAAAATGCGTTCTTGCTATTAATTCCAAATTTTAGCACCTAAGGTAGGTATGCAGACGGTTTTTGACCACCGCGGTAGTACAGTCTTACGTTTAACACCGCAAACAAAGCGATTATTTTTGTAATCGGTTGCTTGCAATCATATTGCATTGTCTTTACGAAATTTTCATCGCGTTAGTGTCAGAATTTATGAAAATGAACACGCGCCCACACGAGGGGGCGGGCAACCGGCCCCCTCAGTTTTCTACAGGTAGTAAAAAAACACCTTCGCGCAGCGCCACCGTACTTCATCTACCTCTAACTCGAAGTTTGTTTTTCAGCTTCAGGCAAAATAATTTAGGTCGACTGGCAGATGGTAGGTACCGTAAATACCGTAGGTCAGCTGTCAACTGACTGGTGAGGGGGTGACCTGAGATAGACGGCCGTCGTTATGCCTTGTGGGACCTTCAACTTTGGTTCCTTAATAACCCTTCATCGTGGGAGTTGCTCGTTTGGTTGGTGGGGTTGGGGTCTCCATAAAAAGTACCTTGATGACTCTAGTGAGACTCCGACTCTTAAAACTGAACTGGCAACAACTTGGACAAGATTTGTAAAAAGAAAAATAGCAACCATTAAAAGTGATAGAAAGGGATCCATTGTTTGGAGGGAGACGAGGGCAAAGGAACTTATTAGTAATGGGCCTTACAGCCTTAAACAAAAATTTACAAAGATGTCGCGACTTTATCAATAATTGAAACAAGTATAACTTATCCTATAAGCACCACTAACTCACACAATTACATCGTTCCCGGAGATGGAAAAATAGTATCAATGCAAGGTGACCCAGTACAGCACGGCATACGTTTGAGAGGATTCATATAATGTAAGAAAAACGTCTGAAAGCCTTTCATTCCCATAAAGTAATTTCAATCTACTAATATATGCGAAGAATGTCCTGAAATCATAAAGCATTCGACTTGGCCACTTGAACAGGTTGCCTCACATGATATTTTTAAAAGGTGATCATTTCATAGCTGACACGGATCCCAATTCAAACGCCACTTCGAAAAGCTTTTGATTGGTGTTTTTTTATGATTAGGGGTGGGAAAATTTGAAGCAATATCGAGAGCCACTACGTGAAAATAAATAGCAAAATGTATTATGTGTTTAGCCCTCTCACAGGCCGGTTGGACTACATTGCACCAATAAGTAGTATTTCAAATGAGAAAAGAGAACATTCAAAGGATGTTTTACCACCTTAACCACTGTTTCCACGGCTCATTGGAGGTGGTCGGGCACCCACAAATAGATATAATTCCACACTCCTGGTGCCTTGTATAATCATTGAAGAATAAGGGAATGCATTGAGATGACTTCAACACTGACACTGACTTTGTCCTGTACAGACGCATTCATTCGCCTGGAATGATGGCCGTCAGATCACTCATTACTTAAGCCAAATAATCTATACCAGTATGCTTAATATTACCTTTGCATTGGACATTCACCATAACTAAATTTGCGACCATTCACGCAGCACCAATAAAAGAAAGTCTATTTGCACAGCACGACACTGTTTGGTTCAAACATAGGTATACGAAACCCGAACCTCTCTTCCTTTGTAGAGATTTCATGAACAGTCTTATTTACCTCTGGCATTCTTTGAAATTTGTATTCATTTCTCCATAATTACATCTGCAAAAAGACTTTGGAGCTGTCTGGCAACATTGGCTATACTTGATTGTGGAATGTACAAGAACTTAATCGTGCTGAAAAATGTATGCGTAAGAAAAGCATGCGTACCTTTGGCATCACGTATTTGGTCTTTCACTGGACTTCTTAAACCATCGTGATAGGTTGCCGGTTTCGTAGTGCTCTCGATAGAGTCGCAGGCGCCCTTGCTGTGAGACGTAGTGAAAACACTTCATTTCCATAATTGAATTTTGCTTCGATATAACTTTTGCACTGGAATTAAACCTTTGCATTGCTTTGAAATCGTGTGCATGGCAGCACCATTTGATGAAGTTAAATACATTTTTGCATTGTGCAGTACAGCTCTCCGTCAGGATATGTAAGTACATTCTTCAGTGATTTCTCTCGCTTTCATGCTCCAGTCATAAGTTCTGAAAAAAACACGAGCCATCGCAGGGTTATGTTTGGAGGCATGTTATATTACACAGGCTCATGGGCCTAATTGTGGATTATCTCTGCTGTTCAGTAAAACATGTAGAATGGACAGTGCACTGGGAGCAGCGCCGCTAAATAGCCAGTTTTAATCACTACCGACAATGTTACATACAAGCGTTTGGTCGGGTTACCTTTGAGGTTGCTCGAGGTCAAAGTATTTCTTACAGGAACCAAGTGGAAACCTAAATTTTGTGGCATAATAACTGACAGAGCAGAGCCGTAGAAAAAATGTTCAGCACCATTGGAATGCTCTTGTCGAGCCCGATCGGATTATATATATATATATATATATATATATATATATATATATATATATATATATATATATATATATATATATATATATATATATTATAATCTTGTCTAGTAAAATTTCAAAATAAACCTGCTTTGACCTAGAGCCGGGCTTAGGTCTGTATGGTAAAAATAATATTAATCAAACTGCAGTGGCAAGTTAGACATGACAACGTAAAAATAAGACCTCCATCGCAATTCTCGACAATTCTCAATCATTGCAAGTTATCAAAATTTACCAATTGCCCCATGTATTTCTAATGGAAAGATCGTGACCCTGACCTTGTACCAGGCTATCGATATAGAAATCCTGTAAGGCAAAATTATCTTGCTCGGGGACCTTTCTATGTGATGTGAATCTAAGCACGGTAGGTTAAATTTGATCTTACTGATTCACCTCCAAAGTTTTTCGAGGTTAGGTCTCTTGACCTGGGCTGGCAGTCTGACTTGGTATGACCCAGACATAAAATTTTTTCCAGAAGCTGTAAAAAGATGAAGTACGGTGGCGCTGCGCGAACGTGTTTTTACTATCTGTAGAAAAACTGAGGAGGCCGGTTGCCCGCCCCCTCGTGTGGGCGCGTGTTCATTTTCATAAATTCTGACACTAACGCGATGAAAATTTCGTAAAGACAATGCAATATGATTGCAAGCAACCGATTACAAAAACAATCGCTTTGTTTGCGGTGTTAAACGTAAGACTGTACTACCGCAGTGGTCAAAAACCGTCTGCATACCTACCTTAGGTGCTAAAAATTTGGAATTTATAGCAAGAACGCATTTTTTTAATTTTTTTATCACAAGATATTTTATAACACAAAAATTTTGAGGTGTCTAAAAGGGCAATTTCAACTGCGAAAAGGTCAGGCTAGGTCAAAAAGAAAATGTCAAACAAATTAAAAGTCAAAATGTTTAAAATTTAGACATTTTCTTTTTCAAACTAATGTATAGTTCAAGACGAGTTCAATGATATACAAAACTTGTTAATCAGACAATATGTTTTGGAGTTATGAAGCATCAAAGATGAGTCTATAAGGTGACCCCACGAAAATTCCTCGGGCTATATCTCGGTCACCGTTGGTCGGAGGGGGCTAAGATTCTGACAGGCGTGTTCCTGGCCCAAAACTACCCCGGAGACAAAGTTTCAGACTTTTTCTAGACATGGTGGTGTCAAGCCTTGGTCGATCTGTCCTGGAATCCCCCCTATAAGCAAATTGCACAGCTGCCTGCTGCCCCGAGAACGCTTGGTAAAATACCTGACAAACCTCGGCGCTCTGCTCTGCGCTCTTCAATACGCGGCTCAAGCAGAGCCTTGTTGACTCAAGAGCCCTGTTTCTGAATTCGGCGTTCAATCTTATGCCGCAAATCCCCGCTACTTCCAGTTCAACCACGCTATCCCGCTCGTATTACTCTGTGCTTTTTTTTCCATGTGACATTAAAATCGATCGGGCATTGACAGTGCTGAAGCTATTTTACAGAAACAAAAAGCTAAGTTTTCAATGAAAACCACACATAGCTTGATCAATACTCTATCTGCAGTGAAAATAAAGCCAAACATTCCAAGTTTACTTTTTTGTTTTCTAAGTATCTGATTTCCTCCGAGGCAAAGCATATACAAATACTTTGAATTGACGATGGAATAAACAGCTTCAGTTTGCAACGTTCATGCCTTCCAATCTTTTGGCTTACCTTTTATTGGTAATTGGTCGTGTTGACTTGGTATGAGTTCTAGAAGGGACATCAACAGCTGGGAGAGCTCCCTTGTCTCATGTCGGCTCATTATCAGAGGCCATTCACGATATACAGCCGAAAATGTGCAGGCTCCACAAACTGGCAGTGCTTTGCTTCTGCTGTCCTCAAGGCTAACAGGGGCCTTACAGAGCTTTTTTATGTTCACCGTGTTCTCGGTATCAGATGTCCGCTCGGCTTTCGCCCACACAGGACTTTTACTGCTTTTACATACATTATGTTGAATCACACGGCAACTACAGGCGATAGGAAAATTTGAAGACGGCTTGTTGCTGGATCAAAACAAAATATTTCAAGCCTACGAAATCTTGGGAAATATCATTTAAATATCACCAGATGAGATGATACTATGGCAATTTGGCAGTCTGATTTTGGGGCCTCAAGATTATTCATAATGAAACGCATCTTTACTGAAATATAAGAAACGGGGCACCAGAACTGAATTCAGCAAAAGCACGTTCGGAAACTCCAGGTGTACCTGGTAGTGCTGTTGTATGGTAATAACTTGACACTGTTCCTTGTCCTTCTCAGCATTCTTGGCGCTGATATGTCAATGGGTTTTCCGTAGCCCACTCCATGTCATGGCAATCCCCAGCAACAACTCTCGTACTGAGGCCCATGGCAAACATGATTTATCGATCCGACGGGCCGTTTCTCTTTGGTATCTCTCAAACCTGACAAATCTGGACACCCATGAGATAGATTTACCATCCAACTCTGATTAACAGCGCAGTACTCCATCACGATAATCTGTGCACTTGATATACCCGCAGCCGGCCAGTGGCCGCTGTCATCTGACCGCAGCTGACCGCTGACCGCTGACCATTGGCCGCTGACCACTGACCAGTGTCCACAGCGGACCGTTGACCAGTGTCCGCAGCTGACCACTGACCGCTGACCAGTGGCCGCAGTGGACCGCTGACCAGTGTCCGCAGCGGACCGCTGACCGCTGACCAGTAACCGCAGCTGACCGCTGACCAGTGTCCGCTGACCGCTGACCAGTGTCCACAGCGGACCGTTGACCGCTGACCAGTGACCGCAGCTGACCACTGACCGCTGACCAGTGGCCACAGTGGACCGCTGACCAGTGTCCACAGCGGACCGTTGACCAGTGTCCGCAGCAGACCGCTGACCGCTGACCAGTGTCTGCAGAGGACCGCTGACCGCTGACCAGTGACCGCAGCTGACCGCTGACCGCTGACCAGTGTCCACAGCGGACCGCTGACCGCTGACCAGTGTCCGCAGCTGACCACTGACCAGTGTCCACAGTGGACCGTTGACCAGTGTCCACAGCGGACCGCTGACCGCTGACAAGTGTCCGCAGCTGACCACTGCCTGGCACTCAACTGAAATTCTCGGGAACGTGTCACTATATGGAAACATCTTCATTTTGGACATTAAAAAGGCGATAAAAGTAAACTTTCCAGCTAACTATGTCGTGCAGATCAAGCTAAGTCAAGGGAGGGATTTTGGAAAGAAAGCAAAAGCAACGATGGAATTATTTGGCACCATCATGTTACAAATGTGCATGTCTTGTTCGAAATTTCAAATCGAATCTTACAAGTATCGTTACATCGATTTATGAGGCAAGGGGTTTCAACATTCCGTAGATAAATGCAGCATGCGGCAGGTGCTGCGCTGTGGACGCCTTTGCTTCTATAATTCGTTATCTGAGGGTGTTCCATGTAGGTAACAGCTCCGGCAAGTATATCTTGACATCACTGCTGGAGGTCCGGGGAGGGGTTCTGGGCTCAGGACCCTCTAGATTTTGGCTTTGCATAGAGCCATAGGCTTTGAATAGGGCTTATATTGCCGTGCCAGCGTTAACCCATCCATGACCCCCCCCGGGCAGAGAAGAGATCTCTAGCCTTGCTTGTAACTATAAGTTTGTCACAGCACTTTTCTTTCTGTGTGAAAGCAGCTGATAACATTTAACAAAATGACTTGGAAGTAGACAACAGAACTAGAACCATTACAGGCGAAACTGCAGGCAAAGAACTACACAGCAATTATTTTGCCATTTGCGAGCATGTGGATCTAAGATCTTTGCCAGGCAGACGATGTGAAGAAATAAAGGTCAGATTAAAACAAGCCAATCTGATTGTAGGGGAAAGTGGGGGTCACAGACACCGTGGGTAAGACGGACATCCCCTGTTTGGGACGAACTGACTGCGCCGCGACGGGGAAAAGCATGTAATACGCTCCTTTTAGCGTGCGTCGTCGGTCGCAGAGCAACGTTGGGTCCGGTAAGCTCTCTAGGTTTTATACAATTTTCATAAAAGTAAAACCACCAACTCATATGTTTTTTCACAATTGAATTCGTAAGGTCATTGCATGGATGTTTCCAAAGATACTTTTTTGGTATTACGTAATGTGGCTCTTCAAGATGTTACATTTTGTTCACTACAGTCGCTGATTTTGTAATCGCAATGGCGTCCGATTCATGCCCAAGTTTGTTAGGAAGAGCGAAGTGGGGTAAGACGGACACCACGTGTGAGGCAAGATGGATATGGTGTCCCTGTTACCCCGCACAAGAGTATATTTAATTTTATATAATATAAACTTAAATAATAAGCTAATAAGCAATAATAATCAAGGGTTTTGGGGTCCAGCGATAAGTACACCTGAGCGGAGGCGGATTTGGCTGATGGTTGGGGGGGGTGGTTGGGGGACACAGAGCCCGAAATGCTGGAGAACGTATAATTGAATTTGGGGTCATCCAGGGGCAAGTGTACCCCTTGAAACTCAGCGCCCCCTGAAATGGTCACGGTCACGGTGATGATAGGTTTTGCGTTCCAAAAGTGCTACCTCCTGGCAGGCACGCACCCAGGATTTTTATTTGGGGGCACGGCTGACGAGAGGGAGCAGCAGGCCGGTGGAGGGGACGGAATTTTGCCTCAGGGGCGCACTTGCTCACCCAAAGGGCGGCCAATTTTCGCATCCTGGGGGGGGATGAGAGCGGTGAATTGTTTGCTTCACAAACCTATAGTAAATTGTTTTAGGGGGTGGCGTGTTGGGTGCAGGGTCAGCAAAGTCAGTGTAGGGGGCGGCATGTTGGGTGCAGGGACGGCAGTCAGCGTAGCAATGCCTCTAAAAGTCAGGTGAAGGCTCATCCTTCCCTTAGATGGTACCTTCGGCGCCCCCCATGAATGGAGCTTTGGAGCCAAAGTTTTGGGGGGGCCGAGCCCGCTGCTCCCCTGGGTGCGCACCCACCCCTTGGCCCGGATGGCGCCCCCCGGCAAGGTGCCCCGCCCCTAGGGGCTGTGCGTAAGTTGATCCAGGATCGCCGATCAGCTGATCGGCAATCCTGGACCAACCTATGCACAGTTCCACGACAGCCCTTGACACTTAAATCCTCCGTCTTTAAAAAAAATCCGACAAGGCATGACCTCCTTTGACCATTTGACGGAAAACGTAAGAAAAGGCCCCCTTCCCCAAGGCGGACGACAGTCGCCTAGTGGGCTGTTGCAGATGGAAATCTTCAAGGCCTGGTTCGATCACTTTGTTCATCCTGTCCATTTTTCCCCATGGGGTGACCATGTTACCCCATAAGGTGGATGGGGCGAAATGGGCTTTTGCTACTTTTTCTGAACTTTACGCAAATTTTGATATGATAATTACAGACCCATAGCTGCTTGCACAGTGGTAGACAAATGTCTGAAGTATCTCTACAGCAAAAATAGGAACGAAACAAGCTCATTAAGTCATTGAAAACTCACGGCATCGTTACGGTGTCCATGGCCCCCACTTTCCCCTAATATAACCCTCGAGAAGGAAGCAAGCGAGGCAAAATCAGAGTCAGCGCAACTAAAAAGGCGGTTGTGAAGGGATGGAAGGGGGAAGGCTTCTGAGGGAAGGCCAGCTAAGGTGACTAATAAGTAGCTGCCTTACCTTATTTATTCCTTGAAAACGTTGGCCGAACTGAAAAAACGTGCTAAATTTTGGTCGGGATCGCGAATTCGAAAAAATCAGTTTTAGAAGGCCGAATCTCCAACAAAAAATTTATAAATTAGTCACAACCCGTTATTCCCATTCTTTTGACACCTGTAGCAACGCGCACAAAGAGACGTAATTTTTTTAACCAGCTAAGTACAGATCTGGGGACTCGGAACTTGGCCCCGGAACTTGACTTGGCACGACATTGCTGGCTGTCACGTCCCCTCCTATCCTATCCAATGTAAGAAAGAGCTGCTCCAACAACTACCGCGCGAAAGCGACATTGGCCCATCTTCGCTTGGCATTCGAACAAATGCTACACCATTGGGAAGTCTCCGAGGCACCACAAGGTCGGCAGCACGTACGCAGCGCCAGTTTTAAAGGCTGTGCTAGAATCTGTGGCCACCATTTCGGCGAATGTCCCTGCAATAAACGCGGGGCGGCATCTGTAGCGATGCCGCCGCGGCTCAATGCCCCAGCACTCAGCCAGTGGCTGTCCGATGGGCGCGCCGCCAGCAAGCCCACCTCCTCCAATTCCGACCCGTCGCCACTCAAAAACAAAAAGGTTTTTACTAATAAAACGCTGTGAGCGCGCAAAGATGGGCTCTGAGCGACGCAAACGTCAGCCTGCAGGGTGGACCAGTTGTTGTCGCAGCTCTCTGCGCACCGATTAAGAGTCCAACGTCTGCGTTGGTTCGCCACAACTGAAAACGGTCACCTCCTGATGGGGATGCTAAACAAATAGCACTCAGTTGGAATCAAAATCGGAGGGAGACCGTTTTGGCTCCCAGAGAAAATTGGTTCAGGGAGACGATAAATTAAAATTAATGTTATTTCTGTTCTCTCTAATTCACAATGACTTGCAATGTATTTTTATTCCGCTCGTCACACTGATCTAGCTAGTGTATCCAAATTCTATATATATTGGGGAGACTACCTATTTGGGGCTATCTTTTTCTAGTAAAATTTGTGGTGTGGATTTTGTAACATTTTGTTTGTGGTAGTTTTGTTTGCATTTACATGTTTTCTCAATAAAAACTCCTTAAAAGCATATAGAAACACCGGGATCTATGAGCTGCATCTAACTATGCCAGTCTGGTATTCGCTAATGCCTACTTTAGGACCAATGCCAGTTTTGGGTCCTTCCCCATGTTCGGAAAAACGCGAACCCTGGTCCTCTCGTGGCACGTGGGTACTTGTTTCGGCAGTCTCTGGATAGCCAACTCATGAAGCAACATGTGGTACTCAGTTTTACTGAGAAGGCTCTGCTGGGAAAGTCGTGGTGTGACCTTCATTTTTTACATCATGTCACAATCATCAGCACTAAAACCGACTTTCCCCACGCTAAGTCAATGGGACAACACCGGCGGTGTCACGCAAAAACGATTGCCACCAGCGGGACGACACTGGGCCGGTTTCCCATCCTCCAACATGTACCCACACGTCGCGACAAATCCCAGGTACACACCGTCAGTGGTTTGAGTTGCGCGCATTGCCAAAGAAATGTGGCATGCCTGCATGTGACTGAGAGTCCAATGCTACATAAATAAATTAATAGATGGATCGATATTATAATCGAATATAAGATCTAGTTTGCGGAGTAGGCATCAGGTTGGGTCACCCTGATCAGACTTTATTCCAACATCCAGCGTGTTGGAAAGTGACTATTTCAGGGGCTTGAGCAAAGGAGTGCGACCGGGGTGGTCACCCGCTCCCTCTGAGAGAAGAGGATGGTGCGGCGTCACTTTAAATTGAATTGCGGATGTGTCTCCAACCAAGGGCAGAAAATAATATTTGAAGCAACGGCTTCCACTCGTTGACCAGGGGCGCAGAGCTCGACATTAAAACCCCCGCACCTTAGGTCACAGTTTTATGATAGGCCAGGCTTGGTTTACACCTGCCCACTATGGAGAGAGGAGCCGGTTAGCTAATAAACGCTGCAACCAATGTTTAAATCTCCACACTTATCGAAGTTATGTAAATATGCACATTGCACAGTGTTTACCCAAATGAGAGCCAATAGGGTCTCGACTCTTTCCTCGTGAAGGTTCAAGCCCTTACATAGAAGACGGCACCAAACCAGCGGGTATCCGGTGGTAACATAGTTTATACAACGTCCATTCCTGTTACCAGCTGATGTTTCACCTCGTAGGAAAGAGTCAGAAGAGTAGACAGATCCCCCTGTTGCGTGTCGGCGCCTCGTTATACATTTCCGGCGCCCGCTGAGATGTCGATTCCTCAAGATCGCGACTAACGCTATTCCTGCAACTCTCTGGATGAAATGTTGCTGCCCAGGCGCCCACCCCCTCCCCCCATAAAAGCCATGGCTCTATCTATTTTCAGCGTTAGCCACCATCTTTGTAATGGCCACTCCCCATGCTTCGAAGGTCCCAAATGGGGTGCCGCCCGTGTTAAGATGCCGCCCCTGGGAATCTGACCTCTCCCCATTGAGCGATTGTGGTTATGCCGCTGAATGTACATCAGGTAGAGATTACTCTTCTTAGATGGCCAGGCTCTTCAGTGACTCCTGGAATCCTCCGTAGACTATAGTCCAGCATTTGCAACTGCCTCAACTGCCCCCACCCCACCCCCACCGCTTGCGCAGAAGCACCAGCAGGTATTCCTCAAACTCTATGGTGGTCTCATCTCGCTAGTTCAAGGTATTTCTTATCCGGCTCGGAGAGCCGGTCTGACTTTTTGAAACCTACTTGAGTGAAGCGAGTGGGGGTTTTCCATTCCGCCCCGTCCTGTGCCGTCCGTCAGAAGGTTCGGGCCAGGCCCCAGACTTCATTCATCCTTACCTTCATGTTCCCCCGGGGGACATTGTTATCATAACAAAGCAGGAATCTCGCTAAATGGGTAACGGGGACGCGTCCCCCAACCTTGGCGAAGGGTGATAGTCCCTTTATTCTGTCGCAAGGCCCACAAGCCAGTGCAGAAGGCCTCCGAAAATGATAAAAGAGGCTCCTCTATGACGAAAATGAGGTTTCAAGTCTGTCCTCTTAAATGGACAGGAGGGCACAGCGAGATCAGTGTGTGTACCACAAAATTAGGTTTTGGCTCCGGATCAGTTTTTCCTTACGGAAAATTATATTCAGAGGGGATTGTCTGAAAAAACTGATTTGGAAAACTGATTGTCTGAAAAAACTGTAGCAAAAACGCACTTTTATAAAATAATATGCTGAAAGTCATGGCAGTGATAGATGACTAGCTGTAAAATTTTCCTAAGATACCAAAAGTATGGTTTTTTAATTTTTATTTCCACCTATGCACGATTCAGACAGATGGTTCCTGTACTTGCTCAAAACAAAACACTCACTGCCTTTGTCAGTTATATATATATATATATAAATATATATATATATATATAAGGTGCAGTGATTACGGTATAGGTATAGGTATTTGCTCGGTTGACTAGTAACTTCCTTACCACAGTCAGGTCTGAACATGTTTTTCTTGAATTTAATGTATATATCTAAAATATAGTTGGACTGGTGTAGCTGAGAATCTCGTTAGCATGCACTCCAAAAGATGGCCCTGAACATGGGCCCATGGGCCAGGTAGAATTTTTGTTTGAACGGCACTCACGCCGAATCGATTGCAAGGACAAGTGAAGAAGTGCAAAAGCCCCAACTTTTTGGTCAAACCACAGCACAAGAAAAACTGCCAGGGAGGCCGATATGCCCTCCCATCTACGCTTATAGGGTTAATCAGATTTTTCGCACATGACCGCTTAGACATGGTCTCTCTTCAAATTGAGCTGGCTCACTGCCATTGTGCAATAAGTTCCAACCTGCCAGATGCCGTTGATGAAGTATAAGTATTCTATTGGTGATTACCAGCCGTTTTGTCGACGTTGTTCACCTCCACGCGTGACGAGTGGCTGCTCGTCAACATCCTCTTGGGCTGAACAACTTCGCCACTTTTGGGTGGTATGGATCAGTGACTGGTAAAAGAGGGGAGCTACAGGGCTCAACCCCCCCCTCCTTCCCCCACGTACACACACGAATCAGTGTCTATAGCTTCGATGTTCGCGTTCAAGTACTTTGGTTCTATGAAGTCATCAAGACTGAACCCGAACCAGGGTTCAGTCGAAGAAATGACACCTCTCAGAGCTCTATAAACCGATTCAAGAACTAGTTTGATGACAGGTACTCGAATGGAAAATTAAAAAAAAATTTACTTGAAAGCACAATGCGATTGGCGCGGACTCTAGTGGAGACTGCTCCCCTTTAAAATATTCTCAAGCGTGTTGAACTCCAGCACTAACAGCTGTTGACAGCTGGTCTTTCCCAAAGCTATCATCTGTGGCTTGCTCGCATTGCCAGAGCAACGCGAGCAAGCAACAGGTGACGAACTACAACATGAGGAAATCTGGATAGTTCGACGAACAATAGAAGTGTATTTCTCTCGGCTCCTAATATCAATGCAGGGACCTCAATGAATAGACAGTTTTATCGCAACTCCTATGTTACTGTGCTTCTATTGATCCATGTCAATGTGCATGATGCAAAATATCCGTGATAATTATCGTACCATCCTAGACTCAAGTACGTATGTGAACTCCAACGGCTGTGTACGGCTTCGTCCTACTCGACGTTGCTCTCACATTTTTTTATGCTGAAATGAACAATCAGTGTGACAGCACGCAAAGGCTGATATTTGAATTTAAATGATGACTCAATTTTAAGTGAGAAGCGACGACTTGCTTCTATTCCGTACTTTAGGTGCAGCATATTATCTTTCCTCGTGCATTTGCAACATCACAGCTCATAGCTGTATAAATGCAGGGCCGCCAGTGGCCTGTGTAGATCAACTGAATACACGGTTCCGGACGAGAGTGTAACACTGTTCCGGACCAGTGTGTTACACAGTCGTGGGCCAGTGTGTTGCGTCCTCGCGTTGTTCAGGTCGGCACTGCGTCGCCTGGCACATCAATGCCACAACCACTGCAGACTCGGGGAATCGACTTCCGCCCGCGCGCATCCATAGGTGAGCGAGATGGGATTGAATGTCACCGGTGAGACCAACTTACCTCCGCAAAAGGCTGCAGCACCGCCAAATGAGTCTCTGGCCAACACTAATGGAATGGTTCCGATCCAGTGACGGCGGAGCGTTCGAATTTAAGGGAGGGGCACCATAGATTTCTCAACTCATTTGTTTCCAGTCAACGTCATAGGGTTAGTGTTAAAATTTCTGATTTAAGGGGGCACCGTGCCCCGGTGACCCCCAGTTCCACCGCCAGCGTTTCGAGCCAGCGTATCCTGGTCAGGATAATGCCGAACTCGAATATCTGGTCACACACAACATTGCCCTCAATGTTGTGCCGCTCCAATTGTTCTCTCAGTTCGAAAACGCAAGCTCTCTCCCAGTGCGTAATTGGCAGCGTTTCTGATGGGCAGTAAATTGTGCATCCCAGCCAATGACAAACTTGATGATGCTACTAATTAAACCATAGGTTTCTTGAAACTCATCTTACTAAGGAATAGTCTTCCAGAACTCACACTAGCATCTCTGGGGGCCGTTTTAGGGGTGATACAATTTGCACTTAGATTTTCTGAAACGTATTGAATCCATTGTAAACAAGAATCACGAACTTGTCTCATCAAAGCCATGTTATGTAGTATGTGTGCTTATTTTTAAAATGAAGTTTGGTAGAACCCATTCATATGACAGCATTCCAAATTATATAATAAACATATTGTTCACATAAATGATGATTTGAATGATTATTATAAATTGATTTAGATTATCTGATTCATAGCATAGACTGGGCCGTCCCTCAATAACAGGATACATCTAAACTGTGCATTCAAACAAATTCAGAGAAGTTTTCAAGAGTCGAGCAGCCACAAACAGAGGAAGCAGTGAGCAGAGTGTACTTACCCTTGTTTTCTGTGAGCAACGGACTCCCATTTCTGTACCTATTCATCACATAAGAGAGTAGTTTCTTTTGTACAATGCGCAAACTAATTACAAAGAAACCACAGTGTGAAAAAAACAAAATTGCTTGCGAAAACCGCAGGAAAATATTTCCCAATGACCCATCGTTGGGAAGACGAAGTGATCCCAGGGCATTTTATATCACGTCTGTGAAGTGAGGGTCCTAAAGTGCCCCCCAACCCACCCCACCTATTTTTCCAAAGTGGGTAGAGAACCGTTCGCAACGCGAAAACGCTTCTTTGCTAACTTCCAGCCAATTTATGGGCGTGTCAATTGGTGAGAGAATTTGGAAAATTGGTCAATTATTTGTTTTATTTAGGTATAGGCTTCCAAAGTTAGGCCTATATTTTCAATCGCCACGATCGCGCAGTCGCACCAGTTTCCCTGCAGTGTATGCTGAGTGGTGCGACGTAATAACACCTTATAATCGGGATGCGAAGGTCACCACACATGAGGGTCAAGGTCAGGTTCAAAGTCACGGGTCAAGTTCATATTATTTTTTCAAGGCCATCGACCCCAGTCCTTTTGTTCCGATGACGTTACTCAGTATGTCGTAGGTATGTTATGCTATGACGTCACAGTTAAGGCTACTCAATTTTAAGCTCAAGATCACCGTTCAGTTCTGTGCAGTTCACTTCAAATTCAAAGGTTTTTGGTCAAGGTCAAACCTACATTTGCCGCTCAGCAGCCGCTATAGTGCCAATCATAGTGTACATTGTTGAGAATATATTATATTGTGACGCCACAGGTCAATGAACTTGACCTTGATCTCAAAATTTTAGAGGAAATTGTGTAGGACCTTTCCTCCATTACTCTAGTTTGCTTTATAGTGAATTCCCGTTTTTTTTCCCCGCGCAATCACAATTTCCCAAGCTGTTCCCAGCCTTTACCATCTCGTTTGATCTTGAAGATAACCTAGGTCAAGAAACATATTTCATAATGTACATAACCCTAAACCCCTAGAGGAGTGTTCCCCTGACTCTCTTGGTTTTTGAGATCTCAGAGGAGGCACTTTACCCCAACCCCACATGCGTGTTGGCACCGCACCCCTCTCCAGCGCACGTGGTGTTACCGTAACTGCAAGACTTGTTTTTAAAAGACCAAAGACCATACTAGGAAAAAGTTGTTACGCCACCGAATCGTTATGTAACAGTTGCTTCAAATGCAACGAAGAGCACAAATGCCAAGACTCTAATCCCGAAAAGGTCGCTGCATTTCCCTGGCCGTGCACCGAATCCCCCGGCGAGAGCGGACGGTGGTAGCAGCCACATTTTCACACGGCGTGGCCGAGCACGACAGCTAACTGGCCAGAGCCGGAGGTGCAAGGTGCATGGGTGCGACGCTGTATCCGCATTGGAGCACACTTGTCCAGTGCTGGCTGCTCAATTCTGTTTGTGGCTGGGGCGGGCCATTATACAGTTGAGTGCCAGCTCGTACCGCGCTGAAATGGTTTGTGCCGAATGGCTTGGAGAGCGGTTCCAGGCGGAGCAAAGGTCACCCGTGACTGCAGACTGTCAAATCTATCCCGCAACCCGTTGCAGCGGTAATTTCAGACGTCAAAAGCGGTCGATTTATGCTCAATAGCCGGTTTGCCATGTTCCTTACACATTGTGTCAAATATAGATTCATCTTCCCACCATTCAATATGCCTTTGAAAACCCAGCTCACAAGGCGGGGTGAGTGTTATTGCCGACCGCGTGAGTTATGCAAAGACGAGGTCGTGCCGAAAGACTATTCAATACGACATCTACCTGAGCCGCTGCACATAAAATCTGTCGAGACGCGCTGAATGGGATTAAGTGATGATCGTAAAGTATGAACATGGAGTTTCTAATACAGCACATGCGGCTAAACTTTCAACATCACCAAACTACTTGCATGATTAACTTGCATTGCAAATTCAGCACTCCAATGTGCTTGAGCCAACTGGTCATGCAACATGAGTTTCAGCACAAATGAATTTGTGTGAAGTTCTCCCTCTCTCCCTCTCTCTCTCCCTCTCTCTCTCTCTCTCTCATTTCTTATCTCTACCCCTCTAGACTTGTCAGTGGAGACAACTTGTACATATAACTCATTTCATTTTTATCTCATTTTTCCCTGGGACATAATCAATGCTACAAAACTGCAATAATGATGAAAAAACAAACAAGGGAGCTGGATAAGCATCGTTACAAATTTAAAACATATCGGGATTGTCTTGGCTCCTGCCAAGAAGTTGTTCTGTCAAATGCATTAGCACGTGCTGGTAGGTATGGCTATTTCCCAGAATACCCGACTGAAGAATGTTCGTAAAATAACCAATTTCCTGGTTGTTTGTTCTAGAAAAGAGCGTGCCTGATGAATCAATTTTCGAATCATCAGATTATCCAATATTCTTCCTTTCTATCGACAAAGAGGCGTTAATATGCTCCGAAAAATGTGCAATATTCTTTCATTTTTCATATAAGTGCTCCCAAGAAAAAAACTGAATCATCACAATAACCTTAGAAAAATGTCCCTACGAGAGCATCGTATTACAAATTTTGAAGTATCGATAGATAAATTTGGTGATTGTAGACGAAAATTGGGTGGCACCGGGTGGAACCGCATGCCTTGAAAAAATATACCCAGATTGATCATATAAATGATTTTATCTCCGGACACGCTGGACACGTATCTTGATAAGTGTGTTTAGCAAATATTCCAAAGGGACTTACTTAAGGAGGCGAAAAGAAATCATAGGGACTCTACAGTTGCAATAACCAAATTGAACTGAAGTTTGAATCGGAGAAGAAACTCCTACTTGGTGCAGTGTGATAAAGTACAACATTCCACACGATAATATTGTTGATGTTTTCTCAGGAGGATGCAGCGAGCTCCCGCGAGATGGCCTCCCGCATCTAACTGCTTTACATCTCATTACGGATTCAAAAATATAAATCAAGCATGACATTAGCAGGCACCCCATAAGCACGCCATTTCTGTTAATTCCCGTTCGCATACCTGACTGCTAGCCCAAGCACAAGAAGCCAGAACTTGGTGGTCATCTGGCTGATTTCGCTATTATGCAAGAGTCTTTAGTGAATGTGAAAGGCAAAAGGCTTTCAGAATGAAAAGGGGCGGGGCCGAACTGTTTGCGGAATTTCAGCTCTTCACCGACTGAAACCTGTTCCTCCGTAACTCTCGCACCTGGTCTCCTGGTTGCGGTCCACTCGAGCTCGTGATGATTTTAAAGTCTTCTTAAATTTCGCGGAAATCGGAAGATATCCGGATCGTAGGCGGATCCAGGGGACCCCGAATTGGACACCCTCATTGACCCACGAAGCCCCCTGATATGGTTACGGTACCCCCTGAAAGTTCAATGGCATCCCCTGAACTGTCACTTCCCCACCTCCTCCAGGATGCAACAAGTGTTGGCACCCCAAGATGGGATTTGGCACCCAACTGATAGGTTTTGTCACCCTAAAGTGGCACCCTCTGGTCCGGCTGGCGACCCCCCCTTTCCGACCACCCCTGTCATTTGTTCCCCCATCCTCACTAGGATAAGGAACCCTGGATCCGCCTGTGCTCCAAAAAAGTGAGAGACTGACACCTGGTGTTCACACCCACCAGGGGCTCCTCCTTCTCCTACTCTATATAAATGATATATCAAGAAGCTCAAATGCCCCCGAAATTCTATATCTTCGCAGATGACACTGCTCTGCTTTATACCGCTAAAAATATTGATGAACTGCAGTCCAAAATTAACAACAGTCTTTCAGATATAACCGCCTGGCTCCAATGTAACCGGCTCACCCTTAACACAAAAAATCAACTTACCAAATATTTTCCACTCGTAGTGTACCCAATTTGGCTATCAAAATTAATAATGACGTACTGGACAGAAAATTCACGACAAAATATATTGACGTCTAGATCAATGAGGATCTGAAGTGGACCAACCATATACAAAGTATAAAAAACACAATTTCACGCAATAAAGGTCTTATACGTAGGTCACATCATATTCTGGACTCTGGTCATCTTCTCCTGCTCTACAATGCTCTTATTCTCCCTTTCTTAAATTACTGCCTTCCAATCTGGGGGACCACATTCAAATATCATTTAAATAAGCTGATGATGCTACAGAAAAAATTGTCCGTTTGAAAGATAAATCTGAGCCCCTTGCTCACACCAGTCCCTCATTTAAAAATACAAAATCCTGAAAATTGAAGATCTGACGGAAGTAGCCCAATTAAAACTCCTCCATAGCCATCTCGACCAGAGTTTACCGTGCCCCCTCAGTGAAAGGATTAATACAACTAACCCAAATCCCTTTCTCCCTAATATAAGACGAACCCAACACTTTCAGGTCCGGGGATGAGGTGGCTTAGTGAATAGCACCCTTGTCTTCTAAGCCACCGGTCCCGGGTTCAAGTCCCGGCGGAGCCTCTGAATAAGTCGATCTGATCCCCAAAATCCCCTCCAACAGGGTGAGAGTTGGCGACGCCGTATGACCCTGGCAGTTGGTGTGTCGTTAAACCCCAACAACTACTAACTTTCAGGTCCCCTTCGACTCAACCATGTACAGGAAATTTTCTATATTCATTGCGGCCCCACGAACCTCGAATAATGTGATTACCCCTAAAATCAGAAGACTAGAAGATATCCCACTAAGTAAAGCGTTTTTCAGGACAGTGATTCCAAAACTTTACCTAGACAAATATTGAAGATTCTAAACCCTCTTATTGGTATCTTTATATCCCTAATTGTATCAATGTAAACTGTTAAAATAAACATATTATGCACCAGCTGTTGTCACGATTCGTCTCTTTGCATAAGTAAAGTACAAAAAGTAATACAAGCAAGTAAAAATAAGCATGAGTAAAAAGCGCTGTAATCTTTGATTTGGCAGTAAGGTACCACATATGCCAGCCTCCGGCACCTGTACACCTATCATTTCCTCGAACTTATCACGTGCCCTCAACTCTCCACGACATCTGTAGTGCTATAAAAATAATATCCACTCCCTTCCCAAATTCTAACAAAGAAAAAAAGAAAAGAAAAAAATGGGAGGCGATGTAGCTTTATTGTACCGGATGCAGTGACGGTGGAACGTCCGAATTTAAGGGGCGGGCGCCATGGGCTTTCCAACAAATTTCTTTCCAGTCAACGCCATAGGGCTAGTTTTAAAATTTCCCAGTTAAGGAGGGGGGGGGGTACTGTGCCCCGATGTCCCCCCCCATTTCCGCCGCCAGTGACCTGGTGGTATCAATTTTATGTTGGGTCGTCGTCCTGTGCCATGTGACCCCCAAAGCGAACTTAACAAACTGTCACCTGTGACGTGTGACCCATCAAGTAATGAGCTGTATCACTAGGCCTATGATTTTGCCGGGAGATAACAGGCTTGAAGAGTTAATGGTGCCCCTCTGAAATTCTGACCTTCGCCTCATCGGGAAAAAAACTGTTCATGAGCCTGGCGTCCCATGTCTCTGACGCCTTCAGTATTATAATCCTGATGCTATTCTAGTGTTGTCTTCATGAATAATTTTGTATGGTTCGAAACACCACAAAGTTAGTTTTATCGAATAATCATTCTTGTCGGAATGCACAATCTGTGAAAATAATTAACTGAAGCAGTCTGGATGATTCAGTGTCTCGTGAAATAATTAAGATATTTTGCCATCTAAGGAATGTAAATAATCGAAGGCTTCGGAATAATGAAAGAGCCTTGACTGGGTGTCTGGGGATGATTTGATGTGTGAAGCTGAACCGAATCGGGGCAAAACTAAAGAAATTAAATCGGACGGGACACGATGCCAAGCCTTTTAATGACTTCATGAATCTCCCATAGCCCACCCAGATAGCTGGATTTTCCTTCAAGGCGGACCAACTAAGCCATTCGCAATCGCTGCATCGGTCATCAATTCTGTGACGTGGCTCGGAACGGCTTCAGAGTGCTCGTAAGCTGTTTTGTGGGTATGGCCCGGCGCCGATTGGCGTGACCCACCGGTGACCCCGCCAGGTGACGCTGGTGACCTCTGCTGAGTGGAGCTGGTCTCTGCACCGCGAGACTGCGCGCCCGCACCCGGATTGCAAGGGGTGACTCACGGCGCTCCTCTTCCATTAGGTCTGCTCTTCTGTTCAAAACAATGGCAGAGCGGCAACTCCTCTGGTGTCTAATGCATCGCTTTTGCAAGGTAAACCTGGGGACAGCACTCTCTGACGCTGATGTCCACAGTGTAACAATACCTCTAACATCTTGGACGGTGCAGACTTCGTGTGGCGACTGTGTACTTACTCAGAGCCATCGCAGTACACCACCGCGTCGGTTAACCCGGCAGAATCGCTATCATCCCTGCTAGGGAGCTGTCGGTCCCGCTGCGACCGACACCTTAGGCCGACGGAACTGAGTTAGAGCTGACTAATTTGGCGGACGGCCGACAGCGCGTGTGAGCGATGGACCGCCAGCAGGCCCACCCCCGCCAGCAGAGCGGTGGCCCGCCCACCGGGGAGGTCATACCACCTTTTCCCCTGGTGGTGCTGAGTTTTCTGTCGCATGTCGCCGAAGCCACACCTTCATTCTTGGTGGCTTTGCAAAATCAACTCACGCTTAAGATATGATATTCACGATTTCGTTCCTCGAACAATGGTGTAGCCAGAGAGAGACCTTGAGCTCCGCAGACTCATCTTGAGCATTTCTTACACGTTGAAAAGGATTCTCTGATCTGGGAGCCCCCGAGAGTCAGTCTCATGGCCCCCAAGGACTAATCTGAGGACCCCTCCAGAGTCAGTCTCAGAGGCCCCCAAAAACTAACCTCGGGAGCCTCGAGAGTAACTCTAAGGGGTCTAGAACTTTGGTCTCAGGGGGCCCTGAGAGTTAGTCTCAGGGTGCCATCGAATGTTGTTCTCAGGGGCTTCTCGAGGGTAAGTTCTAGGGGGCTCTGGGAGGCAGTCTCAGGGTGCCCCCAAATACTGGTTTCGGGGGCCCAAATTACTGTTTCAGGGATAGGTGCTGCTTTTGTGGTACTCCCAAGTGCTGGTTTCAGCACCGTCTCAAGTGCTAGCCAGGAGTAAGTGAGTAATTACTCCAATAAGACCGTCCACGAAAGAGGTATTTTATAGCTTCTGAGGCGCACTCCCATATCCTTCACATTGGGCTCTGTTTTGCTATCTTTGCGTCCTTGAAAATTTACTGAATCAACTTAATTTAAACGTATCGCATGAGACCCCAAGTCAAAAATGTTTCAACGGAGCAAGCGTCGGAGAAAAATTGTTTTGAAGCTTTATTGGTGAAAGAAGACATTTAGAAAATATTCTCCGAATTTTACATTTTAAAGACTTCTTTTGCCAACTCTCAAGGAAAAAGAAGGTACCCGAGTATGTCAGAAAATCAAAATATATGCCTGAAAACCGATAAAAAGCACCTACATACTGGCATTACACCGAAGAGACTACAATGCGGCAATATCAGTAACACTAAACTTTAGCTCTAAGTCCAAGCGCCTGGGGCGAAGAAAGTTTACGGGTTGAAATTCTGAAAATGGGGTGAGATGAAGCTAACGGACTAAGGAACGGGATTCACAAGTTTTTTACTTGTCTAGCCAAGATTCCTTGTAAAGCGGGGCACTATTACACATTCTGTGTGGGGAGAGAGCGCCGTCTCAGGGAGCACACATTCTGTGTGGGGAGAGAGCGCTGTCTCAGGGACCGAGGCGCATTGACATTCAACAGAGTCTGTCTATTTCCGGTCTCCCTTGCCATAAACAACGTCCACCCTGATAGCCAACACTGATGTGAGCACATGCGGTCTGCGTTCCAAGAGATGGAACACTTTTTCTGAAAAGCACCAATTATTTTTAAATGACACTAATGAAATATCCTTTATTGGTCAGTTTGGACAGAAGAAAGTAAGATAACCGAAGATTCGTGATCAATATATTTTCCTATCTTCCGGTTTAGCCTGGCTGTTAAAAAAGCTTAAAGTTGATGTAATATCTGTTCTAGGAAAAATGACGTTAAAGTCCTACATTACTGGCTGTTACTTCTCAGAAATATCGGAATTCACCAGCATCGTCAAAGATATTCGATACGCTCATCCTTTATGGTCACAGAGAACGTTAAATTGTGGATGTGTTGATAGACGCAAATATTATGACGTTTCCACCATACATTTTCCAAAATCTAAAAAGTTTCGCCACTCTGGTATTTGAACTAAGATCACCATGCCATAGAGCATAGCAGAAAGCCCCAGGTCTAACATGTTATTTGTTCCAGAACTGACAGTTTGCGGAGAAACAGGATAGCCTTAGAGCGGGTATGGAGCAGATCAAACCCCAACTCTCCCGCGTGACGCTGTCCCAAAGTCCCCGCGAGTGTGCCTGTCGGGAGTGCCCCTAATAACAGACATGTACCAATCAGTGCGCCCAAAAAGTAACACGCTTATGAAACGCTGTTTTCCGCAGAAGCTGAGTTCTGAAAGAACCGAAACTTGGAGCCAGGGTTTTCCGGCATACTTTCTGGAATTGATAGTTCAATTTAAATTCCAAGAGCGTATACCATACTCCCGTTGAAGGATATCTGACGACTCATGGGATTTAAGGGTATAATGGTTGTTATAGTAGAACCATACCAAAACACCGGTTTTATTTTTCTGTCCCAAAACTCACTGATTACACGCCAACAGCCTTTTCCTGAGCGAGGTATCTCTCGTTCATCGAATGTCACATTTCAGCGCGCCGCCCAGCCCAGGAGTGGGGTCGAGTAACACATATTTCCGCTATAAAACCGCTTATCTCTCAACAAACTGATGGACTCTCAAGCAACTGACGGACGTACGACGCACAAAAACAGAATGGTTTTTGCGCTCTACAAAAGACTCAGCTTAAACTCCATGGTACAGGTGTCGCGTTCAGTAAAGTTATTTGCGAGAGAGACCACCCGTTTGACGAACAGGGCTCCCTTTCAGAATAAATGGGGCTCTCACGCCTGCCGGAGTTCTTGCCAAAGTGAAGACAGAACTTCGCTTCGTAAACGCAGTGCCAACTCTCCTGGTAAGTCATGTGCCTGTAAGCTAGATTAACACGTGCAGTAAAGAGGGATCTGGTGTCAACACGCAGTAGAAGGGGGTGCTAAAGTGACTCCCCAAGATCTCGAAAGTCAAGAGGAGTATACAAATGTCCGTTTAGGGATTTGTGGGGGCTTTGGTGATATACAGTGGCAGATTCAGGAATTAATTTTGGGGGAGGGCTGTGGGGCTTGAGCCTCCTTCGCCATTGCCTCGAAACAGCCAACAGCTATGCATTTACTATAGACCCTGTGGCATTTCAGGGGGGGGGGCTAGAGCCCCTAGCACCCCTTGTATCCACCACTCTATACATACATTAAAACCGGCATAAAAATACTTAGAAACATCATATTTTCCCATGGTCACGCCTTCACGAATTACTAATTCCAGTAATGTTAGCACCTCTTATGGATATTTCAAAGACCTAACTTCTTTCCTGAAACTTTATGCCTTAGCTCATTTGAGAAGATGTATTGCTATGAAATGGGATGTATGATTGATTGTGCTGGTCCCGGGTAGTCAGGCTCGCCAGCAGCCGAGATGCACTGCAGACTAACCATAAGTTTTTTTCTCGGGTACTGGGTGCAGCTCCATGGATCATCTCCTGAATGACCGGTTGAAATAATGTATTTTATTTTATTGACCAGCATTATATTTTTTCTCTCCTGACTGTACACCCCAGGAACCCATGCGATCGATCTCAGCATTGCCGTCAATGCATCGATTTTTTTTGCATCGCTCGGACTAAAGTGTGCTTGTCGCTGCCCCCTTCCCCGCCGCCAACGCGCCGGGACGTGATAGCCCCCCGCCCTGCGCTCTGACATGGGTGCCTTTTTCATCATTACTCGTTCGTTTGTGTTTTACCACCATGTTTCATCTCATTTCTGTGTTTGGTTTTATCCTAAGTGTACAAGTGTACAAATATATTTGTATGGATGCAATTCGCACATAAAGCGGAAAATTTAGTTATGCCTCCGAGTAAAAATCAACTTGGAATGGGCAGACAGGAAACCTGGCAAAATTAAGAGTTTCCAGCACGCGGAATGCTTCTTGCCATCGAGATGTGCGCTTTGGGTCAAGTACAGCTAGCAAAAGTCACTGGAGAAAAGCCCTGATATGCGTTTCTGCCGCCCCTGTGAGTGCTTCGGAGGAGGACGAGTGCAAGTTTGATCAGCATCAGTTGACTAAGGCAAGTCCTTGTTTTTCCTCGTTTAAAGAGGCACATGTATGCCTTATTTAGCTTTTTAAAGGACGTTTTAAAATAGACCTTCGTCTCAAAAATGTTGAATTATCTATATGGTGCAGCAAAAAAACTGTGCGTCTACAAAGGTCATTGAAACTACTCATCTTTGTCAATTTTTTAGGCACACGAGTGGGACACAATCAGTGGCGGATCTAGAAACAACGTTTGGGGAATAGGGGCCCGAGCCTCCCCGCCATTCCCTTGTAACAGCCTCCGGCTATACAGTAAATATAAGCATCCTGACATTGGCGGTGTGGGGGGTTGATCTCCTCTAGCCCATCTTGTATCCGCCACTGGGCACAGTATCTTTATAGTATCGTTTCATGGAAGGCATCCTTCCCGGCACTCAAAATCTGACCATTTTTGTTTTCAGGTCCAGAATATGATCGCATAAAAGTTGGGTATTTTGCAATGGTTTATGGTGTTATGGTGCTCGTAAAAATACCGAGATGTTGACATTTTTCTGATTAGTATCTTGCAAGGACGTCACGTGTCCTAGGAAGTGACACAAAATTTAAGAAGAAAGCATTCATGACCAAAGGGTGAAAGAAATATAGAAACAGTGGTTTAAGAGGGGAGCAAAAATTCTTGACAGTAAGCTTGTGGCCTAGCAAGACAAATATTATCTTTAAGCCTAGCGGAGAGAGAAGTGGTCTGTTAGAGTCACGTTTTCTTCCCGAGATTCAACAGTTGAACATTCACGCTTTCACCATTCTCACCATTCAACAAAGGAGTGTGAGAAGCGACTGGCCACACAGCATCTTACTTTTTCGTGGTGTCAATTCAGCATCAAAATGGCAAGCGATCAGAAATCCGCAATGGAGAACTTGATAGCCGAAAATCAGCAGCTTACAGAAGCTATCAAGATGGAAGAGAAGTACATAAAGCTGGTCACCAATTTTGGAATCAACCCATTTCGGAAAAGTAAGCTTAAGAGATCATAAAGCAAGCAATTAGTATTGACATTTTGGCTTTCATTAGCCTGCAACCATGTTTGTTCGTATTTTTTCAGTCTGAGCACTCGAATTAGTGTTAAATATGTAAGCTACCATTTAAGTCATGCCAACCCTTACAAAATTTGCAAAGAGTAGTAGCTAAAAGAATGCCGCCCTGGGCTGCTTGTTCCGAAGCAACGAGGGATTGTGGAGAAAAAGAGCGTAGAGTATTATGGAAATATTTTGAAGCATTTTCTACAATTATTTTGGATGGCTATTTTTAATTTCAAATATGAGCAAAAACATGGCGTGGTCATTTCTACCCTACCAAGGCCAATGAGTTTTCGCCCTAGCACTTATTCTGATTTTCGCACATCCGCCCTTCAACAGGGGACGGGAGTTGGTGCGATCTCTCGCAATCGGGCATATAATTGACGGAGACCTTCGTCAAAAACCAGCGTATTTGTCGCCACATGAGCACGACATTGATATCAGCTCTCATAACCTTCGGTGATTAGGTCGCCTTCGAAGTCCAAACAAGGACCTGATGCTTATTTTCGCGGCCAGTGTCGTCACTTTAACTACTATTGGTCAGAATATGTGACGGAGCACTACAGACACACGCCTCGGATCACGAAGGGGTGGCGCAGAGCGGGTCATGACTCCCACTTCTTCTCATCCAACAATATCTGCGTTGCAGCCAAATTGGGAAAAGATAACAAAATATTGTAATCAGGCACTGTAGAAGGCAACAATGCGCCCAAAGCCGTCCGTTATTTGTTGTACAGGGCAGGTTTTTTGTCCGCATTTAGCGGAAGATTGACTGGCCCGCTAGCTGGTTTCCCTGTGGTGACGCTTATGATCGCTGATAGTGCATATGTGATCCATCAGAGGAGTCAAATGTCAAAGGTCAAAAATGGACATAAGTCAAGTCTGCCAAGCGTATCTACTTAGGAATTTTAGTGGATAACTTTGGACCTAAAATTTTAATTCAGTACTAAAAGAAGTAAAAAAAACATTTTGGGATGGGCAAAAGTGTGTTCTTTTTCCAAATGGGCGGACCATTTGGGCAAGGCCAAACAGCACCAAAAGCCTAAAAAGTAAGACAAGTATCTGCTTTTCATGCTTCCAAAATGACAACACATCTCAGTGACCCCATGTCCGCCGAACATTTTAAAAAATGCGCAATAACTACCCCATAAGCTACGGAAACCGTCGTGAGTCCTAATACTGCCGTTTCCGGGCCATGCTCAAAAACTTTAGGGGAGACGTAAACCCCCCCTCAGTCCCGTAGGGATGCAGTTCAAGGTGTTAGTATTTTGAAGCATAACTGATGACTCGATTAGACACTCATTCCGTACTTTGGGACTATACAAGACTACGATTATTCACAAAACGTTTGATACCAGTTGACCAGATACCTTTGATCAAAAGTTGTTCAGTAGGGGAATGGGTGGCTTAGTGGATAACCTTAAAGTCTCTTAAGCCTTCAATCCCGGGCTCAAGTCCCGTCGGAGTCTCTGAATAAGTCGATCTGATCTTCTGAATCCCTCCCCACAGGGTGGAGTTGGCGACGCCGTATAACCTTAGCAGTTGGTGCGTCGTTAAGCCCCAACAGTGATTGAGTCGTTCAGTACAGTAGCAATCACTCCCCTCCATATCAGGCTAAATATTCCAGAAGAACGAGATTATTTCGGATCTGTGACACCTCTAAGTTCATCAGTTGTTAGGGCCAATTTTGGTGCTCATTTGATTCCTTTTCAATCATTATTTTTGCTGGGTCCTAGCTCAAGAGATAAAAGAGATAACTCGCCACCAGGGGCGTATATTTCTATACTTATGCAGGTGAATTCCTGATGCATAATTTTGCATCTCTACTCGTCTATTTGTATCCCCAATGCATCCTTCTATACTCCCTGATACCTTCCCAGCACCCCTCGAAAGGTTGCCCATCCCCCAGCAATGTAAGTAGAGGTGCCTCGGGTGCGTCTCATATTCTAGCATGAATACGGCCTACACCCACGCTTTATATTCCCAATCACAAAGCTTACACAAACGCTCACAAAGGTTACACCACTGACAGCCAGGCCATCGAGTCATGCTAAAACGTTTGCACCATTTTTACTCCGACGCCTCACCTCAAATGTACGCAGATATGCTCCAGATACAGACACACTCGCGTGTTTCCGTTGTCTATCGTTCTAGTGAGCACTACTTTAGGGTGAGAAGAAAAATATGGTAAACGTGCCTCTGTGTTTCGGCAGGGGAGTCGCTGTCGGGCAAGCCCAACTCGCCGTACGATGTGGTGGACCCGGACGCTCCCATCGACGAAGAATTTGTGGAGATCATGCACAAGGTCAGATCAACACGTCCTGAGTCAGAGGGAGGAGCCCCACATATCTACTGTTGTTTATTTGTACATATTAGCTATTGACATGAGTACTCAGGGCTTCCACACATCCGACCCGGGTTCAAGGCCCGGCGACTTACCTGAACAAGGAGCAAGCTGGCTTCCGAGAAACCCTTCCAACAGGGAAAGAGCTAGCTCTGTCATATGACCCTGGCAGTTGGCAGCCCCCAACCACGAATCAGGAGCCGCCTTTACTGTGACGTCACGCTGGCGACAAAGCTTTCCTTCACTCAGTAGGTCCCATGTTAAAATCCATCGATTTCAGCCGGCTCTCACAAGTAGGGGAGACCGGGGCTGGTTGAATCATTTTTCACTTTTCCCTCCGTAGCTAATAATCCACAAGATCTATCGAAAATTGGATACCATCATTCAAAAACTAGTTCTTTTCCTCACCAAACAACGGTTAATCTTTTCCCAAAAACAAATACATTTTACCACAATACACTTTTGAAATCAGCTCTGCACCTGATGCAAACTGCCCCCATGCCGGGGTAAGTTGCATCAGTCCCCGGGGCAGCTTGCATTGGGAGGAATTAGTGCACAGAAACACAATACAACGTCAGATTCGCTTTATTGGTAGGCACGTTTCCCATTCAGTGGAGACACGTTTCCTTGGTAGGCACGTTTCCCATCGGATACCCTTCCGAGCTTACCTACTCAGAGTCAGAGTCACAATGGTGACAGATATAGCACCTGCTTCTCGAAAGTGACGCGCTCCTCCCTCATTTCGACGCCCATGCCAATAATTATTGCAATAATACATCCTTATGACTATTCAATTTTCCCATAAACAAAACTAAGTGCCGGGGTAGCTTGCAGCAATGTTCCAACCTGCCCTGCGAAAAATGATTCGTCTTGCCCCGTCCCTGCCCTGAATCAATCGTGGCGCCAAATATTGCACAAGCCAAGAGGTCCCGCCAAAAGTCTTTGCCTCAATTGAAGACTGGAGAAGCACGCTTTAACCTGCCAGGCTTATGACCAGCGAGCATGTTATCTTGTATTTCATTTAAAACGTAATGTAACATACTAAAAAAATACTTTCACACTAAAAAAAAGAGTTTTGCCTCCTTACCTGGTATCGGCCGACCGCCTTCGCTGGTTTCTTCACCGGAAAGATATTGCGCGTGCGCAGTTCTAGTGGGCCTGCTTAACCTGTTATTGACTGAATATCTTTTTAGTTACAGCCCCTGATGCATTCAACCCGTGATGCAACCAGCCCCCGGTCTCCCCTACAGTATGAGTCGAAGGGAAAACGTTGTTCCTTCTCCACAATTCTACATCAAATTTTGTTTTCAAAATTGACCATTTGAAGGCGATATTGTCAGTTTTTCTTAAAAATAAGGGCATTCAAAGTTGGCTCTGCAAAGCCGCTTAACCCTCGCCCCATCGCGTCGATCGATGGCCCCTAAGGTTTTTTCGGGATAGCAGAAAACGAACGTGGCGCAGCACCACGGTTGAGGGCTCTACCTCTCACAAAATCATTTTCCCACCATCGCTGAAATTTTTTACACCGGGTCACCCAATGTTAGATCACCAGGCGAGGTCAACCAAGGTCATCTCACTTCAACTTTTGAGCTCTATAAGAGCTACATTTCTGCGTCGATCGATTTGAAACTTCCTACACCTCATGAACCCTCCAGGGCCTACAAGCTGTTTATCCGGGATTTTTTTACTTCGTAATCTGAGGTCAAGTCATGAGGTGACCTCTCCCATTGAAAAGCATGGGAAAAAGCTGTCTTATGTTCTAAAAGTCACAAAAACTATTGCAAATGTTCAGCTTGCTCAGAAAAACTTTCTTGGACACCCTTTCACGGATTCCAGGGACCATATTTTTTCCTTTGACCTCTCCGAGGTCATCAAAGGTCACCAGGGGTCAAAAACAGTATTTTGTAAATAGCTTTTGACCTAATTAAGCTAGAGCAATGAATCAAACATCATTGTGTATTTATCGTCACTGGCTTTCATTTTATATACGACCTTTCGTGACCTTAGGTCAAATTGGGTCATGAGGTGACCTATGGAGGTCAAACCACTGGTGGGAGGTCATTACCTTTCACATAGCGGGAAAGGTCCTAGCATTTTCCTATCAAATCTACTTAACCAGATCTCAATAGCTCTAATGGCATAAGTAAGAGCTAAGCCCAATCTGCTCAAGCATTGAATATTTGAGTGAAAATAGCCTATCTTGACCTAACTTAACCTCTGGAGGTCAAACCATTGACCTGAGCGCTTAAACATACGAATAAATTTCTTACTGAATTCACGTCAGCCTTCTAATGCACTTTGCAGATTTGCAATAACCCCTATATTTTCGGATTTAGAGGGGCATCGATGCCCCCTGGTGGGGCGAAAGTGGCGCCGGATCCCCGGTGGGGCGCGGGTTAGAGGGTTCCCTCTCCCATGGAAAAGAATACTTTTCGATACCTTGATACCGTATTGGTACCATATCACCTAGCCACAACAACAATGCGGCAAAGCCAAAGTAATGGAAAGAAGCAAACCAGCCCGATTTATAAGATCCAACTGGTGTTGAAAAATAATAATGCGCTCGACGGAAATATACAAATATTAGCATATGGTGGCCGTATACATATTTATTTCTTTCATTTTAAATCTTCATTTTAAATGTTCTCGCAGCATCAGGGACCGTTTGGTTTGTAAAAATTAAACGCAATTTCAATCGGTCTAAACGAGCACTTCACGTTAGACGAAACTTCGGCAGAAACCCTTATTTTGCAGACTACCCACGTTCTAGCTGGTCCCGGTATGAAAAAAGAATACATATTAATAATAATCAATCCCTCCCCAGCCGCGAATGTCTAAACCCCCGTCAGTTTAGTTTTGTTTGTTGTTTTCGATTGTTGAACTAAACGCACCACTTATGCATCAGCTATTGCTACCATATTGGTGCCAAATTGTGTGAGGTCACGTTGGCGACAAAGTATTCCTCGTGGATCAACCTTGTAAGTAAAGTAATCTTGAGCAGTTGGTGCGTCTATAAGCCCGGGAAATTAATTTATTAATGATTACTTGGTTGCAAAGTGTCATTAGTATTACTATTCAGCCGGAATGACCCATGGATTTTCTTATTTCGCTCAAATTCACACCTGCATGTGTACTCTTTCAATGATGCTAGCGTTGTAACTCCGCCCAATGATAGCCGAATTTTACGCACGGACCAGGCAGGAACAATATGAATGCCGAGAAAATGGATAAATTCATTTTTAAATGTTTCAGTAAGCCGTAAAAATTGATCATCAACTGGACGCTTCGCCAATTAAGTCTCTAGGCTTTGCTTTTTTGCTTAAGAGTCCACCTCTGTTCAAAAATACAATTGTTTGGTCTTGCCAGAATTCCGTTTGGCGCTCGCACTATATTTCTGCGACGACTGTTTTGTCACGTGACTTGAGATTCATGCTTTGTGGGATAAAACAGAAAATGGGATCATTTAAAGGGAGATACGCAAAAATTAGTATTGTGGTTTCTTGCTATCTGAAAAATCCTGATTGCGAAACTGTCAATTATTTTTGTATCTTCGGAAAATTTTGGGAGGCCACTCACTTATTATCGGAACAAGTTAACAGTTCCGATGAAATGCTGAAACCTTCACCCATCACTTAGGTACTTTTCGAAAACTATTTAAAGATGAAAAGTAATTGTTTTCTAATAAAAATGTCTGTTCTCCTGTATTTGTGTTGAAATTAATTTTCCAAAGCCTTTAAAAAATGCAAAATTAATTAGTTTGCCCTAGGAACGGAAAACCATAATTACTCAAGTCTTCAGCCGTTTCGTACCTACCTCGGGTCTTGAGTCGTTTTCTGCTTCAGCCCCAGGATGACAAAACTTTTGCGTCAGAAAGGTCATGTGACCCCCCTATAAGGTGGCTGTACGTTCTGATTGGTCAATTGTGATTTCTTAAAAGTCCTATATCTTTATTTTAATATTATTTTTGGCTGTAGTTTTTTAAATATCTTTCCATTTAATAGTTTTAAACTTTCAAGTCACTGTTTAGGAAAATGGGACCGGTTTTTTAGAGAATTTGATAGCCTTAGCCGGGAGTACGTCATTTACATCGATAAGAGGTGTACCGGTAAAGTCGTCTATGTAATGTCTTGAATGTAATTACACCCTGTCTGATATAATTACACTGTCTTCCTTTTCAGATGTGTTGGCCCAATAAAGACAAGCCAAGAAACTAAGACTTTACACTGGCGACCCAGGTGTAAGGATAGGACGTGAACGCGATCGCCATGGCTGACGGTGTTGACGCTGCCCTAGCCAAAGCGGGCCGAGCCTGCCAGCTCGGCACTGATCCTAGCCAATTCCTCGACCGTTTCGAGGATTGGCTGGAAGAACACCAGCTTTAGCCGATACAGTAACCACTTTGCCGCAAGATCAGAAGCTCAAACTCCTCCTCCTCTGGGGTGGTAAGGAGTTCCGCAGGTTCGTGAAAGAGGCTGGAGTCCACCTCGATGATGACAATGGCGAGAGGACACCCTGACGACAGCACTGGCCAAGATACGCGCCACTGTCATCAGCATGTAAATCTGACGATGGCCATGTAAAATTGATGCACGCAAAACAAGGGACAAAAACTGTCACCGAGTTTGCCAAGGAAAAGATGAACTGGCCTCCAAGTGCCAACTAGATACTGTGGCGTACACAACTTCCAGAGCAAAGAAGGACGTATGTGTTTGGTACCTCCGATGAACGACTGAGACAGGATGCTCTGGCTAAGGACCTGACTACGCCGGCCTTCTCCGAGCCGCTACCAGCTATGAACAGTCACGCGCTTCAGCTAGCGAAATTACCACGGAGATGACATTGCAGTGTCGCACGACTGGTCCAAAGAGGAAGTACAGTAGCAGAACAACCCCTTCGCGAAGCAACAGACCGAAATGCCCAAACTGCCCTAGCCACTACAGGCCACACGAGCCTGGAAAGTGCCCAGCAAGTGGCAAAACCTGCGCTGCATGCCAAAAAAAACCACTTCGCGGGTTCTGCCACATGCCAGTCATCCAAGCAAGGAGTACGCCGAGTCGAAGACTATCACTTCAGCGAGGAAGAAGACGTTGGGAGAGTCGTCGAAGTTGGGAAGCTTCAAACTCAGCACGAAAATAAGGTGACTGTGAAGTTGAATGGGACCACTCTCGACTTCTTTGTCGACTCCGGATGTAGCAAAACGCTACTGCCTATGGACCGGTACGAAGAGAGTATGGGGCCGCTACAACCAAGTGATTTACGGTTCCGGCCATACGGCACAAGCACCCACCTCCAGGTTCGTGGGCAAGTCCGATCTGTACTACAGACCGCCGCGGGAGCCCGCACAGACGCAACCGTCTATGTCATAGAGGGACACAACGTCGAGCCCCTGCTAGGAGATGCTGATGCAAAAGCCCTCGGTATCTTAGAGATACACAAGGGCAGTGGATACGAACAGGAGGTGGCAGGCATCACCAGCTCCCTTCGCGACGCCGGCATAAAGGTGACCACTAAGGTCATCCCACCAAAACCTGTGTCCCAGGAAGAGAAACAAGCAGTCAAAGAAGTCCTCCATCGGCACAAACGCGTCTTTGAGGGAGTAGGTGTACTGGCTGGGCAAGAGGTGCACTTCCACATCGATGAAAAAGTGACCCCGGTATCCGCTCCGTACAGAGGCATACCCCTCGCCTACCAAGAACGCCTCAGCCAACACCTCAATGAACTACGTCAGTCCGACAAGATTGAAGATGTGCCACCCAACGAATCTTCTCAGTGGATCTCTAATGTAGTCATCACAGAAAAAAGGAACAAGGCCAAATCCGCATGAATGTTGACATGCGGGCGGCAAACAAGGCTCTCAAGACCACGAAGAAACATGTGATCACAATCCAAGAGATGAGACACCAGCTGAAGGGAGCAACCAGGTTTACGGAGATGGACCTCAAGCACGGATTTCATCAAGTTGCGCTCGCGGAGAACTCCAGACCCATCTCCACCTTCCGAACACATGAAGGGCTACATCGCTTCAAGGTACTCTTCTTCGGGCCCAGTCCAGCCCCCGACCTGTTCCATGAACGCGTCAGCCAGGCCCTCCACGAACTCCCCTGCTGTGTGTCGATCCACGACAACATCCTGGTCTGGGGTAAGACACCAGAAGAGCATCTGGCTAACCTCGACAAGTGCCTGACCCGACTAGAAGAGTGCGGCCTGACCCTGCGGCGTGAGAAGTGCACGTTCGGCTCCACGTCCGTCACCTGGTTCGGATGGGTGTTCTCGAGTTCAGGCATGTCCGCAGACCCAAACAAGCTAGCAGCCATTACGACAGCAGGGCGCCCTGAGTCCAGCGATGATGTGAAGAGCTTCCTGCAGGCCTGCCAGTTCAACGCTAAGTTCATGTTCGACACAGAGCGAGCATACGCGCAGATCACGAAACCACTCCGCGAGTTGACCCACAAGGGTAGAAGATTCGAATGGTCTGCCGACTGTGAGAATCCTATCAAGAGATCATCAAGGCGATGACCAGTGACATCGCACTGAGAGCATTGACCCTCGCCTGCCGACCAAGCACATCGCGGATGCTGGACCCGAGGGCATCGCCTCCAGTGTCTTTCAAGAGCTGCCGGATGGGACCTGGGTACCGGTTGATCATGGAAGTAGAGCCCTGACGGCAACAGAAAGAAACTACTCTCAGTTTGAGAAGGAGTCGCTGGCCCAGACTTGGGGCATCAACTACCACAGACATTACCTGTTGGGAGTCGAGTTTGAGAGCTTCACAGACCATCGACCCCTCCTGCCCGTGTACAACCACGGAAGACGCGGGAACGCTCGCGTTGAGCGACACAGACTGAAGGTCCAGGAATATACCTTCACATTGCACCACATCCCGGGCAAGTCTAACCCCTGTGACTTTGCGTCACGCCATCCGTGCCCGCTGGACACTGACGCGGAGCAGGCGCTTAAGGCGATGGACCTGGAAACAGATGATGAGATATGCATAAGTGCACTCATCACAGATGACCTGCCAGACGCGGTCGATCTGAAGACCGTCCAGCAGGCTACTGCGAGGACCCGGTCAGCCAGAAGCTTATACGCTGCATCCAGCGGGGACGCATCGACAAAGAGGACGGCCTCCAACCCTTCCGTTTAGTGCTTCAAGAGCTCACGTACGCGCGTGGTGTGATACTGCGCCAGGATCGACTCTACATACCGGATGTGGAGCTTTATCCGGGCTCTGGGAGTCTGCGGGCCCTCGTGGTTGATCTCGCACACGAAGGACATCAAGGAGTGGTAAAATGCAAACAGCTGCTACGCTCTAAGGTCTGGTTTCCAGGCATGGACAAGCGGGTGGAGAAAAAGGTGTCTGGCTGTCTGGGGTGCCAGGCCTCTACACGGAGCCCAGTGCGGGACCCACTCAAGCCGTCTCAGCTCCCAGGCCGGCCGTGGCAGCACGTGGATGCAGATTTCTACGGACCGACGCCTAGTGGGGAGTACCTTCTGGTCGTGATAGACGAATACTCCCGGTATCCAGCCGTTGAGATAACCAGTAGCACCAGTGGTGCGAAGGCGATACCATTGCTGGACAAGATATTCTCAGTTCATGGGTTCCCGGACTCTCGAAAACAGACGGGGGCCCTCCCTTCAACGGGCATGACTTCTCCATGTACATGCGCTGGGCCGGCATCACTCACAGAAAGGTAGCCCCACAAGACCCGGAAGCGAACGGACTGGCAGAAAATTTCATGAAAGTACTGAAGAAGTCCTGGCACACCGCCTTCATCGAGCAGAAGAACCCGGAGCAAGAAATGCACAAACTGCTACGACAGTACCGGGCCACCCCACACAGCAGTATTGGTAGAGCACCAGCAGAAGTCCTGTTTAACCGCACCTACAAAGTAAGACTGCCGAACCTAGATGGGCCAACACATGGCAGTCGCATCAAGGACAAGCATGACGCTTCCAAGCGCACACAAAAGTTCTACAAGGACCAGAAGGCGACGGTCAGGCCACATGACATTGGAGTTGGAGATACCGTACTCCTTCTCCAAACGCCTACTAAGAAAGCTCCGTGGAGACCCGGCACCTTATCAGGTGCAAAAGGTGCGGGGAACGCAAATCACGGCATCCCGTGGGCAGAAAGTCGTCACCCGCGACTCGCAACGCTTCAAGAAGGTGTGCCTTGACCCATGTCGTAGGCGCTACCGCCAGCAGCGGTGGCCGATGGACCTATCACACCGCGAGGCAGCCGTTCCTGATATCTCGGCGGAACCAGACCGTAACAACCCCACAAAGAACGCTCATTCGCCGACAGCGGTGACGCAGAGAGCGCATGTAACTGACCTTGGGGTCAGGGACCATGTTCATCAGGAGGCTAGAGGCAGTCCCGGCACGCGTCTCAGGGAAATTCGTCGTTCACCGTGCGCGTCGTCCCAACCCGAGACGGCTACTCCCGTGGATGGGGAAGGTAACGAGCACTCAACACACGAGAGTGAGCTAGCCGAAGGGAGAAGCGATCAAGAACCAGGTATGTACACCAGAGTTTACCGGAGGTCAGCCAGACCAACAAGAGGTGTTCCTCCTCGGTACCTGCAGGACTATGATGGGTGATATAGGCTCCAAGGATGGCAGCCCTCATTGGCGAACGGTCAGCTAAGCCACGTTTCGCTGTGCTCATAGACATAGGCCACAAAAGATGCGTTGTTTTACATTCAGAACCGTACCACTAGTGGTGATATATGGTACTGAACCTGTATTCTTCTCTCTTCTTTTTCTCATTTTATTACGCCCCGTGAGGGATGTAATGCAGCAAGTGCGACTGCGTTTATTTCGGTGTTTTAGGCCAAGATGGACTTGTCCGTACGTTCCTCGTTTGTACCTGACCAGTTAACCTGGTTTTCTAGACTTCGCATGCAATTGCATGACGCATGCCTTGTTTACATAGTTGCACTGTCATTTCCTTCGTAATCGGTAGCGCCCGCGAGAGATGTAATGTCTTGAATGTAATTACTACCTCTGTCTGATATAATTACACTGTCTTCCTTTTCAGATGTGTTGGCCCAATAAAGACAAGCCAAGAAACTAAGACTTTACAGTCTAGAAATGTTGACTTTGAGAGCAATTTTAAGGTATTTGCAGGCCGAATTCGCAAAAATGGACTAGGACTTCTGAAACAACTTTTTGTGACCTTTTGATCTAGCCAATAATTTTTTTCGCGTATCTCCCTTTAAGAAGCGTGCAAAATCCAAAGGAAAGCTTCTGAAACTTTTTTAGATATGCTGAAAGAATAAAAGCCAAGAGAACCTAAATAATATGCCCTCAGGCTATTTGGTAAAACATGTCATATTGCGCACATGCCTTGGTCTAGTGAGGTCGCTTCGTAACAAAAGGTCCGCATCTTTTCAGCTTATCAACCCATGCCCAGTCGGAAGAGGGGAATGGGTTGATGAACTACCCGTTTTCTAGGTTGTAGTTCAAGCCTCATGTTTCACCAGTTTTATTGAAATTTTACGTTCACTATGAAATAAAAGGTTAGGAAATTGAATCAAGGTGTAAACTTTACTCACAGAAAAACGTTTCAAGAACATCAGAAACATCACACAGCCATTGGGTTGTTATTGGAAACTGACCAATAAAGTTATATTACGCGTCTTCCTAGTGCGCCTTCGTTATCGACTGAATGAGTATTTCAGCAATTACTCACAGTACATGCATACAGTATCAAGCATAGGATTTTGGATATTCGGAATCACTTGCCAGCAGCCTTTTTTACGGTGCAGCTATTGTGGTTATGAAATAGATTACAAAACTTTGCTCGTTTGTCTCGGACATGCACCCTCGCTTCTGAACCGAAATGATACTACGACTGGGAGTGTTTCTTAGCCTCCTCCCTCCAGGGTCATGCGGTTCGACTTCAGGGACAACCTGAGTCCACTAGAAACTGAGAATGACCTACACTGGAGCTCCCCAACGATACGCATAAGCGCCTATTCGTAGCGATCTCCGATTAATAAAAAAATAGTCAGAAACTCTCTTAGCAAAACAAATTTACTTACAAGCGCTGAGAGATCAGGTCATTATTAACACGCGCATTGACGTGGGGGCCGGGTACCCGCCCCCTTGGGTTTTCGGAGATAGCAGAAAAACGGCGGCGCGTAGTGCCGCCGCACTTGGCATACCTTTTCCCTCATCATTTTTACAACTTTTGTGAACATTTTGAGACTAGGTCATCTCAGATCAGGTCACCAGTACAGGTCAAGTGACCCGACCTCAAAAAAGTTTAAGATAGCATAAGTCGAAGCAGGGTGAACTTATCCGATTGAAATTCATATCACATAATGGCCCCACCGAGTTCTCTAAAATATGTTCCGGTATTTTTATATCGATGACCTAAGGTCAGGTACGAGGCATGACCTCTCCATTGGAAATACATGGGAAAATGATTTTACTGAATAACTCAGTAACGGATGGTGATAGAGCATTTATTTTAGTTGCATTAGACTCGCCTTGGCTTTGCGGTTCTAATGATATGCATTTTATATAATTTGACCCTGACCTGACCTCAGGTCAGGTCAAATCCTTGATTTGACCTAGCAAGGTCAAATTATATATCATTCGATTCGGCTTGCTGCGAGGATTCATATATTTTAAGTAGTTTTGCTCTATCTTTACTTGTTCAGATGTACAACCGAAAAACTTAATTTACATATTATCCCTATGACGGCATGTTTTTAACCTCTCGTGACCTCAAATGTGACCTGACAAAAAATGGTTCCAATATTTTCGATGGAGAAGTGGATGGGCTACCCAACGCCGTTTACCGTTTTTTCGCTACCTAACGTGGTTCTCGAGATCTTAAGGGGGCGGGTACCCGCCCCCCCTCGTCAAAGCAAAGGTGGTTCAGACCCCCGTCAATGCGCGTGTTAAGTTATCAAGCAAAGTAGGAGCCGGCAAGGGGTGTTTTATACAAGTTGGAGGGATGTAATCTAAGGCAGCAAATGATATGCAATATTACCTAAAAACTTATTTTACCTTGACCCAAGGTGACGGTTACCCCCTATATTCTTACAAGGTCATATTACATTGCCATAACAAAATCATGTCGTAAGACTCATTTGGTCAAGACAAACACAACGATGGTTTTGGCTTTGTTCTTGGCCTGACAGCACACGAGTTATAAAATATTTCCTGAATTGACGTATATTTGGCAAGACGAATCTTGATTTTTTTAATGTTTTGGCCCTAATGACTTTAAAGCTGTGACGTCACAAGACGTCACAAGACGGTAGAGCAGTTTCAGCACATTCTGATTATTTCCAGTTCAGCATTGTTTCCCGAGATCATAGCGCTGCCAGAAATGCCCCCTCAGGTGGTCGTGCATTCTCGGAAAGAGTCCGGGCGGTGGCAGGTTAAGGGGTAAAAGTGGGCCAACCTCTGGTTATATCATGAGCGCATGCATAGAAAAATACTGCTTAATCGGATAAAGTATACACCCAGAATGACGTTCTCCTCTAAACACCCTGAGGGCGTATGATTTAATAGCACCTTGCATCATTTTTGTTCGTCTATATAAAAGTTACGCAGCATACCCGAATCTTTACTTTAACTTTTGACCGAAATAAAGCCACACTTCCTATGGGATGGCCAATGGTGTCGGGTGGAACACACAAATCAAGCATATTGGCTGTCTTTGAGAATGCTGCCGGTACACTTTAAAATCTTTTGAACATGTTCTTAGGTGCACTAAGTTAACCCTCGCCCCACCGGGGGCCATCGATGGCCCCCTAAGGTTTTTCCGGGATGGCAGAAAAACGACGAGGCGCAGCACCGCGGTTGAGGGCTCTACCCCTCACTGCATCATTTTCCCATCATCCCTGAAATTTTTTACTCCGGGTCACCCAAGGTCAGGTCACCAGACCAGGTCAACCAAGGTCACCTCACTTCAACTTTAGAGCTCTGTAAGAGCTATATTTCAGAGTCGATCGATTTGAAACTTCCTACACTTTATGACTCCTCCAGGGTCTACAAGGTGTATATCCGGGATTTTTCGATTCGTGCCCTGAGTTCAGGTCACGAGGTGACCTCTCCCATTGGAAAAGCATGGGAAAAACCTGTTTCATGATATAAAAGCCACAAAAATGATTGCAAATACTCAGACTGTTCAGAATAGCGTTTTTGGACACCCTTTCACGGATCCCAGGGGTCATATTTGCCCTTTGAATTTTCCAAGGTCATCCAAGGTCACCAGAAGTCAAAAACAGTATTTTGACAATAACTTTTGACCTAATTAAGCTAGAGCGGTGAAACAAACACCATCGTGTTTGTCTTGTCACTAGCTTTCATTTGATATACGGCAAGGTCACTTTTTGAGCTTTCGTGACCTCACATCATATTAGGTCCCGAGGTGACCTCTGGAGGTCAAACCACTGGCGGGAGGTCTTTATGTTCCACATAGCGGAAAAAGTACTGGCAATTTCCTATCAAATGTACTTTACCAGGCCTCAATATCTCTAATGACATAAGAGTTATGCCCAGTTTGCTTAATCATTGCATATTTGAGTGAAAATTGCCGATATTGACCTAATTTGACCTCTGGAGGTCAAACCATTGACCTGAGCACTAAAACATGTGAAGTAATTTCTTACTGAATTTACGCGAGCTTTCTATTGCACTTCGCAGATTTGCGCTAACCCCCATATTTTCGGAATTAGAGAGGGCCATCGATGCCCCTGGTGGGGCGAAGGTGGTGCCGGACCCCGGTGGGGCGCGGGTCAAGATATAAGAATGCAAAAGTAGCACTGCAACTGCAACTGTGACTGAAAATGTGCTGTGCAACTGTACTACTTTCCAATATGTTACAATTCATGGTCTCTCTCTCTCTCTCTCTCTCTCTCTCTCTCTCTCTCTCTCGTCTCTCTGTCTCTCTCTTTTTTTCTCTCTCTCTCTCTCTCTCTCTCTCTCTCCCCCTTCCCTTCCCTCCCTCCCTAGCTTCTTTCCCTTCGTTACCTTGATGCTGTTTAACCTGCATAGTTGTCTCTCATTTTTGTTTTTCATCTTGTTTTTTAATGCTAACCCTAACCCTAAATAACCCTAGCCAGGCCGTAATAATAATTGTTGGAGCTTTTCGACACACCAACTGCCAGGGTCATATGACGTCGTTAACTCTTTCCCCTGTTGGAAGGGTTTCTCGGGAGCCAGCTTGCTCCTTGTTCAGGGAAGCCGCCGGGCCTTGAACCCGGGTCGGCTGAGTGGAAGCCAGCTACGCTGACCACTCCACTACCGCGCCCCCTAGCCAGGCCGTGTGACATTTCAATTTTATGAGCAATTTCAAACATCCAGATAAGACGTTGAACTTTACTTTACTACAAAGACCTGAGGCCACGGTTTGACACCAATGAGACTTGAGTTACTCGGATATCAGCCTCTCACCTATTGTTTTATTCCACAGGCCCACGATAGCCCAACAGTAAAGTACGAGTGTCCTCAGACAGCGGCCCAGGAGTATGGCTGGTACTCCAAGCCTCTGCTGCCTCAGGTAGGGGAGACTGGGGTCAAATGTAACACGGGGCAATTGTAACCAGGGATGCGGAGACGAGACAATTTTGGACGGCTCCGGCTTCGGCTCCGGTCCGGGGTTAAGATTTTGGCTCCGGCTCCGGCTCCGGCTCCGGGTTCAAGTGTCCTAACGGCTCCGGCTCCGGCTCCGGGCAAAATAGTCGGCTCCGACCGGCTCCGGCTCCGGCTCCGGCTCCGGCAATGTACCTATATCCAAAATGTGATCGAAACGTTCTCAAGGGCGTGAAAGTCCATCAGATACAAAGTGACTATGTATTTGTAGGAATGAAAAATGGCGACTGGATGAACGAACGCTCTTTACCAGATGCCAAAGGCCAAACAAAAAACAACCAACACAAAAAACCAAACAATGCCACCCAATGTCGGTCCCATTTACAACAAATTTCAGGCCAGGCCCCGGCCCTTCCGACGCGTACCAAAGGCCAGTGAACCTCAAAACTGGACCAACCTACACTGCAGTGCAGTCGTATGGCAAACTGCACTGCACTGTTATGGCAAACAGAAATATGGGTCAGACATGCCCGCAAACCCATATAAAAAATTAAAGATACAACGATCAAGTAAAGCTTGGACAGCCCGCAAAGAAAAACTTCGATGAGCTAACAGCAGGGTTGTTAAAAAAAATATTTTTTTACATTTCAGATTCGAACCCACTTTTTCCCATTATATGTTCAATTCTGATTTCAATGAGCCACATTCCAAGCGTCTACGACAGCGGGAAAGGTCGCCTCAAAACGGTTAAAGGTTTCATGTTTCGGGCGCAATTGGCCACCCGGCGTTGCAGTCTCCACTTGTTAAATTGGGATGAAAGGGGTGCATAACCTCCCAGTAAAGACAGCGTGGCATGTGCGAGTGTATAAGAGCGGTAGATGGGATTTAAAATGCAGGCATCTACTTGTCAGATGTATTTGCAGCGCAATACAACTACATGTTATTCCACAAAAGACCTGAAATTAAATGATTCAGCACCCTAGTACTCTAAATCCCGACAGAACAGGAATGCCTTCCGGAGGCGAACCTTTCTCTAGTAACTATCGCTGGAGAAAGTCGTTAGGCAGGTGATTTTCCCTATTCTCCTGCGAACTATTTAAGAGCTCTGGTACTGATAAAAGAAAATCCTGTTTCAGATTTTACCCTTTAGGTGGCTCGCGAAATCTTCCACCAGCTTCACACCACGTTCTGTGGGACCATTCGCGACAGTAAGTTCTGAAACCTTGAAACAGGGGAAGCTATACCAGTCACCAGCTTCTCAACGGAGCCATTTCATGTCAGAATCTTTCAGATTCAGGCGCTCGAATACCATCCAGCTTTCAGGAATGAGAAATTTGGAGAGGCTTGGTATCGAGCCGAGCTCTTCATAGCCTCTGTCGGAAACTTTAGCCTACCTAACTGAAAGGTGGATGGTTTTGCTGCTTAGGCCAGTTACTGTATCACTGCCTTTTTACCTTCAGCATTGTGATTCTTATTTGCGAAGCAGGTTATAAGTTTCTGGTCACAAATAACAGTTGCGTTTGCACATTGACTTCAGCGCCTCCACACAATACCGGAGTATTATCTCGAATTGCGCAAGCTGGTTTACGTGTGGCTGTCAGAAGAGGTTGTCTCGAACAACTGTCTGTTTAGAAGACCCGGAGTTCACCAGCGAGCCATATTATGGAATATAGGACATTTATGGCATGAAGTGCGTGCTACTACTGTGTCAGATTCCGTTCATCATTCCAGAAGATACTTAAAGACAGAATATTATAATTTTTGGAGTTTAACAACGCATGAACTGCTCAGGTCATATGGCATCAGAGGAGAGAGGGAAAGAATTAGCTCGGGCTAGAGCAGGGCGCCAGATTCTGCCTCTGGGTGGGCTTTAACCCACGACACCCAGCACATAATGAATGTCATTGGCCAAGCCGAGCGCAAGCGCTAACCGACTGAGCCACTCAGACTCCGAAATAGTTAGCGGCTTTCCTTATAAGTGGTTCTAAACCATGCATTTGGGTTCCTCCGTCGCGGATATTCAGCTTTAGAGCCTTCTATGAGCCTCAAAGCTATCCAGAAAATGCAATGCAGTGCTTTCATTAAGTTAATATAGAAATCGCCCTGAATGTGCTGAAGTCAAATTGTCATCAGCTGTGGTATCTGTGCACAGAAAGTTATATTCTGTCGCGCTGGTGAGAACCACCATCTTGGAGGTAAGAAACCAGTCGCACAACAATTGGCCAAAACAGCAAACGATTCACATTTGACTAGGGCAGGCTTAAGTTTCCGATAGAGGCTATGAAGAGCTCTGTAAATGGTCGGTACTAAGTCTCAGCCAGCTTGCTACTCCTGACAGCTGGCTGGTATTCGATTGCCTGAATCTGAAATATTCTGACCAGAAATGGCTCCGTTGAGAAGCTGGTATAGCTTCCCCTGTTTCAAAGTATTCCAGAACTTACTGTCGTGAACGGTCCCACAGAACGTGGTGTGAAGCTGGTGGAAGATTTCGTGAGCCACCTAAAGGGTAAAAATATGAAACAGGATCTTCTTTTATCAGTACCAGAGCTCTTAAATAGTTCGCAGGAGAATAGGGAGAAGCACCTGCCTCACGACGTTCTACAGCGATAGTTACTAGAGAAAGGTTCGCCTCCGGAAGGCATTCATGTTCTGTCGGGATTTAGAGTACAAGGGTGCTGAATCATTTAATTTCAGGTCTTTTGTGGAATAGCATGTATTTGTATTGCGCTACAAATACATCTGACAAGTAAATGCCTGCATGTTAAATCCCATCTACCTCTCTTATACGCACGCACATGTCACGCTGTCTTTACTGGTAGGCTATGCACCCCTTATATCCCAATTTAACAATGGGAGACTGCAACGCCGGGCGGCCAATCGCGCCCGAAACATGAAATCTTTAACCATTTTGAGGTGATCTTTCCCGATGTCGTAGACGCTCGGAATGTGGCTCATTGAAATCAGAATTGAATATTTAATGGGAAAAAGTTGGTTCGAATCTGAAAAGAATTTTTTTGAACGACCCTAAGCTAACAGTGTTCAACATCAAAAAACAGATCAGATAGGCTGATGGCATAATTCCTTTTCGAGAAAAATCGGAACCAACCACCCTAATGCCCAGGGCCCAGCAGCTGGTTCCCTCACTACACCACCCAATCGCGGTTGGAGCGGAGCAGCAACATTGCCTCCAATATGTCTGCTCTTAGTCCGGACCTGAGATCAGTAAGCAGTAGCTTCATCGCGGAGAACAACCTCTCCACGGACACCTGAGTAACTGGTAGCGCGGCCATTACCAGGCTAGCAGGCTGGATGATGGCTGGATATCTATCTAAGATGTTGCATACGGTCGCCCTCTTTAGGCGACTCAGGTTTTTGAAGTCGGCTAGTGCCGCATCGAGTGACGGGAATGCTGTTTTCTGCGCCTTTTGCCCTGGGTTCTCGACAGACCTAGTATAAACTACTTCTCCGAGTACATGATAGCTCTCCTGGGGGGGGGGTGGGAGCAAAGATTTTATTGCTCGACAGACCTAGTGTAAACACCTTTTTCAAACAATTTCTTCTGCCTTTGCGGGGCCAAAAGATAGTCTGCCTCCCTTCCAGGGCTTTGGGGGGGGCATGACCGGAATGGCACCCCCTGCGTCTGTCAACAGAGGCGGATGCAGGCCGACGATATTGGGTAAATCGTGAAAAACTTATGGTTTTTTAAGAAAATCGCCAAAAATGGGGCAGTTTGGGGGCAAATGCCTTTTTTCTCCCCCCTCATGGACCCGCCAGTGTCCGCCAATGCTTTCATTTGTTGCCAATTTCTGTCTGCCCAAGAGTAAGACCGTCTACGGAACACCCTAGTTGCAATATTTCATTAATCTCGATATACATAACATATTTAGAAACTGAAATATTTCAGGTGAATAAAGGTGTTTCCATGCGACATCTCACGAGGCAAAATGTGACCATTTCACGTCTGATTTTTGGTAATTTTAGAGCTCTTTGGGAGCCGGAGCCGGACCCTTTCTGACGGCTCCGGCTCCGATCAAAAGTGTTTCGGCGGCTCCGGCTCCGTTTCCGGGCAGAATGGTCGGCTCCGACCGGCTCCGGCTCCGGCTCCGCATCCCTGATTGTAACACTGGCCATATCGCCTAAACTAATCAATGGATGACGCTGGTGGCACAACCGGAAATGCGCAATCAGCTGCTGCCTTTGTTAACGAAGTTTCAACTCGGTGCGGCGGGTAAGTCGGACGCTGTTCACACTTACGTGTTTTTTTTAGAGTGTTTTGTAACTTTGAAATATTTCAAGATGATAAGCTTATTGATGGGTATGATAAGGTACAGCGAAAACAGTTTCAAAGCATAAAGAGTGTTTAATTAGCTACGAAATGAGCATAGAATCTCTCGCCTAGGCAATTTCGTTGAGCGGCAAGTTCGTTTAAGAAATTGCACGTTGTGACGGGGACAATTGTAACATTTTTCTTGGGGTCAAATTTAACAATGTTACAATTGACCCCTATGGCTTTACGATGTATTAAACTTGCTTCTACTGCACAAATGCAGTTGCTAGGTTAGTGATTTTATTATCAGGGGCGCACCCAGGATGTTCGTTTGGGGGGCTGACTAGGGGTCGTGAGGCCAATGAAGAGGGCGCACTTGTTCACCCAAAGGGGCCAATCCTCATACCCTGGGGGAGCGATGAACTTTTTGTTTCGCAGACCTAGTGTCAACTGTTTTTGGAAAGAGGCACTTAACACGTATGTGTTAAGTGCCTCTTCCCAAAAACAGTGCCTCTTTCCCAAAGTGGGAGGGGGCAGGCCTTGATCCAGGCTGACCGTTGGAGGGGGGGAAGCAGCCTAAAATCGGGAAAACACGACGAAAATCGGGCGAGTTGGGGGAAATTGCCCTGTTTTCCCTTGGATCCTCCAGTGTGGAGTGGGGAGGGTGGAGTGCGGGCCCGCTGTCCCGTAGGTGCGCTACTGTTTATGATAATCACATTGATTTCGAATGATATGTTTGTTCGTAGGTTGGTATATGTTTCGGAAAAGTGGCAATGTGGGTTGCCCCATATAATATTTCTTATATTGAAAAAAATTAATAAGGATAATTGGGGTTTAAGGCCACGTCAGCTGCTAAGGCTATATGTGCCCAGTTTGGAAAATTAACGAGATTTCAGTCAAATTATAAATATATTTTTGTAGGTAGTCAGCCCAATACTCAAATGTGCCCAAAGTGATACGTTTTTGGCTCCGGAAAGGGTCATTCCTTTTCGGCAAGAAGTTTAAGATTTACTGACCGGACTGATAAGTAAATGTTTGCAAAATTTTTCAACGCGATAGATTCAGGTCAGTTATAGGGATTATTCAAATCACCAGTATTCGTCTGTTCATCTTTCTAAAAAAATTGCATCGGCTGTTTTCAAACAAATGTCTCGCCAGGAGCGTAGCCAGGATTTTGCTCAGGGAGGGGCGGCGCCCAGAAAAGGGTCCCTGCGATAGCGCCAAAAGGGCCCTAGATGAGTAAAAAGGGTCCTGCATGTTACAGAATAGAGTGCTGAAGTGGGCTCAACAGGACCCTGTCTGGTATGAAATTTCAAATTTGGCCACAAAGCATAGTGTGGGTGAGCCGCGCTTCGCGTGGCCCGCGTCCTTCGGGCCCTCAGGGGGGGGTTCGACTGTCCCTGCCACCCCCCCTTGGCTACGCCCCTGTGTTTTGCACTTTTAGAGAATGTCTCGTTTTCGACCACGCATCACCGAGCGCAGGACTCGACTGGAGACGGTCCATGAAGCTGAAGTGAAGGCGAAAGATACAGAAGTGTTCGCGTTAGGATGTTTTTTGGTACAAATAAATCATCGAAATTCATGCGGCTTTAACATGGTACAACTGACCCCCGCTGCTGTTACAATTGCCCCTCACGTGGGGTCGATTGTAACAGCGGAAGTAAATTTTTAGAAGTGAAATTTTGACCCCTAATGTTCTTTATTTTGAAATTTTTCTACGTCTGTCACATTGCAAAATCTTCAAAGTTGATGAAAATATAATTATAAGAGCTCTAGCTCAAAACACCGTTTCTCCAGAACCAGAAATGTGAAATTTGTTACAATTGACCCCAGTCTCCCCTACGAACTTCCTGCCTCCTGCTAATTAGTTTATGCATCTTCAGTGACAGACACGGACCAGTTGGGTACTTAGTTGGGACTCGCAGCATGAATCCCTTCTCCGTTTTGTTGCCTTCATCGCAAGAGTTGGAACCAATTTTGTACCAAGATCGTTGACAATCACGTTATTTCAGCTCTGGTTATTTTCCTGCCCTGTTTCTGGTTGACTCATATTTCTATCTGTAATTTTATTAAAAGGAATGGACCATTTTACCAGAATTCCACAATCGAATATTTATGGACAATATGAATCTGGAAATGAGAAAGTCACACTTTGTTTCCACTTCAAATTGCTAAAATAACTGCGTTTCTTACTACCCTGGGTTGACCTAAGCATTGGGCGTAATTGTTATTGGATGTGCTCAGCAACGGTAGCGTAGAGATAACAGATGATAAGAAAAATGTCAATTTACTCAACCGCACATTTGCAGCAAAATTTACCGCACCTGAAGTAGTTTATCTGCGGAATGCACCTCACTAAGACGCACTGGCACCGGAACTGGGAGGGGGGGCACCGGGGCACGGTGCCCCCCTTAAATCAGAAATTTTAACACTAACCCTATGGCGTTGACTGGAAGGAGTTGGGTTGAAAAGCCCGTGGCGTCCCCTTAGATTCGGACGTTGCACCGTCACTGTTCTGACGTACCTGTATTGGACCAGATTATATGTGATGTGAATGTGGTGCGAGCAATATTAGACACCGCTACAATCCATAAGGCCTATGGTCCAGATGAAATAAGTGCACGCATAATGCACGAATGTTGTGCTCTGTGTCCCTAGCAAATAGTTGTTCACTGTCTATCGCAAAAAAATCCTCCAACAAAAGTGAAAACAGGCCAACATAGCAGACTTTAAAAAAGACTGCTCGAAATACAAAAAAAAAACTGCAGCTCTGTTTCATTGACTCCGTTGTTTGATAAGATTCTGGAACGCGTAGCCTGGATGCGACTGCTGGAACACGGCAGACCAGTCCTATCTCCAGCCCACCATGTTCTTTCTGGACGTCCGTGTGTATCACATCTAGTCACTCTGTTGAACACAGCCTGGGACTCGATCTCGCGTGGCTATCAGACTGATTGCATCTTTACCGATTACACTGCAGGATTCCAAAGTGTTAATCCACTTACAGGCTGATATTTTCTCCCCCATGTAATGCCTCATGTTCGCCGATTATTATTTTTTATTGTCGGGTCACGTGGGAAGCCGATGCTGCCCGGCTTTAAGGTAACGTTAATAGAATGTCTCGTTGGTTCAAAAGCTGGTCACTAAATTTGAAACCGGACAAATGCAAACACTTTGACGTGACGCTAAAAACCAAACTAACCATAAACAATTATGTTGCCGAAAGCATAGCATAGGAACGAGTCGACAATATCCGGGACTTCAGTGTCATCTTAGATACCAAACTCACGTTCGGTCCTCAAGTTAAAAGTATGCTGAAAAAGCTAACAGAAGACTTGGATACTTGTAAAAATTGTATTAAAACATCTGGCGATGGAGGACATCTCGACCGATCAGCTGTTCTCGTGACTCGATTCTCGAGCACTGCAGTGTCATCTGAGGCGGAGCAGCTGCTGTTCATTTTACACAGATAGACAGGGTGCAGCGCACGTTCCTTTTATAGCTGAATGAACATTATCGCGAACAATCTAAATTATTATTTTACTCTGACCTTTTGGTACACCTCTCGTTATTACCATCTCGTGGGCTCAATATGATTTGTTTTTCATCCGCAGTATTCTTAGAGGTGGGAAAAAGTCATGTGTTTTATTTTTATCTTTCCCATTGTATATACTTACCTACACATAAGCATCACCACCGGCAAAAAGTGAGGGGGCCAGCCAAACTTCAACCTGATGCTGACAACAAAGTTTCAACGTTAGGACCAAAAACTGTTCAAATTTGGGCTCCTCGTTGTCTTCCGCAGCGACTAGTTATACAAATGTCCGGTGTTCTCCAATTTTGGCTGAGATCAGAACATTTTTGGCCAAAAAGTGGAGAGGGGGCAGTCCCATTGGCTCCCCTTTTCCGACGCTTACGTACTTACATACCCACCAAAGCAGCAAGACGACTCGTGTTTCCAATGTGCCATATGCATGTGCAAACAGCGTAAAGGAAGGCCTTGTCTGCCCGACTGCCTAGAGTCATGAAAGCGTTCTTAAACACTTGGCCGCAAGCAGATGTATCATGACGCTTACAGCTCTTTAGAGCGAGCTTTGTCGCATACATCGCCTTATTATAGTCTTCACGTGTGCATCTATCTAGTTCAGTGCCTCTTTGGTCGCTTTAGCTCTCTTCTAGCTCGCTCTCTGGTCATATCTTCACTTGTACTAGACAATTATTTTTGGCACTTCTTGCTGGTATCTAAGAATGCTATATGAGTTTACCTATTAAATGGGCCTTGTCCCGTGTGTAATCCGGCGAATAAATGAAATAAATGAAATGAAATTACAAATCTGGCTGCTCGCGGCATGTAACGCTGCGAGAGCAATGTCAGTGTTAACAATTATCACGTGAAATGTGTTACCAAATGGAAAGGGATTCCTTCGGGATTTGAACTAGGGTCTTTAGGCCCTTTATTTTGAGGCTTAAATCATGCGGAAATTTAAGCCCTGTTCCATCTGTCAGCACAGTTTTGTCAGCACCAATCAGCGGGCCGCGTTGCGCTTACGTCACAGGACTGTAGCCTCTTCCCGGGAACTCAGTTCTAGAGGTTTTACGAGCCGATGGCCTGCTGTTTGGGCTGATGAAAAATAGCAAGTGCACGAAGTGGCAGCCTAATACTTTTTAATGGTATAAAGGTTGAAGTTTCCTTTACTTAGCACAAACTAGAGGCGATTATGGCGCTGATATTTCTTTTCTGGAGGAGAGGCTAGAGGTCCTGCTGACAAAACTGTGCTGACAGCTGGAACAGGACTTTAACGTAGGGAGCTCCGAACAAAATAGCGTAATTTCAGTTCAAAACCTGTCATGAGAGTGGGACACTTTCAATGCCTGTCAGTTGCGGATCCAGGGGGTGGGAGGCAAACCGGGCAATTTCCCACTCTCCGAAGCCCCGATTTTTGCCTATTGTCTTCCCCCCAACCGTCGGCCTGCATCCGACCCTGATGCCTGCACATTTTGAAATAAATTTGCAGTGATCCAAACTTTAAAATATCACCTTCAAACATAAAGTTTTATAGATAGACTTGATATAGATAGACTTGTTAAGTGCACTGCCCTAGTTTTTGCTAGTAATGCGAGAGATGACCAATTCTCGTTTTTTTAGATTATGCGGTGGCTTGAAACTATGAAAAAATAAAATATGAAATATATAAAAGTGTGGATGCCATGAAGGAACAGGCTGTGGAGGAATTGAGTCGCAGTTGTTGGCTTTAGCCGATATTTCTCAGAGGCCTGGAACAATTCGTCACACGGTGATAATCAGGAAAATTGTATTTCCTTGCAAACACGTAACTACAGTGTTTTTTAACGCCTTATACGGTCTCATTTCCCTTAAACCCTGTGTTGAAAGTACCTACTCAGCCCACCAGAGTTGTGCGTTTTAGAATTTTCTTGAGTCGACTCAACTCAACTCAAGTGCTGAGAGCAGTTGACTCAACTCCGACTCAGCTCATGATCAAGAGTTCAGTGAGTTGACTCAACTCCGACTCAGCTCATGATCAAGAGTTCAGTGAGTTGACTCAACTCCGACTCACAGCTAAATTCATCCGACTCAACTCTGACTCAACTCACGACTGAACTCAACTCAAACTTCGACTCATTTGCAAAATGAAATAAATACATGATAAATATATAAATATAAAAAATAAGAAATAAATCAATAAACCAGCAAAAATCAAGCAGTTCAGAAAGTCTGACATGAAACAGAAGATTAATGGAAGCAAAATTAATTAATTGGCAATCAAACATTGGTTAACAATTACCCAGCAACCATGATTAACTTTTTAATTCTTCCAGACTGTCACTGCCCAAAAAAACTACCACATGCTGCAATTACTTCTAAAAGGAGCATTACATATAAAACTAGGTAAATGGAATGGAAAGGACCCTAAAGGCGCTAAGGTTACACCAACACAGGCAAAAAAATGAGCCTCCATACTGTCAAAAAGATTCAAGCTAAAAGAACATGATATAAACTGTATTTTGATTTGTAGGGATGGTATAGGTATTGCTTTTTCTGTTAAAGAATGAGGCTAGGTAATTTTTATAAATTAAAATTAATATCCCAAGAGTTTTATCAAAATGTAAGCAATAATTACCTAGTTGCAATTGCTAATTATAAGAATTACAGCAAACCCCAGGAAAAGTATACCATATACAGCAAAGGACAATAGCAATGAAAATTCTATCAATGTTGATGTGTTGGATTTAAATATATTCATATTTTAAACCCAATCAAATTTTCAGCTTCAGTCAGAACCTCTAATAAAATACATACCTATCGCTCTTCAAGCAAAATTGGAGAACGATTTCATAGAAAATTGCTAATGTATTATAGCTATCCAAATAAACACAGATGCCAAGTAAGGGTCTCTGATCAGACAAAAAAAACATTTCCGTTTGTCTTCTATGTTTTTTATGTTTGTTTGCTGCCGACTTATTTTGTTTTTTCCTTTATTTCGTTTTTTGGTTTGATTTGATTAGTGTCATAGCTTGGACTCGCCGAACATGACTTTTTCTGTTTGTTTAAATTGTTCAGTTCTGTCTTTGCTTTGTTTTGTGTGTTTTTCTGTTGTTTTTAGTTTTGTTTTGATTCCTATTAGTTGCTCTCACTGATTGCATGCTCTGATTAAATGTTTTTAGTTTGATAGGTTTGTACGCTGCTTAAGTGCTTGCCCTATTTTCTTATGTTTTATGTTTATTGTTTATGCTTGTTTATTTTTCTTGCTTTTATTAAATCAGTGGTTTCTTAGATTTGATATGCTTAACATATGTGGCCCCCTACTTACTACTTATAGCTTAACTTTGTTAGTTTTTGTTTTGTCTCCTGTTTTGTTTGTTCTTGATTTTATTTTGCTTTTAAGTGTGTTGTGACATTATATTTCTGTTCTGTTTCATTATTATTTAAGGCTCATCTCGTTTTGTATGTCTTTTCTCGTTCCGCGGTTGCTGCTTCTTTGCTGGTGGTTTATGTTTTGTACCTATGTTATAATAATTTGCTTTAATCTGAAAACTGATCGCCTACTTCCTCTTATTCTCTACTCTGTGCCTGTGACATTCTGTTCTGTTGCTTCTTATTGCTTTGCCCTGTTTCATGTCTTCTTTTGCGTCTGTTGCCTGTCTATTTGAAAAATGAAATAAAAAGTTGATGATGATGATGATGATGATGATGAAAAAACAGCAGCAGGAAATAATTCCTCTGATTCTTGCAATAAAGACATCTCAACATTTTTGTCGAATCAAAGGTCCAATTTTTCAATGGTAATAGCAGTATTTGCTATTGATAGGTAAAATGAAAAGGGTGGCGGCAGACGGCGCATTTAGGACATAAGAATAAATGTAGCATCTAGGCATATGAATATTTGTATTACTTCATGAACCATCACGTGATATTTACATTTTTGCCTTGAAGATAGTTAAGCTTGAACCCATACTCGGCTGAATTTGTTTTTCAAAGACAGCAATGGCGCACACTATTCTCAGAAAACCACCACTGACGACAACAATCAGCGACAACGACGCGTGTTGTTGGAGTGTTTAAAGTAAAGAAGTAATATTAAATATTGAAGATGAAAAGTTTTTGAGAGTTTTAAAATGTATTTTGTAGTGCGTTCCACAACTTCAAAGCTAGTGATAGGAACCTGTTTAATTTTTTGAGTGTATGTATTATTCGTGCCTAGGGATTCCTTCAGACCGGATGGGCCTTTAAAATAAGCAATTGAACCATATAATTATTGGTTTATTGAAACAAATTGAAACTTTTATTTAAACAATTGAAAGACTGGGGGAAAATGTTTTAAAGGAGGTCAAAGGAGGTTTGCAAAAGGTAGGCAAATTCAGACACTTTTACTTGACAGCATGTTTACCTGTTGAGCCAACTTTTTTCGTCAACTCATTTGACTCGCTGTCTTCACAACTCAACTCAACTCAACTCATTGATGTGTTGTGAACTGACTCAACTCAACTCAACTCACTTGTCTAATTTTTTTAGACTCAACTCAACTCAACTCAGAGTCGAATGAGTCGGAATTTGAGTTAAACTCCGACTCTGACTCGCGAGTCGCACAACTCTGCAGCCCACCCACCCACAGCATGTCAGCACAAATGACAACACGAGTCTTGAGTTTGTTTGTTTGTATTAAACAATCATCAATGAGTTCATATAAGCCCCATTCACAGATGAAGTCAAGCGATAAAATATGAGCTAATATTCGCTGCTTAGAAACCACATATTTACACAGACAAGTGAAAATATACAAATGAGCGATCAGTTTTCATCGGAAAGCCTCTGTTCCCTTACGTCGCAGCGCCTAAAAGGGCCAAGCGCTTGTAGAAAAATAAAAGTTTTATGTATAAGAAATATATAGAAAAATATAAAAATAAGAAAATATGAAAATGTATTAAGATATATAAAAATACGAATAAAGGAAACATAAAAAGCCTTAGAAGCGGCCAAAGGTGCCTTGCACAGAACGCCTTATAAAAAGCCCTAACTAACTAAATATAAAAAATATAATGCTATAAGGACATGTCATTTACCATCAAAACGACTTGAACCTCGCCGGCTGAGCGTGGCTAGATCGTAGTGAAGTAGTACAGTGTAGCATGCTTACGAAACTGATCAGCAAAGCAATGCGAAATATCCGCTTCTCTATACGCATTGTTAGTAGCATTGCTCAAATGGTACACAACATGGATAAAGGACGTTATCGTTCGTTTCACTGTAAGCCTGTACTCGAGGTACTCTCAAATAAAGATCACATGAATGAAATCGATCAAAATCGTAGATAGATTACGCAGTACTGCACCGAGAAGCACGAATATATTGATGAGGCCTTCTAGTCGAGTCATGGATGAAAAATTGAGCAAATCTGTGTGGTTTTATACTTGGACACAGTCCTTCATCAGCATATTCATGTGGGCAATAGATTATTAGACAAATGAGCCGCGACTTCAAATTGAGTTGAACTCAATCCGAGGACGCAGCTCACACTATTCTCGAATTCCCGGTCAGAAGCTGCAATCTGGAATTGAGGGAAAAATATCAGTTCGAGAATTTTTCGAATAATCTATTGCCTACACAAGGGCAGATCTAGGAATTTTTGCTAGGGGGACAGCTGCACTGGGGTTTACCACTTTCGTGGGTGTCGGTGCCATTTTCAGGCCGGCCAAGAGCATCAATTTCTCCTGTTTTTTATTAGCAAAATAAATTCTCCGGACTGGATTACGTAAAAAAGTGTATTCGGGTTTCGAAATTTACTTTAGGAAAAATTATTAGGCAAAGATTATAGCTTTGGCTGTCCTTAAGCAAGCCCTAGGAGTGATAAAAACAGAGTATATTTATTTAGTGTACATTTTATTGGCGTAGTATAACAGACTAGCCAGCCAAGCCGGCCACGACCACCGGACCAGGGAGACTACACAGGGACTAATCGCTTCCCGATCACTGATCCAAATTATCTTCAGAGAACGTAAAAGTCGTCAAAAGGTCTACGAATATGCCAAATCCAGCCTTCTCATTCAATGGGTCTATGATTTCCACAGGAGCTTAAGTTTCCACAAGCCACTTGTCAGATTAAGTCCCGTTTCACTTTCGGAAGCCCCAGATGATTACATGGACGACTGATTTTGCCAATATTTTGTATGATTGGCACATGTTTATATCAAATGACCTTAATGGTTTAACTGCCAATGTTACAAGATAGAACAACACGGCTGTTTACCGTAGTTCCATGTTTTATGTAGAATGTGAGATTCTTATTTTCTGAGTTCATCAACAAGAAAATAAATGGTACCTATTTTTATATCAAATGTTTTTAAATTTCGAATTGTTGAAAGATGAGTTATAATTTTTGTTTTTTGAAAATGAAAAAAATTCGTTTCGAGCGGCTAGAATTGAAATGGTGGCCCAAATCGTAATCCAATACCAATCATCCAAGTTGTGGTTGAAAATACAATAAATGAGCCCAATGTATGCCCCAGCCACGATTGCATCATCCCCTATAAAGTTTAGAAAAATTAGTTTGATTTTCATATTCCAAAAATAGAACATTGACGGAATTCACTTGGTTTCGGTGGTCGGTATTAGCCATGATCAATAAGATACACTTCGAGAATACAGAGTACCTCTTCAAAATAAAGGCCTCTCCAGCCGTAAAAAGATCTATCTTTATATTTTTTGAGTTCCTTAAAAATAATTCCCACCCAAAAATAATATAAAATATCCACAGGTGCATACGTGTGTGACAGTAGGCAGAGGCGTTATCGGGGGCGCATGGAGCACATACCCCCATTGGTGCCAACGTAGCCCTCGACAGGTGAGAAGTGTGCCCCGTTTTGCCCCGTCCCTCGACCTAAGATGCCCTGCGTCGCTCAGTCTGGATGCAGTGGGATCACAAGTGGCCACTAGAGTCCTTATATGGCCGTTTGGTGCTCTTTATAGTAAACTGACGCACCTGGTGCGTGCCAAGGCCCTTGGGAGGAATCGGGATACATAATTTGGAGCCCGCTGCAATTATCTGACGGCAATTGAGTCCTCCCCTCTCCCCCACGTAAGTCTGAATCATTGTCAGCAAGGGCAGGGGCTCCTTTTTCCCAACTTTTCCAGCTACAACGCTGAGCCTTGCTAAAGTCTGTGGTGAGACTTCTGATGACGTCACTTGCCACCAGCAGAGGATATTGTTCAATCATCATTTGCTTTCAGATCTTCCTCGCGTAGTGCTATCTGTACTGACGGCAGTGCTTGTTCCAAGCCTCGCTCGCCTCTTCGCTGGAGGTGCCAATGGGCAGCTCCAAGCTCACTATCTCCTCGGCTCCGAAGAGGGGTAGTGATCTCCGTGAAGGGGAGAACGGTATGATCCTGACGCTGACAGGAAATGAACCACTCAGAAAGTAATAATCGGATTCAGGCATTTGACTACCCTTGACTGTTACAACTGGTGCAACTGAAAACTTCTTTCCAAATTGATTTTTATATTAAAATCAGTGTAAGAAGGCTGCTATGCCTTCTCCCTCAATGACAGCCTTTGATTCTTTTATTTCATACATGCATATTCAGATTTGTTCTCCATGCAATGCCGGTGAGCGCCACCCGGCGGCCGGGACATAGCCTCAACCGGCAACTATCGATAGGACATGCACCCACTAAAACTGCTATAACGTTTTTGGTCGTCGGATGTCGGCTTAATGATTTCAACAATGTAAAGAGGACAATTTTCAAATTATTCGGTATATTTTTTGAATAAGTATATACGTTTAACATATATATACATATATATATTTTTGTAGTTTGGCAGGATCTTTTCATTTTGGCCCTGACCGTTGAAAATTAGGGAACTTTTTGCTTTTGCGATCTTCTTGTTGGTATTTTCGGTCGACCAGGTTATCTTTTTTGTTTTCGTGTTTAGGTCAAAGATAAGATTTCCTAGGGGCATTTGTGGTGGATATATTATTGCTTAACGTTTATAATTATCTAATAAATTCATTATCAAAAGCATACATACACACATGACTAACAACATCAAACAGTTAACGATTACATCGAGATAAAATCAGTATCGTCTAAAAGCAACAATCAACAAAACATTATCGAGCTAGTGCAATAAAACACTAACTGCAGCGTGTACCTACTGCAGTTACACGCTGCAGTTAGTGTTTTATCTCGCACTAAAAACAGCGAACTCCGTAATAATAGTATTTATGTTCCGCGCAATGAAAAGTTTACTATGAACCATGTCATGTAACGAAGTGTGATCTATTTTTCAAGAGACGTGTAGCGATTATAAAAATGTACTGCAATGACCTTTCCCGAACGGCTCGATCTGATTTTATATCGATGTAACGGGTGGGCACTATGAAATGGGAATTTCTTTGGCTCCTAATAAATCAAAAACCTGTCCATGGATTTCTATGAATTTTTGCGCGAGTTATACCTATTGTTGTAAGATAAACCGAGAAAAATCAAGCATTTCGTTCTTTCTGTTCTCAAGATGTCGCCAACTAAAAAACATGATGTCAGGGAAATGGTGGCGAAGTTCTTGGAGAAAAGTCCGGACATGAAAAAGTGTGACATCGTGGCCCACTTTAAAAGGCATCAAGTGCCAAAGACAACCATCTACCGTTGATTGGCAGAACGTGGAGACCTCAACCACACCGGGGAAGGCAGAAGGGCTATAAAAATGACAAACGCTATGAAGAATCACCTCATCAAGGCCGCAAAGAACAAAATTGGCATCTCATAGCGTTTCATGGCAAGAAAATTCGGAATTTCGAGAACATACGTCCGCAAAATTATCTTTGAAGCTGGAGTTAAGTATAAAAAGACAGAAGGCACCCCTGGTAACAGGCAAACAGACGACCGCTCAAAAAGCCCGTATTCGGACTTTAAGTCGGAACACATTTAAGAAGTCGTGCCCCACAGAAGTGGTCATGGATGACGGATCTTACTTTATGTTTACAGGCAGTAATATGCCCGGAAATGCAGGATTTTACACAAAGGCTGGCGGCGACGTTCCTCCTCACATCAAATACCGCCCGGAGGGAAAGTACCCGAAGAAGGTTATGGTGTAGGTCGCTATAAGCCCACGAGGGGTGCCAAAGCCTGTCATTACTGCCAGCAAGGAGAGTGTCGGTGGTGCGGTGTACCGCGAGCGCTGCATCCGCAGAGGATTGTTGCCTTTTCTGGAAGAAAAGTACCCAGACCATGATATGATCTTTCTGGCCTGACCTGGCAAGCGCCCACTACGCGAGAGAAATACTTTCCCTCTTGAGGGAAGAAGGGGTGCCAGTTGAGCCCCGTGAAGAAAATCCCCTGCGCACCACAACTCCGACCCATCGAAGATTTTTGGGGCATATGTAAACAGCAAGTGTATCATGGAGGGTGGCAAGCAAAGAACGAAAAGCAGCTGATCAGAAGAATCCAGCGGGTGTTGAGAAACATAGACCCGGAGGTGCCGCGCAAAATGATGATGACGCTCCCGGAGCGCGTGCGCCTGGCCGCGCGGAGGGGTGTGGAGTCACTTATTCACTGAGCTCATATGAAACCGATTGAAATATCGTACAAGAGACTGAATGAAATTTGTTTGTCACCCAAGCACCATCTACGTGAGCTGAGATGGAAAAATTCCCATTCCATAGTGCCCACCCGTTAATCGTTAACTGTTTGATTTTATGTGAGTCATGTGTGTATGTATGCTTTTGATAATGGATTTATTAGATAATCCGAATCGTTAAGCAATAATATATCCACCACAAAAGCCCCTAGGAAATCTTATATTTGACCTAAACACGAAAACAAAAAAGATAATCCGGTCGATCGAAAATACCAACAAGAAGATCGCAAAAGCAAAAAGTGCCATATACATATATATATATATATATATATATATATATATATATATATATATATATATATATAATTACATAATGCATATAAAAACAGTAATTTACAAAATATACATTCGTTTGAGTTGATCCATTTCGGAACAATCCATACCGGTACCGCGGGTGGCGGGCAGCAGTGTGTAACTCTGTAGCAGCCTCGTCTCGAGAATAATGATGGCGTTGTTCTTCAAAGGCTAAGTTTTTTAATGAAGTGTCTTTGATGGTTCAAGTGTGTCCCGGCTGGCGCCAGCAGGCTATCTCCCTTCGGTGCTGACAGCGCCGCTGGCGGGGTGTGATTTATGGCCACGAGCATGCCTTCCCGAGAACTGCCGCCGGGCTGCCGCTTTCAGACGAGGCGCCACCGCATTAAATGCTCGGTAAATCCGCGTGTCCATAATCGCATGTCCGTAGATCGGTCTACAGCATATCACGCTTAATATATGTTCCCTTCTTGCGTCGATATTTTTGCAGCGTGAAATCCTTGTTGTATGGAAAAGGTTTGTAAATAGTTCTCTCAGAACGCTTCGAATGTGTTCCCTTGGTGTTTGTTGATACACACATATCATTCTATGCATCAGTAAAAACTGAATTTACGCAACATTTCGTGATCGAGAAGAGGGCGAGAGGACAGCTGGCAGGAGAGGACAGCTAACGATGCACGCGTCTCGGATGAGGCAGACGAAATGAATTGCCAACAGGGATGTAACTCTGTGCTGTTTTCCAATAAGCCCATAAAATTGAATTGATGAGGTGACGGAGAAAAAAACATTAAAACGTTGTCCTTATATATCGTGCGACTTTTCGGTATCCCCAAGGGACCGAAAATTTCAATATTCGAACAGCAGAGGAAGGTGAATGTACGCAGCTGTTCGTGTTCTACATCCTCTATTTTTTCATATTAGTGGGGTGGCGGTATGCTCTTTAGGATGTTCTGAATTGATGACTTTCATTATTAACAAAAATTATTTTTAATGATTTTTTGGATGAACGCCTTGTAAAGACTTGCCTCCAGCAACCATTTGCTAAAAATTTTCCCGAGATTTCGTTGGCCGAACGACGGGTCCTGTGATTTATTCTGAGATTCTTCAAACTGGAGGTACACAGTTGAAATTATCTTGGCTGATTTATACTTCATTCACGTCAACTTCTCTCCGTTTCCAGGCTTGAGACGTTTAATGAACAGTAAAACGTTGAGCGTTTCGAATTCCCAATTAATGTCCTCATTGTATAGGATACAGCACTAAACAAGGGCTCATCAATCGAAACAGCGGAACCTATATGTTGGAATGTTTCACTCCGGTGAGTTGGAGAATGTTGCTCACTGGTCCACGACTGAAATGCCCAATAGCCCAAGAGTGTGCCCATGAAACTGATCCCACTTTGACTCCCGAGTTACTGTATGAGATTTCGTAACTTCGTTCATCTTCCTCATTGTCTTGCAGGAGCAGCTAAAGTCGTGCAGTTATGCTAATGCCATGTATTATCTTATATTCAGGCCATTACTTAATTAGGAGGCATCAAAGAGGCGGATTCTTTGAGTTTAACTGCGTAGAAAATCCCATATCAGCGTGTACGTCGACGGCGTAATTTGAATGGAGCCGTTAATTTTATTGCATTGGATTTCCATGGTCTCTAAGAGTAGTTTAGTGTGTGCAATGAAAATGTAATGACAAACTTAGGTTTCCTTGGTAATTGCCGTGTCGACTGATCTTGATGACGTTAGGAGAGGCATCGGGCAGGGTCTTGTACGAAACTATGCTAGGTGAAGTTTAGGGTTTGCTTCCAGTGACCATTTTGTATTGTCTTATTGGTATTTTATATTAATGTTTCAGATATTTTAACATCATTTTCCTATCAACCATTTCGACATGTGTGTATGCGTGAATGTTTGACATGCGCGATTGTTTTACATCCCTCATCCATTTTATTTTACCCTTTACGACTCGAGGCGTAGAATAGCCATGCGGTGTATGGAAACGTCTTACAATGTCCAATAAATAAATAAATAGATATGCTAAAAACGAGAACTACTTTTTACCTCTCGTGAATTAAAAGGTAGCAAAAAAGTGACGAACTGGTTATCATGACTTTTCGCGCGCCATTGGAAGCGATTCATTGTGCTCTTCATGTCTCCTGTCTTTATGCCCTTCATGTCCCTGAGAGCCGAATTCAATGGCTACTATTACTCGTACGGTGCAGCACTTCCATCCCCTCTTTCTCAAAATCCTTAGACCTTAAAGTAACATTCACTGTTCATGACGCGTTGGTGGGTCAATTATTTGTTTACTTGACGGAAAACTTTTCTAGAGGTTTCCCTTAACGAAATAAAAAATGTCCGAATAAAAATTTAAGCTTATAAGTATTCTGCAATTGCGAACTACCAAATTTTCTATCGTAGAATAACTATTGCAGATCACCTATTTCTTGATGGCGTGCCCATCACTGGAAATGGAGAGCAAAAATTGAGAATTTCAACATCTGGTCAATTCATCTGAGAAATCAATTCGATATGGCTATTTCCTTTTTATGGGCGCACTCCAATAACTTCATCGATAATGGTTAACGCCATAGTTACTTACGTTTCCCCGATCTGCAACTCCCCATAATCGAATTCTCGTTATCAAAGCCGTCCGTGGCTCAGAAAGCTGGCACTATACCACTGATGCACGCGTCCCCAAAACTGCGTGCATTCTAATCTTCTGCGATATGTTAGATGAGAGGTGTTTTTAACTACAGGGTTGAGTTTGTATATTTGTTTATCATATAACTAGAATCACTTAACTGCATGACTTCAGAATCCGATAGGAATGTTTTGGCTCGACCATGTGTTTAGTTTGATTTAGGTCTCTAGAAATTAACTTTGTGAATGGGAGGCAAAGCCCGTAGTCAATGTATGTAACTAGTTAATGAAAATGAAAGCATCCAACATATTTTACTACTTCCAAGAAAAGCGCTGCTTTAATTTCTTCAAAATATGCCCTTCTATCACATATACCCCAAAAGTGCAATTATTGTTCCTTGATTGCCAAAATCGGTTCAATGACCAGTCCTGGATCACGACCTCCGGTTCAAATCCAACTCGGCGCGATTTCCCGTTTGTGCACACTGCCCCCCCTCCACGGAGCAACTCCAGGCTCAATTCGAACCACGTGGCAAATTCTGGGCCCCGAATAGAGCGGAGGATCCCGTGCAGAAACCGAGTCTTTATCGTAACCACACCATGACGGTGCTGCATTCGTTGATAAAAATAAAGCCCAGCTCTGGCACGAGATCCCTGGGACACCGGAAGCCGTTTTTTGTTCGGCACCCAGCCGAAGCCTACCGCCGCCCCATTTAGGCAGCAGTTGCAATATCAGAGTCCTACATCTCGCGTCGCGACAACCGCTGGGGGATCATGGCGCGCTCAAATGGCGTCCGCCTGAAGCCCAACGAGGCCGCCGTCTCGCTATCACGGCCGAGCGAGGCGTCGTTACACCGCGGCCCGACCGTAAACGAGAATCGATGGGCGCGCCACCGGCAATCAGCCACGCACCTGAAACCAGCCCCGGCTCAAGGCTCCGGCATATCGGCACACTGCTGAGTTCCCGCGGGCCGCTAAACAGCCTTACAAGGACAGTGGCGGTCTGGGGAAATGGCATTCGGACCATGAACAACCCAAAACCACCCCCAAAACGCACGATTCTGGAAAGAAAGGTATTCGAAACACCATGGCTTCGATGTTTAGACTGCCCTCCCCTAAGGACGGCGTATAGGCCCGGTACCTTGCACTACGGCAGGTCAGGACAAGATCGAAACTTCTATACGCCCGACGGTGGACCTCGTAGGTTCGCGCTGGCTCGACAAACATATAATTATCCGTCACAGCCCGGGCTGGGAAGATGAAGCTCAGTTGTCCTATCAACAAGCTCGTACTGGAACAGGGAGCGCAGCCTTTCTGTGGGCTGCTACCCAGCGGTTGCAATGCATGGAATACGAAGTTGTCATGGTTTCTCCTGCACATCATTCGTGAACTCCTCTTTTTCTATCCTCAAAGATAAGTAAAGTCGCAATTGTTATGCAATGCTTCTTAAAAAAGTGAGGGTCTAGGACGCGCTCAGTACCTACGTCGTCTCTCCCCTACTAGCAGGCGTGATGGTCAATCGGACTCAGAAGGTACTTAAAAACTTAAGGTTTGCTGCTCGACGTTTAGGAGTACTGTTTTTACTTTTAGGATCGCTCGTTCTCCCCTGAAATTATAAGATTTCACACGCTTGCAAATGCCGTTAAAAAGGCTTCCGGTCCCTCACTAGGTTGCACGTGTTGACGCCCCACGATGCAATTTCTCCCGGCAACTATTGTTGGTCCTGCTTTACGAAAAAGCGCTGCCCTGGCTCAAATGGCTCCTTTGACCGCAGTGCACCGCCCGTTCTCTTCCCCCTTCTGGTTCGAAACTCTTGGATCCGCTTCATATCTACTACATCTAGACTAGAGAAATTCTACATTTAATACCAATCCAAACGGGGTTATGTCCCCACCAGGTCATACTCTATGACATGGAAAGGTATGGGTCGATCTTATCCTGTGTTATCCTGTGGGGTTGGGGGTTCAGGCCCCCTGGATTTTAAGTCTACCATAGAGTTTGTACTACGGCGTGCTTGGCAGCCCCTTTCATGACATCTTGGATCGAGGAGAGATCTCCATCCACACGAAAGAGACAGAGAGCCTCCTGAAACGAACCAAGAACAAGACTGCTGTCAGCCAACATATACCCATAACACGTTGTTTCTCTTCTCTTGGCATCCATAGAATCTGATTGAAGCGAAACATACGGAAGATACCAGCCTGATGCTTCCCCAAACAGGTTCAAACTGTGGAAACGAGTGTTCAAATAGCACCTCCAAACCGAGTCATTAACAGCTGAGGTAAAACGCTGATTCAAATAGCTAAATTCTGCTCAGCCGTTCTTCCGGCTCATTCCAATGCCTCGGGGAGTACCAGTTCCGCCGTTCAATCCCGAGCTTGTCCCATCCAAAGGTTTCAATCTACCTGGGCTATTTATTCTTCGGCCACCACGGGCCTCAACAACAGTCCGCGCGCGTACCCGACCACCTAGCAGCAGTGGATGACCACTGAGGGAGTTTCGGGCAATTTCAGGCCGGGCCCGGGCCCGGCCGGCTGCTGATTTTAGAAGCCCGTCACAAGCCCGGTTTGTGGAAGAAATGGATTATCAAGCCCGGAAGGCCCGGTATCATGGAAAACCATTAACAACTATATACAAAATTTATTTACTTTAAAGCTGTTTCAAATATATGTTTTAAGCCAATTTATCCTGTAAAAGTTTGGTTTCACCCAAAACCATATAAAAAAGGTGCATGTAGCATCAGTAGCCTCAGCTATCTTAATAATTCAGCAGAAAATGATACTGAAAAACACAGTATGAAACATGGCTTGCTTAGATGCAAGCTACTTCAGGTAATGACCAGCATCACCTTATAAAAACAAAGGGTATTTAGATGAGGTATGCACATGGCAGCTATAAGAATCGGGATGAAATAAGTCCACCATGTCAGACATTTCCTCCATCTTTGCACTTTATAAATCATTATATGCTGGCACGAGCCTCACAATTGAGTTCCAATAATGTTTATAAATAGAGGAGAGGCAGTGACAAGTTTTCAGCTAAAACTTTTCAGAATATCATGGCGGAATGGCTGTGAAGGAACCAAAACTCCTTCACATTGTCCCTCAATTGATACATGAACATTTTCTTTAGTTTAGTCACTAAACAGCTTGTAAGATAGTTAAAAGAATGTTCTGCTTGGGTCAGCCCGGTCTGGAAAGTAGGTAAGCCAACAGGCCAACATGAACAAGGCCCATCAGCCATATACAATTATCCAACCACCAGCCATAAAGAACTATCTTGATAAGGAACCACTAGCTTTCCACAGGTTCGCACCGAACATTGAATAAAAATATTGCACCAATCTCCACCAAAAGTAAATCGACACAAAAAAACAACTCAATCCCATCCACATCACCATTTGGGCTGAACACTATTTCTGTTTGCTTTGTTGTATTTGACGGGCTTGCGCTTAGTAGGTATCTGAAGCGCCGTGCTTGCTACATTAGAGCAATCATTTATGAAAACATTTTCACCAAAATTTACCAGAATAGTAAGTTTATTTCAGCGAAAATATTTCAAGACTTTTGAAAATATATTTTAAAATTTCACAGATTTAAAAATAAGCACAAAGTGTGTGGTGCATTTCTTTGTTCCTGAGAATAGGCCACTTTTTGTGCACTTGTTTGGGACTTCTATTCAAAAGGTCTAACTTTCACAGGGTAGAACCTATGAACATTAGACCCTTTGATCAGTGGACCTTCTGATGTAATCCTTTGAACCCGAGATGGATCCACCTACTGCGATAATACCTTTAGTGTGGTGGGAGGAAGTGCTGTTATGTTCAAGTCAAAGCTTATAATAGAAGTTGTATTTCATAGAGGCCAGGAAGTATCTCCACAAGGAAAATGCAACACATACTGTCAAGTATATTCATGTTTGGTGTAATTTCAAAGGTTCCTTCTAAGGCTGACTGCCTCCCAGTATCTCCCCACAACTGACTAATTTATATGTTTTGAAGTACTTCGATCAAAAACATGTTATCTTTGTGGCTATTTCCTGCTTATACTAGCCCTTCTGAGTGGATTTGCATCTTTGGGCAATGAAAGAGCAAGAGAAGCTGTGGAAGGGCAAACTTATCAACATTTGTTCTTGCAGCTAGAGTTACCAGGCCAATTGACAATTATGGGCTCCCACCAGATAGTTGTACCGACATATTTACTTCACCATTTTCGTAGAGGACATGGAATGGCTCCAAGATAACATTTTCTTTTACCTGGACCAGAAAGCTTCTGAAAGAATTTTCTAGCTAGAGCTAGGTGTTAATATCAATATGTTAGCAGCAAATTGGTTAAATGACTTCCTTGAAATGGTATACTGACAATATGGAAGTAACAAATACTATCAAATTTATATTTTGTTCACCCATATAGACTGAAAATTTTAAAGTAATTAGGATATTCATAAGATACAGTACGCATGGATGTGTCAACTGTAGGCATTATTCAATATTTGATTTTAAATATTAATTCAGGTTTAAGTAACTCTTTTGACCCTGGCATGAGTAACAGATAGAAAGCTAGAGCTTCATGCTTTACATTCCTGATGTATGTCTAAAAGTCTCAAAATTAATTGTAAATGCATTTCAAAAGCGCGGTGCATGAATAAGATTATGTTTCAGTGGAAAAAACTAGGTCTGTACGAAAAGGCTTATTTAACTACAGAAAATTGACTAAGTCCCAGTTTAGTTGAAGCCGGAATGAGCCTGGGTGAAGCCCGTTATCAGCCCGACATTGGCTTAAATCAGGCCTTCAGGCCCGGTCAAAGCCCGCGGGCCTGGGCCGGGCTTTGCCCCGGCCCCCGGGCCTAGAAAGTCCCCCCAATGACCACCCAATACTGGGGATAGTATACTTCAGGAGGCAGTTACTGGTACTTTAGCGGAAACCAGTACAACTACTAACCTGTTTCTGGTGTGTCGGCAGAACCGAAGCGATAAGCGGATCCATCACCAGCACAAGTACCAGGACATCACGCTCTTCAACGAGTTCCTCATTCGCAGCTGCCCCACCATGATCAAGGGCGACGACTAGCGGTCCAGCATGTTCAGAGTTCAGTCAAGGCGAAGCGAAACGATATCCAGCGCCTATTTCCGGCGATGAAACGGACGCCCAAACGTATAGAGAAGGGCTGGATAGTTCCTAAATTATATTTTCAGTCAACTCAAGAACACATGCTCACACGGCGAATTGAATAGTACGGTAACTCATCTCGATTGTATCAATAAATAGGGGGCCGGCGCTGCGGTGAAGTTGGCGTGGGCGTTGGCGTCGGGCGGAGAGTCAGCGGGCGTGGGCTGGGATTGTCGGCGCTCGCCTCCCAACCACAGAGCACAGACACCGGCGCAGCCCCACTCAACCCCGCGCACCTCACCGGCCAGTCCACTCAACACATTCAGGGTGGCCGGATAAAACAACGGTTGATAATCGAGGGTACAAAACTGAAGATCATGCGTCGGTGTGGTGTGCCGGAGCGGGGACGCGGTGCGCCGGTCGGCGCGCCGCCAGCGGCTGAAACAGCTGACGCCGCGGGCACCGCGCACCACGTGACTCCACAGCACGGCAGTCCGCACCAATAACACTCAACACGGGCGCAGCACCAGCCCTGACTGATGCCAACGCAGCTGACGCCGACGCGATGGCATGGACAGGGCGACAGTGGGACTGACGTCAGTGATATAGCTACCGTTCGGCTGTCCAGGACATAGCTACCTTTCCTCCCACACCAACACGGGCATAGTTACCACTCAGCGGGCTCACCCACACAGAGCAGCCTAGTCAACTGTAGACACCATGAGATAGCCGCCGCACTGGCACCAGTGCCTCACCAAGCATCTGAGACAACGCTGCCCGGAAATGACTAGCTGGCGACAGCGCGCAGACAACAGACACCCGTCCACACAGCTCTGGCTCCAGACACGCCAGCCCCCCTCTCTCTCTCTCTTTGGTGGCGGCCGGTTACACTGACCACGCGCGCTGACTGTGGCGGCCGATACGGCCACCTCACACACACGCACACCTCACACACACACGCATATCAACACAGCCACCCGCTCACACCACTCCCTCCATGCACTTGGTGTCCATGTGCTGAATCAGCGTCTTCATGAACGCTATCGCCTTGCGCGCGTTCTCAAGCACGACGTGCGAGTCCTGCGACCGGCAGCGCAGCACGTTGGGCGCAAACACCATGGCCAGGTTGCTGGCGTCCATCTTGGTCTGGTTCACCACCTCAGGCTGACTGAACAGCTGTCGGCACAGGGGAGGGGACCAGTCAGCTACAGCAGCGTTACAGCATCAACTGCACAGGTACTGTCGGCACAGGGGGAGGGGACCAGTCAGCTACAGCAGCGCTACAGCGTCAACTGTACAGGTACTGTCGGCACAGGGGAGGGGACCAGTCAGCTACAGCAGCGTTACAGCGTCAACTGTACAGGTGCTGTCGGCACAGGGGAGGGGACCAGTCAGCTACAGCAGCGTTACAGCGTCAACTGTACAGGTACTGTCGGCACAGGGGAGGGGACCAGTCAGCCACAGCAGTGTCAACTGCACAGGTACTGTCGGCACAGGGGAGGGGACCAGTCAGCCACAGCAGTGTCAACTGCACAGGTACTGTCGGCACAGGGGGAGGGGACCAGTCAGTCACAGCAGCGTTACTCAACTGCACAGGTACTGTCCGCACAGGGGGAGGGGACCAGTCAGCCACAACAGCGTTAAGTGCACAGATGCTGTCGGCACAGGGGAGGGGACCAGCCAGCTACAGCAGCGTTACAGCGTGAACTGTACAGGTACTGTCTGCACGGAGGGAGGGAAATTAGCCACCTACAGAATCCTCACGGCATCACCTGCACGTTAAGTATAGGTGGCTGAGAATCCACTAAAGAGCCTACAAAATTAGTCAGGTAGCAGCAATCAGGAGCTGGCCGTAATTTTTCTCCGTTCGCACACAACAAAAAGCGTCGCCATCGGCACCAAAGTAAGGGGGCCAGTCAAGCTTCAACCTCCTGCTGACGAAACACTTTCCCATCTAGAACCAGAAGCTCAGCGGGTTTGGACTCATCGTTGTCCTACGCACAGGCTAGTTGCAACATTTTCCAATTTCTTCCCAATCTGATTGAGATCGGGAATTTTAGATGAAAAATGTCAGGGAAAGCCCCGCTTCACCTTTTCCAACACGTAGGCGTGCACACAAAATCTGATAATTTGAGTGCGAGTTTACCAAAGGTGGGTTCGACTGAACGCACGTTCGATTGCATTTCAACTTAATTCCGATGTACATTGTTAAATTTTTACCTCCTTCCACCATGAGGAAATGAATTAACTATCTGCTCATATCAGCGGCGATGAGTGGATCCGATCCTCGCGTAGTTTCCATTGGCCCGCCCCCTCTTTTCGAACCCGGCATTCAAATGGTAATGCTCCTGAGCCATTTCCGTTCAGTGTTCTCGGCCGCGTCAGCCGTTTGATCCGGGAGATTACACTTGAATGTGAGGCGATTGAAATATCTATGGAAAACTTCACTGCGCCAGATGTCCTTAACGAGTCAACCCCACATTCATAAGCATAAACTGCAGCGAACGTCTTCAATATACTGTGCAACCGAAGATATTTGTAACCCACTAAAGGCGCGAGTCTCGTTCGCGCAGGACCACCTGCCATATGACGCGCTCGAGCGCAGACATTTGTGCTTGCTTTGGTACCTGGGCGCACCACCTATCCCGGATCTGACATAAACACTTCTGTCCCAGGAACATGGGTCGGGTATTCTAAAATGCGTCGTCGTTTACACCTAGTACGCTACTTAACACGCGCACTGGAGGGGGGCCTCGGAGGCCCCCCACCTGTTTTTCCGAGGTGGCCGGAGAACCGCTTGTAGCCGAAAAACGAAACGTGGCCACATTTAACAGAATTTAATAGCGCGTCGATTGGTGAAGACTTTTTGAAAATCGGCCGAAAATTTTTTGACTTATAGGCTTTCAAAGTCAGACCTGCATTTTGAGATCGCCGTAAACGCGCGGTCGGATCAGTTAGCTTGCATTGAAGACCGAGTGGTGACGTCATAACGTCATATAAGCGGGACTATATGTCAAGGTCACTTCACATGAAAGTCAAGGTCAAGGTCAAAGGTCACATGTCAAGGTCATATCTGCACTTTCAAGGTCACTGACCACTGTGCGTCCGGCAAAATGACGTTACCCCGTCTGACATATATTATGCTATGACGTCATCGGTAGGGTACCCCATTACAAAGGTCAAGGTCAAAGGTCAAGGTCAAAGGTCATTGGGAAAGGTCAATCCTCATTTCCCGCCAAACAGTGGCTATAGTGTTAGTCAAAGTGTAAATAATAAGTAGTATACCATATGGTGACCTTTAAGGTCAATGACCTTGAATGACCTTGACCCAAAAGTTGTGGGGAAGCTTCTTTGAGACATCTTCTCTATGAACCTTGTCCGCCTTTAGCTTATTCCCGCCATTTTCCTACATAATCACAGCATTTACCAATCGATCCCAGCATGGCCAATATTTGACCTTTACGACCTTGTTTGACCTTGAAGATATTGACCTAGGTCAATGAAAATTAGTCATCATGTAGATCACCATAGCCCCCACCCACCTACCAAGTGGCGTTTTTCTAACCCTCTTAGTTTCCGAGATCTTAGGGGGGGCCTACCAGGCCCCCCTCCAGTGCGCGTTAGTGCCAGACCCCCCTCCAGTGCGGGTGTTAAGCCTCACCCCGCCCCGCGGCCAGCGATGGCCCCTAATGTTTTTTCAACAACGGAAAACGGCGGAGCGGAGCATTGTCGTTCTTGGTATGCCTGTTACCTGGTCACTCTTGCAACTTATGACAAAATTTAAGGTTCAGGTCATAACAGGTCAAGTCACCAGGTGAGGTTAAACAAGGAGACCTCACTTCCAATCTTTAGCTCTACCATACCTACATTTTGAAACAGAATGACTGGAAAACTTCTGTACTCGATAAGTCTTTCGGGGTCTACAAAATGTATGTCCAGGATTTCTTCTTTCGGTGACCTGGGGTTAGGTCAAGAGTTGGAGTTAGAATAGCATAGGGAAAAATTGTCTATGCTTTAAAAGCCACAAAAACAAATCCAAGGGCTAAAAATTCAGGAACAAGTTAGTTTTCACCCTTTTAAAAATTCCAGGGGCGATATTTGCCCTGTGGCGTCTCTGATATTATCAGAGGTTTTAGAGGCTCCCATTAGGTATTCACCAGCATAATATACACAAATATACCTGAAGTTTGATGACGTCAGTGGAATTCATGTTTCGAAGAAAAAATATTACGGGTTGAATTTTCTTGAAGGCACAAATACAAAAACGTTATGGCTGTCTTTATTTCTCCGGGAGAAATCACTTAAAGCCCTGCACGGCTCTGAAAAATATATATCCGCTACATGTTATCCTCTAAAATTATTCCACGTTGCATCTTAGCAGAAAATTCAGAGTACAAAAACCTCGAATACAATACCAATAAATGTACTACGTGTCTTTTTCTCTTGTGCTCATGAGAAGCCTCTCCACCATCCATTTTAAATTACTTCCATTCCCAATGAAAGAAGTCCCAAAGAAAAAATGAGCTGTTGTAAATCTGTGAACTCTATATTTCCGTAACATGGTGATACTGTGGTAAATCTCTATTAGTTGAAGGCTCTAAAATTACAATTCCAGACCATTTTCCCGCCGGCTGAGTTGGTATATCACTCCAAATAACAAGACACACACCACACAGGATCACCCAACATATGGTAGCTGACAAGACAAAAAAATAAAGATCCCACTATGTAACCCGAGTGGGATTACGCGCGCAACGAAGGCGCAAGTGTGTCCAAATTCATTGATTTATTTACCAGAAATATCGTCCCCGGGCCAAACCTATAAAAGGTTGTAAAGTGTACGGGAGATAAACCAGTATATAAATGTCTAAAATAAGACCCGTTTGTCGTGGATCCCGTAGGCAGGTTAATTAATATGCACGTGTCGAGGATTCCCAGGTCGCACAGTTCCGCTCCCAGTCTCAAACACCCTGAGGTCGCTTGGTGAAACTTGCACAGCTGTGCCAAGCCCAAGCAGCTGTTGAAGTGTCTCTCAGCGATGTTGGTAAAGTTTGGCCGAGCCGGGAGCTGACCGGGCTACTGAGAAGGTCACCTGACCAGGTCAGGCCACACACGCCCGGATCAATGGAGTCCGGGCCCGACCGCTCCAGCCGTGAACCCGCCGCCCAGCGCTCCCGGCTCTGCGAGGACGTGTGAAAGCGCGCCGCCCAGTAACGAGCTGATCGCCCCCCATCGAGGCCGCCACAGCTTTAGAATTGTGGCAGATGCTACAGCGCACCTTGGAGAGCCGGACGTACAATGTTCGACGCACAGTAATCATACACCACAGCATCTGCGGGGTGTGCGTTTGAATGGTGGGCATGTAGCCCCCAAACCACCCGACGGACGCACTTACCACGCGCAAATGGTAGTTACGAACAATAAACTCAAACAATGCGTCCGTCTGCATATGGATGGTTAACCAATAACCGTGTTCGGTCGCTATGAGTGGCCTCTCTCCAGTGGCACCATTTCCATCAGCAACAGCCACTTCAGCGGCGCCATTTCCGTCAGAAACAGTCACTTCAGTGGTTGCATTTCTGTCAGAGACACTGCCTCGGTAAGTAAGCAGCTGTTTCCGCCCGGCTGGCAGCCGGCTTACCGCGCCCGAGCCCAAAGTTTGCACAGGCTCTAGATATTACTTCCATGGGAACAGTATCCACCAGAACAGCCTTGTTACAAAGGACGAGGAAGTATGTCAACTTCGCCCCATTACCAGACAAAATGTCAGACGCCTCTTCAGCACTGGCTGGTGCCGAGGGATATTGCTACCGGGTTAGCAGGGTTTATATAACGAGAATCGTGCAAACATGGGAAATCCAACCAAGAGTAAGGCTGTCTGGCCAACTAGGCCAGATTCTACTATTACGAAGATATCGATAGGAACGGGGGCGGCAATGACACTCATACCTATCGAGTTGATGCTTTAGCTTTTGTTTTCCAACGAACCACACCGTTTGCAGGAGGGGGAAGAGGGGTCAAACGCCTTTCTCTAAACCCACGACGAAGGCTGTCTCGCCGCCATGGTCTCGCCGATAGCGTCCGATAGTTGTGACACCAACGCACCGAGCCTCTTCAGTTGGAGAGGAGACAGCTGACAACCAGGCGGCCACCATCAGCGGCGGCTAAGCTGACGCCGCTTTAGCCACCGCCAGCGGTACAGGCAGCTAGGCTGACGCCAGCGTGGCCACCATCAACGGCACAGGCCGCTCGGCTGGGGGACTGACGCCGCTGTAGCCAGCATCCGCGGCACAGGCAACTGACCCGAGGCTGACGCCGGCGTGGCCACCATCAATGGAACAGGCCGCTAGGCTGGGCCTGACTAGCGTTGTACCAGCGTTGACTAGCGTTGTTACCGCTTAGTCAGGCAGCTAGGCTGAGGCTGACTGGCGTGGCCCCCATCAGCGGTTCAGGCCGTGGCGGGCGGGGACGGCTCTGTGTCGCAGCCGCCACCTGCAGGCCGAGCCGCAGTTATGGTGAGACGGCGTTACATACTATAGCACAAGGCCGTGAGGCGGCAGCAGCGCGGCCCGGACCACGCCGACGTGCCCCGGGGCGACAGCGGGGCTGTTACGGTCACAGCACCGGCGACGGACCGGCGACCTCAGACGCCACCAGCGGCCAGCCCCAGTCCGGCGAGCGATGGACAAGACAACCAGCTCCT